>WAAF01019961.1:31682-72946 GCA_013400475.1 Tricholaema leucomelas | reverse complement strand
GAGCACTGGGGAGTGTAGGTTTAGTTTTTGGGTGAGGGGAAATTCGAGGGGGGTTTGCCAGGGATGCGGTGACTGCTTTGTAATGTCTCTCTCTGTGTCCCTCTCTAAATATCATTCTGTGTTTTTTCCCTCCAGTTTCATTTGAGAGCTCTCTTTAAAAACCACAGCAGGGGTTCAGCTCACTGTTACACTTAGAATCATAGAATCAACCAGGCTGGAAGAGACCTCCAAGCTCATCCAGTCCAACCTAGCACCCAGCCCTATCCAGTCAACCAGACCATGGCACTAAGTGCCTCAGTCAGGCTTTTCTTGAACACCCCCAGGGACGGTGACTCCACCACCTCCCTGGGCAGCCCATTCCAATGCCAATCACTCTCTCTGCCAGGAACTTCCTCCTAACATCCAGCCTATACATTCCCTGGCACAACTTGAGAAGTTGGAAGACTACTGACAAGGTCTTGTAATGACAGGAGGAGGAAGAATGGATTTAAACTGGCAGAGGAAAGATTGGAACTGAATGTGAGGGAGAAATTCTTTGCAGTGAGGGTGGTGAGACACTGGCACAGGTTGCTCAGTGAGTTTGGGAAGCACAGAATGTGATCTTTGATCCCATTCTGTGCTTCTGTGCTTCCCAACCTCGCTGGAAGTGTTCAAGGCCAGGTTGGATGAGGCCTTGAGCAACCTGTTCTAGTGGGAGGTGTCCCTGCCTATGGCAGAGGGTTGGAACTGGCTGAGCTTTGAGGTCTCTTCCAAACTAAACCATTCTATGATTCTCTAAAAGGCTTTCTTCTGGCCACAGACTCCATTTCTGTCTTTTATCATTCTGGAAATGATTATACTTAGTCCATCAACTAAAAGTTAATCCTTTTTTCCTCTGGAAATGTTTCTGACAGCCATGCTGGTATTCAAAAACTGTGTTATAATTAGTGCTGTTTCAGTGCTGGCTGGAGGACTAATATCAAATACATTCCTAGTGATGTCATAGAGAGAGGAAAGTGCTGTTGGCTCCTTCCCAAAGATGCAGATGCAGTGATTACTTTCATTAGTGATAAAGCAAACTGCAATGACATTTCCAAGCTAAAATAATATTAGCTATTTAGTCTAAAAACTATGCCCCAACCATGCCAAGCAATGGTCTATTAAAATTTCAGTCAGCTGCTTGTGGCTGGTTGCAAAGGGAACTAAAATGAGGAGCATAACAAGGACTCAAAAGTGCACTCTTTATTCAGTCACTATTTTCACAGAATCACAGAACCTTAGAGGTTGGAAGGGACCTCCAGAGGTCATCCAGTCCAACCCCCCTGCCAAAGCAGCATCACCCAGGGAAGTCCACACAGGAATGCACCCAGGTGGGTTTGGAAAGGCTCCAAAGAAGGAGACTCCACAACCTCTCTGGGCAGCCTGCTGCAGGCCTCTGGCACCCTCACTCTAAAGAAGTTTCTCCTCCTATGGAGCTGAAACCTTCTCTGTTCCAGTTTGTGTCCATTGCTCCTTGGCTTATTGCTGTGCACCACCCAAAAGAGCTTGGCCCCCTCCACTTGACCCCCAGCCCTCAGCTATTGATAGACATTGCTCAGATCCCCTCTTAGCCTTCTCTCCTCCACACTATACAGCCCCAGGGCTCTCAGTTTCTCTCCAGAGGGAAGATGCTCAAGTAGCCCAGTCATCCTTATGGCTCTCTAGTGGACTCTTTACAGCAGGTCTCTGTCTCTCTTGAAGGCCCTGAGCCTCCTCTTCTGCAGGCTGCACACCCCCAGCTCCCTCAGCCTCTCCTCACAGGGCTGTGCTCCAGGCCCCTCCCCAGCCTTGTTGCCCTTCTCTGGACACCTTCCAGCACCTCAGCATCTCTCTTAAATTGAGGAGCCCAGAACTGGACACAGCACTCCAGGTGTGGCCTGAGCAGTGCTGAGCACAGGGGCAGAAGAACCTCCCTTGTCCTGCTGGCAACACTGTTCTTAATACAGCCCAGGATGCCATTGGCTCTGCTGCCCACCTGGGCACACTGCTGGCTCATCTTCAGCTCCTCGCTCCCAGCTACCCCAGTTCCCTCTCTGCCTGGCTGCTCTCAGCCACTCTGTCCCCAGCCTGTAGGGCTGCTTGGGGTTGTTGTAGTAACAAGAAAAGAAAAGTGAACAATTTCATTTGTCCATTAACCTCTTGCATCAAAGTCATATGAATAATCTTACTGCAACGTACAACACTTGGAGATTAGGCAACTGGTCACAAGCAGATCTGGGGAGGGAGGTGATCTGTGCTCCTGTCAGTGTCCTGTTGTCAGCATTTATTAAACAAAACAACAACAAAAGAGAGATTAAAAAGGTTTACTACTTAAAGATTGCAAAGCAAATATTGGTTTTAGGACATTCTTTAGAATAAGTCAGTATAAAAAAAAAAAGCAAAAAGACTTCTCCAGCACTTACAAACTTTCCAGACTTGTAGTCCCAGTCAGGTCAGGAAACTCTGTTATCTGTGAAGCACCATTTAAGGTCCTAGAATGTAAAAGCATCATTTCAATACAATTCTGGTGAGGGAAGCGTGGGACAGCTCGAATACTGCAGTAGATAAAGACAACAAAAAGAAAGATGTGAACACATACAGAGTTCTGAGTTCTGGCAAGTGCTGAAAAGCAGATTTTCCAACCAGCTGGATGGGGTTATCATAAAAGTGTCTGTAAAAAGAGGAGAAAAACTCGTGTGGAGAAAAACATTTTAACAGGTTCTCGATACATGACAGGATTATACTAGAGCTGAATGAATAAAGACTCTATGGTGAATTGCTTGTAGCAGAGGTCTCCATCCACCAACCACATTTCACTGTTCAGCAGTTAAATAGTTATTCTTTACTTGGATTTAAAGACAAGCCAGTCAACAAAATATTCCCTCCTCTGCCTCCCAGATTTGCAAAGATAAAAATCCATACATAAAATCATGGAATCAGTCAGGGTTGGAAGGGATCACAAGGCTCATCCAGTTCCAACCCTCCTGCCATGGCCAGGGACACCTCACACTAGATCAGGCTGTCCAGAGCCTCATCCAACCTGGCCTTAAACACCTCCAGGGATGAACTTCCACCACTTCCCTGAACAACTCCTTCCAGACTCTCACCACCCTCATGCTGAAGAACTTAGGTTGAGCTAAGTGATACACAGAAACAGCAGGAATGGAGTAATTTCAAAATCACAGAATCATAGAATCAGACAGGTTGGAAGACACCTCCAAGCTCATCCAGTCCAACCTAGCACCCAGCCCTGGCCAATCAACCAGACCATGGCACTAAGTGCCCCAGCCAGGCTTGGCTTCAACACCTCCAGGGACAGCGACTCCACCACCTCCCTGGGCAGCCCATTCCAATGCCAATCACTCTCTCTGCCAACAACTTCCTCTTAACATCCAGCCTAGACCTGCCCTGGCACAACTTGAGGCTGTGTCCCCTTGTTCTGTTGCTGCTTGCCTGACAGCAGAGCCCAACCCCACCTGGCTACACCCTCCCTTCAGGTAGCTGCAGACAGCAATGAGCTCTGCCCTGAGCCTCCTCTTCTGCAGGCTGCATACCCCCAGCTCAAGCTCTGACATGTAGCCACAAAAGCTCTGACATGTAGCCACAAATATGCTACTTAGTTCCACCCTCTCTAACAAGAAGAGTCATCGATAAGGCTCTTGTCACTTACATTGTAATGAGGGAGGGATTACCCACAAAGGCACGCTCGGGTATTGACTTGATATTATTGCTATGAAATCCCCTACAAAAGCAAAATTGGTTTACAGAGTTAGAAGAAGAAGAAGAAGAAAACCCAAGAGTGAAGACACAATCTGTATTCACATTGCACAACAGGGTTTTATGTGTTCATAGCAAGAGAGGCATTTGCACGTGGAGGTACATCCTTGTTTGCTGGGCTAAGGCAGAACTGAAGAAAGCAAAAGAAAAGGAAAGCACCAAAACAGTTGGAATTGATTTCTAAGTGAACAAAACCATCCAGATGAAGTAAAAATGGCATTGAAAAAGATGAGATGCTCAGGGCAGAAAATTGCCTTGCAGCTGTAGGTAGCACATCTGTGTATCTATGTGGAGAGATAAAATGCAAATATACACAGACCAAATAGGAACTCATCATGTGAGCAGTTAAAGAGCACTCATTAAATACCAATAAAGTAGTATATCTGTGTCCTCCTGTACCTATTAAACTGCAACTGTTTGCTCTGCTGGGATAATTACGGATTGCAGGAGCTTCTCAAGTCCACACACACCACATTGTGATACATTCAGCTTCTCACAACCACCTTTTTTTTGTTGTTGTTGAACTACTTTAAGTGAGGGCACCAACAAAGCATTCAGTGGAGCTGTGCCTGCTGGACAGGCAGCTGAACCTTTGTCTCATCATTAATTGCTGGATTTTATTCATATGAGTAAGTCTCCATTGTGAAAAACAAAAGAAACAACCGAGATTCCAACGGAACAATGATGATTTGTGTGGGAAGCTCCCATTAGTTCAGTCGGGTATGAAAAAGGCTTCCTGGCTTAAAATTTATGCATCTACAAAGCCTCCAATTGTTCACTGGTGCAAGTACACTTGGCTGTCACTTGGACAGGTCCCACGTTGTCCCTTTTGCTTGTCTAGGCATTGTGCTACTGCTGATGAGCTACAGAGCAAGGCTCTAAATCCCTCACCCCTCTGCGTGCAATAAAAAACTGCAGCCATGCAGGTGCAGACTCTAATGATGATGATCCCATTTAATCTAGAACCAGCAAACAAGGGCAGTTTTGTGGCTGTAACAAATGGCATTCCTTGTATGGCAGAAGAGCTATGGAAATGGCACTTCCCAGGGCAGTATCTGTCCCTTCAGCACCATTCTGGCTTGAGTTAGGAGCGAGGGAGTGGCTCCATCATAAGCCAAGAGCAGACTCTGGTGCATTCATGCACAGAAGAACCTGCAGCATGTCTGAGCTGGCTCATGGCTACAGCCTGTGTCCTGGGGCACTGTACCCAAGGAGTGCACCTTGAACTAAAGGAACTTTACAGCCTGTTAGCTCATATGCCGAGCAAAAGAGCAGTGTGCAGGTTTGGGAGTTACCCACTCCCTCCCTCCCTGCTCTGGGTAGGAATTCACCAGGCTAACTCAGCCAGCTGGAAGTTAAGGAACAAAGCTTTGTATTTACAGCATGGCACAATTTCCAGGCACAGCTATACAATACATACAGATATTTACAGCTATACACAATAATATACAAGTTAAAATAACACAGAAGTACAAAGCCCCTCCTGAGCAGCCAGATTGTCCAAGGGGGGCTCCCGACCAACCTCCCACCTTCTTTCCACCCCTCCCTTATCTCAGAATCCCCTTTATGTGCAGGGACAGCTGCAAAAGGTCAGCAAGAGGTTAGAAGAAAGAAATGATTCGTTTGAGTTATGCAGGTCCAGGCAGAGATAGTGAAGCAGGCAGCAGCAGTCAGAGACTGACCTATCTTTCTTTGTGTTCTTGTTTTTATATCCCTAAGCAAAACCAGTGAGTGGGGTAGACATCACTATTATTTTCTTTTCACAGCCAATGATCTGATCTCTCTCATTAAAATATTCCAATTAGCCTCAAACCAGCACAAGCAGTGAAATCCATCTCCATGCCCTGCTCAAAAGACTATATTAAGGCCATATGGGGAAACAATGCTTCCACAGGTATCTTCAGAATCTGCTCTGGAGAACAGCACATACACATGAATGCTGGGGAAGAGCTGTGCCCACTTAGTTTGGAGAGAGAACTACTCCTATGGCTGAGATGTTGAGTGCAGAGCATCTGGGACAATGGTGTCCTTACATCATCAAACAGACACAACCCTGACTCGCTGGCCACTTGCCACAAGTTCTCCAGCTTTGGCTGGTTTGGATACCTCTGAGCTGCAGAAAAAAGCCACAGTCTGTGGCCCAGGCACAAATTTTCAGAGAGAAATAAGGTCTCAACCAGAAACACCTTTACTAAGGTGGTCCTGCAGTGAACTGAGCCTATGTGGGCCTGAGCTCTCCCTTAGGCAAGTCAGCAGGGTATGCAGAACCTCATGGGGGACACCTCCTGCTTGTAAGACCAGCTTCCAGGGCCCAAACAGCACAGAAGCAGATGAGCTCATGGTCTGTGATGGTTGCAATGTCACACTCAGAGATTTCTTGCACCCAGGATTTTATTAGAGACAATAAGCCTGATGATACTTAGAGGTGGAGTCCTACAGGAGCTCGATCATCAAGCACTTTGCTGAACTGAGCAAGGTACGTTTACTGTAGCCCTGACTTATCCCTGTTTGCCTCCAGAGGTCAGCTAAAGGCAGTCCTTCGAGACCACTGAATTTCATACAAATGACTGCAGCTGACAGCTGACAGAGCAGCTGAGAACAGCTGGGCTGAGAAACTCAGAGCCCCACTCCCTTCTCCAAAGCTGCACTCTGCCAACACTTAGAGCTGCTAAGCTGGAGTCAACAGTGCCTGGGGAATCCCTGCGCTGGAAAAAATCCCAGGTAGCTCTTTAGAGAGGCTTTAAGATCAGTTTGTGATGTAGCAAGGGTAAAACTGCACCCATCTAGTAAATGAATATCTATTTATTTTGGTCAGAAATTGGTGCTGATAGGACCAGGCCCATGGGAGGGAGTTCAGGTGGAAAGAATTCTGACCACACACACACACACACTGGTCTGTAGATTGTGCATGTGATATGCAACTCTAATCTCAGTCCACTTTTTATAGCTCACCTGATTCTTACAGTGAAATGGGCTGGTTTCTTTCCACTGTTCATTTACTTTAATGCAAATTATGTCAGTGCATCCAGAAGTGTTCTGTTTAGAGCACTGCAAAGGACTATGTATATAGAAAAGAAGCTGCTTTAATAATTCGTACTGGGAAGAAGCTGCTTTAATTTATACTGAAAAGAAGCTGCTTTAATTTATACTGAGAAGAAGCTGCTTTAATTCATACTGAGAAGAAGCTGCTTTAATTTATACTGAAAAGAAGCTGCTTTAATTCATACTGAGAAGAAGCTGCTTTATAATTTACACTGAAAAGAAACTGCTTAAATAATTTAAACTGAAAAGAAGTTGCTTTGCTTTATACAGAAAAGCAACTGCTTTAATAATTTTATCCTGGAAAGTAACTGCCTTAATTTGTCTTGAAAAGAAACTGCTTTGATTTATCTATATTGAAAAGAAACTACTTTGATTTACATTGAAAAGAAACTGCTTTGCTTATATATTGAAAAGAAACTGCTTTAATAATGTAATGAGGGAAGGCAGAAGGGAGGGAGAAAGGGAGAGAGGGAAGAAGGTAAAGACATGGAAATCTGATGGACTCTATTGATGATGATATATGGAATTGTTTGCAAAATGCAGCTGTTGTCTTTGGGTCTCAGAGTGAATTAATTGTGTTTATTATTTGCTGTACTCCAAGGAGGAAGTTCCTGGGGAAAAAAAGCAACCCACTGCACAATGCAGTATCAAAGTAGAAGTTGTCAGAACTTGAGGGCCCTAAACTGGATGTTGAAAATGATCTTTTATGCATCCTGGCATGTTTATTAGTTTTTCCTAGGATGTCAGTTTTAATGATGACTGATAAAATCTCCAGCATCAAAAAAGACCCCCAAGCACATGCTAGACACAACATCCTCCTTCCTAACAGGAGTTCTGTACTTACAGCTCCTTTAGGTTTGTCAGCGTCCTGATAGCAGTGGGGAACTCGTCCAGACTGTTGTAATTTAAATCTCTGTGTGAAAATACATTCCATTATTTAGAGTCTGCACAGCAACACCAGATAACACAGAATTGTTGGCACTTGTAAGGAAATATCCATCTTCACCATGAGAGTGGTGAGAGACTGGAATGGGTTGCCCAGGGAGGTGGTTGAGGCCCCATCCCTGGAGGTGTTTAANACACAGAATTGTTGGCACTTGTAAGGAAATATCCATCTTCACCATGAGAGTGGTGAGAGACTGGAATGGGTTGCCCAGGGAGGTGGTTGAGGCCCCATCCCTGGAGGTGTTTAAGGCCAGGCTAGATGAGGCTGTGGTCAGCCTGATCTACGGTAGGGTGTCCCTGCCCGTGGCAGAGGGGTTGGAACTAAATGATCCTTGTGGTCCCTTCCAACTCTGACTGATTCTGTGATCTTCCAAGCACTGAGTAACTACATACAGAGAGTCAGGAAATCCTCAAAGGTGTGTAGACAACACAGTCTCAAACTGCACCAGGGCAGGTTCAGGCTGGACGTTAGGAAGAAGCTCTTCCTAGCAAGAGTGATTGGCATTGGAATGGGCTGCCCAGGGAGGTGGTGGAGTCTCCATCCCTGGAGGTGTTCCACAGAAGACTGGTTCCACTTAGTGCCATGAGTTAGTTAATTAGAAGGGTTAGGTGATAGGTTGGAGTCGATGATCCTAGAGGTCTCTTCCAACCTGGTTAATTGATTCTGTGAGGCATTTTCCAACAAACTCTATTTAGGGCATATTATCATTCCTACTTCTTAGCAGCATCCTATTTTTAGTTCTATCTTGGATATTCTGCAAGAAAGAAAACGTAAGTGGCTTCAGATACAGAAACATTCAGGCTGGCCAAAGCCCCTCAGGATTCCCAAGCCCAACTCATATCCCTGCTCTACAAGCTGCACCCTAAACCATAGCCCCAAGCACCACAGACAAACCACCTGGAAACACAGCCAGGCTTGGGGGCTCCATTACCTCCCTGGGCAGCTCATTCCAGTGCCTGACCACTCTTGCCAGGAAAAAAAATGCCCCTAATGTGCAGTCTAAACCTACCCAGTGGCAGCTTGAGGCCATTCTGTCTTCTTCTATCATTCATGAACTGTGAGCAGAGCCCAGCACCAACCTCTCCACAACCTCCTTCCAGGTAGCTGCAGACAGCCATGAGGTCTGCCCTCAGCCTCCTCTGTTTCACACTACCCATCCCCAGCTCAGCCGCTCTTCACCAAGGGATTTGCTGTTTTGTACATGTCCTTTCCTTTTCACTACTTGAAAGTATTGTTAGGGGAAAAATATCTTTCAAACAGAATATTCAGGAACTTTGCATGGTGAGCATGGGGAGTTGCATTTTACACAGCTCATTAGCTCACTAGAAAGGTTTCATTTGCCTGATTCACTGTCTGGATGCACTAGTGGGAAAAAGAAGAGATACTGGAGTTTGGAGGGTAAAATGCTTGGGGGAAATCTTCCTCTGACCAAAACAGTTGTGGAAACACATGGTAAGCTCTCAATTACAGGAACACAAGGCGTTAGGGGTTGGGAGGGACCTCTGGAGATCTTCCAGTCCAACCCCCCTGACACAGCAGGAGCAGAGAATCCAGCACAGATTGGACAGGAACACATCCAGACAGGGCTGGAAAGGCTCCAGAGAAGAAGACTTCACCTCTCTGGGCAGCCTGTGCCAGGCCTCTCTCACCCTTACGTTCAAGTTCTTCCTCATCTTGGGCTGGAACTTCTGTGCTGCAGTTTTCATCCCTTCCCCCTTATCCTATGGCAGGGCACAGGTGAGCAGAGGCTGTCCCTGTCCCTTCCTTCCTGACCCCCAGCCCTCAGATAAATTACCATCAGCTACTGTTAACTGCATGATTTGCCAATATTCATATAGAGAATGTTTCTAACCATGTGAATCCTAACAATGGTAGTTCAGCTTGGGTGCTGAGCTCTGCTTTAAGACCTGCTTATGCTGCATCCGTAGTTAGATTTCATTCTGGTAGCAAGAATAGACTAAAAGGCTACTTCTGCCCTTAGCATGATGTGTATATTCTTTAGCATTCAGGAAACACCTGAAACTAAAATTGAGGTATGCTGGTTTACTGTGATGCTCTCTGGCACTGCTTTGTGAAGAGTGCACTTTGAAAAACCAGTGCCCCAAACCCCCTTTTTGAACACAAAAAAACCCACAAGTGGCAGTGTACAATAGACTGAATTCAAAATAGTATCAGGCTGAAGTAATGCAGGCAGGAAACTGCTGTCTGAACTCAGCAAGGCTTTTCCTTCCTGCTTGTAAATCTCTCTCTCTCTCCTGCTTATTGACAAAAAGAGATTACAGGAACCTACAGCTTGGTTTTGCCCTCCAGTGAGAGATGATTTCCAGACCCATGCATCGATGTAAACAAATGGTCTTAAAGTTGGTCTCCATCATTTTCATAGATCCCTTCTGATGATCCTGCAGTGATCTGGAATCTGGTCCGTGCAGGATGCAGTTACTGTGCTCAAGGCAAGGGCTGCATTCTCCTGTTGCACTGAAGTGGTGGCAGCTACTCTTACTCCCAGGTTTCGTGGCTGTCCTCTACGTTTTCATCCCTCTAGTGCCAGGTGGCTGGGACTGGGTTTGCAATTACCTGTCCCATTGTTCTCTTTTTCCCTACTTTTGACCCCGTGGCATGTGAATCTCACTTGAAAAAACAACCCAAACCATTGCCTTTTCCTTCTCCCTTTCCCGTCCTCATCTCTGGTGCTGCACTAAGGGATTTTCTCTCAACTCACAGTCAGCTTCAAAGTCAAAACAGTGAAACTGCAATTCAGTGGCAAGTGATCAATGCAAACAAAACTGGTGATAAAGGAAAACATCCCTGAACTTCTTGCTGTGTCATCTTAGTGAAACACAAATGTGGGAAGTAGACAGTCACAGAATCACAGAATTAACCAGGTTGGAAGAGATCTCTAGGATCATTGAGTCCAACCTATCACCTAACCCTTCTAATTAACTAACTCATGGCACTAAGTGCCTCATCCAGCCTGTGCCAGGCTTCTGTCACCCTCACAGGGAAAAAATTCCTCCTCATGTTTACATGAAACCTCCTATGCCTTAACTTCCACTCCTTGCCCCTTGTGCTGGCACTGGGCATCACCCAGCAGAGCCTGGCTCCAGCCTCCTGGCACTCACCTGAACATATTTATAACCATTGCTGAGGTCCCCCTCAGTCTCCTCTCCCAGCAGCACAGCCCCAGCTCCCTCAGGCTCCCCTCCTAAGGAAGATCTTCCACTCCCTTCAGCATCTTTGTGGCTCTGTGCTGGACTCTCTGCAGCAGTTCTATGTCCTTCTTGAACTGAGGGGGCCCAGAGCTGGAC
This sequence comes from Tricholaema leucomelas, assembly GCA_013400475.1. Lineage (NCBI taxonomy): Eukaryota > Metazoa > Chordata > Aves > Piciformes > Lybiidae > Tricholaema lacrymosa > Tricholaema leucomelas. The sequence continues at coordinate 61,879 of WAAF01019961.1, read as the reverse complement.
ATAGTACTCCAGGTGCAGCCTCAGCAGGACAGAGTAGAGGGGCAGGAGAACCTCTCTTAACGTACTACCCACAGCCCTTCTAATGCATCCCAGAAAGACATTGGCCTTCCTGGCCACCAGAGCACATTGCTGGCTCATGGTCAGCTTCCCATCCACTAGGACCCCCAGATCCTTTCCCCCATCACTGCTCTCCAACAGGTCAGTCCTCAACCTATCCTGATCCCCGGGGTTGTTCTTTCCCAGGTGCCAGACTCTCCCCTTGCCCATGTTGAATTTCCTTAAATATCTTCCTGCCCAGCCCTCAGTCTGTCCAAGTCTGCCTGAACGGCAGCACAGCCTTCTGGTGTGGCAGCCACTCCACCATGTTTGGTGCCATCAGCAAACTTGCTGGCAGTGCCCTCTGTGCAAGGTTCCTCTGTCCCTGTAGCATTCTGGGGAGGGTGTCTTTGGCCTACTCTAGCACACAACTTCCCCATTTGACTGTGCAGCTGAATACTTCATGTGCTAACCATCAGCCCTGAGTTTCTGTTGGGTGCTCTACACAGTTAGTTTTTGCTAGAAAACTCGAGAAAACTTGAACTGGTCCAAGCAGAACTACAGCAAAAACTTGAGGAAATGTCAGTCTTTACCTGTGCTGCTCTTTAGCAGAGCAGGTCAAAGACAAAGACTTGGGATGCAACAGAGAAATTCCCCTCCCCTCCTTGTAACACAGATGGCACAGAGTTTGGCTACCTGGCATTTTGGGGGTTTCCAGGGATAAAGAAAAACCCTGAGCCATCTAATTTTATAACCTTCCTCTATGCTGAAACAGCTTCTTAAGGTTAAAGCTTTTCACTGTGACAATTTCTCACCCTACCTACCAGCATTAGTGATGAAAAAGGACAATTAAATAGTACTAAACTAGGCCAACACAACTGCTCACTAATCATAGAATGGTTTAGGTTGGAAGGGACTTCAAGGATCATCTATTTCCACCCCCTCACAATAGGCAGGGACACCTCCCACTAGAACAGGTCAACAACCACTAATAACCACTTCTTTTTCAGTGCTCAATGCAGTTTTCAACCTTACTTAGGCCAGCACAACACTGGTCATTAATAACCACTCCTTTTTCAATGCTCAATGCAGTTTCCAACCATCCTTCAAACAATTTATCAGCTGACAATGCTTATTAAAAAGGCAAACTAATTTTATAGCCAAAATATAGGGTTTGCTACATCATCACTGTAAGCCATCACTTAGATCCTGTAGCAGTTAGGCAAGCCAAAAGCCACATTTAGCTTTTAGGCTATTTTCATTCCTTCAGAATATTAATGAAAACACTCTAAAAAGAAGGGAGGGGGCGGGGGGGGGGGGGAGGAAACAAATAAGAGGTCAACTCACAAAGTCTCTAGGCTGTGGAGCCCATCAAAGCATTTCTTTCCCAGGGAGTAGATTCTATTGTTATGGAGATGTCTGCAGGGGAACATTAAGCACACAGTCAGGAAAAGACACTGCACACAGCGGACTTCAGGAAAACATTTTGATGGTTCAATCCAAAGAAACATTTTCAGATGTGCACTGACTCTATGCAAGTCATGGTTTTGAAGGAGCATCTATAGAAGGTACCTTGACTGCCCTCCCCACTTTCTCCTGCCATCTCCCCTCTCACACAGGCCTCCATTTGGTTTCACAGAAGGGATTTGTTTTCAAACCACCTAGATTGTTTAAGGAGGGTGTAGGCTGGAGTTCCAGGTTGGGGATGGCATACTGAATATTGGGAAACTGCAGAGAGTGGTAGCAAATGAACACATTTTTAACACTGTACAGTCAAAGGATGTTGGAGGGGATGGCAGAGAACAGGAGCAGATGAGGGGATGGATAATACAGCAGAGAGGGAAGGGGCATTAGACTTGCAGCAAGAAGGAAAAGAAAACAATAGGACAAAAACAGAGCTTCACTGAGAATCATGGAATCGTAGCATCAAGCAGGTTGGAAGAGACCTCCAAGCTCAGCCAGTCCAACCTAGCACCCAGCCCTGGCCAATCATCCAGACCATGGCACTAAGTGCCCCAGCCAGGCTTGGCTTCAACACCTCCAGGGACAGTGACTCCACCACCTCCCTGGGCAGCCCATTCCAATGCCAATCACTCTCTCTGACAACAACTTCCTCCTAACATCCAGCCTAGACCTGCCCTGGCACAACTTGAGGCTGTGTCCCCTTGTTCTGTTGCTGGGTGCCTGGGAGAAGAGACCAACCCCACCTGGCTACAGCCTCCCTTCAGGTAGCTGTAGAGAGCAACGAGCTCTGCCCTGAGCCTCCTCTTCTGCAGGCTAAACAATCTGACCAATCTCTAAAATGCTCTAAGTTGTGTTCCTTCCAAACCATCAAAACCAACCAACACTTTCTCTAATGTTTAGAAATTGAAAGCCATTTTCTTACATATGAAGGCTCAGACTGCTGCCTTATTCCAAGGCTTCTAGACTGACATAGAATCATAGAATCAAGCAGGTTGGAAGAGACCTCCAAGCTCATCCAGTCCAACCTAGCATCCAGCCCCATCCAGTCAACTAGACCATGGAAAAACTGTGTGTGAAGCTCATTACTGTCAGTAGCTACAAGTTGGAGCCACTTCAGGTTGGGATTTAATTTTGGTAAAGATGCCTTTTTTTCTTCCCTCCCCTCCCCAGCAGATTTGTCTTTTTATTTTGTTCTCTCTACTCCTACAGTGAAGGGGAAACTACAAGAGTAGCACTTTAAAAGGGAAAAAAGGGCTGTGAATGAGAGGCTGCCAGGCACTACCTCTGCAATCACAGAATCCCAGGTTGGAAAATACCTCTGAGATCAAGTCCAACCTATAGACCATCCAGTCTGGCCTATAATGCTTCACTCTGCTCTGTAAATAAAGAGCAGAGACTCTCAATGTTCTTAGGAAACTACAGAAGTTGAGTCTACCTGTCCACAGAAAGAGCAAAAGGTTCTGTGAGTTTTCCCTTTTCTAGGAACAAAAAAAACCCTAATTATGCTCTTGTCTTTGTTTTGTTAATGACTACATTGACCTTTGATGCTTTAGCCTGAAGAGTGCATAGAATCATAGAATGGTTTAGGTTGGAAGGGACTACAAGGATCATTCAGGTGACCTTATTGTGGCCTTTCAGTATCTGAAGGGGGCTACAAGAAAGCTGGGGAGGGACTTTTGAGGCTGTCAGGGAGTGATAGGACTGGGGGGAATGGAGCAAAGCTGGAAATGGGCAGATTCAGACTGGATGTTAGGAAGAAGTTGTTCAGCATAAGGGTGGTGAGAGTCTGGCAGGGGTTGCCCAGGGAGGTGGTGGAAGCCTCCTCCCTGGAGGTGTTTAAGGCCAGGCTGGATGAGGCTGGGGACAGCCTGATCTAGTGTGAGGTGTCCCTGGGCATGTCAGGGGGGTTGCAACTGGCTGACCCTTGAGGTCACTTTCAAACTTGACTGATTCTATGATTCTGTATACCCATTTGCCTGTCATTTGCCAACTGAAGAGAGACCAGAAGAATACTTAGTTATTAAAGATTGTCTCAGGAAACATCAAAAGTAAATATTGCACCTTCAGTCAATTTCCCACAAGAGGCCAAAGCCCTGCAAAGGAGCTGAGATTGTGTCTGGAAACAATCAATAACACTTACAGCACTACCAAACTGGAGAGGTTTCCAAAGGCATAGTCTGGTATGAAGTGAATCTTATTCAGTGCCAGTGTCATTGCCTGCAGTGCTGGCAAACTTCTAAAAGCCTGGACAGGAATTTCTGTCAAAGAGTTATCATCCAGCCACAGGTGTCTGAGGGAGACCAGGCCATTGAAGCAGTTGGGGGGCACATAGTTGATGTGGTTGGCATCCAGGCGCCTAGGAGAAAAAGAAACAGGGAAGAATTAAAAGAACAGTGGACTTAGACAGGGGCTGTTGGATGTTATCACCAAGAACACAGCCCCAATGGATGGACTAGGCAAGGAAGGGGATTCTGCCCCTTTGCTCTGCTCTCCTGAGGCCCCACCTGCAGTCCTGGGTGCAGTTCTGCAGCCTCCAGCACAAGAAGGACATGGAAGTGTTGGAGCCAGTCCAGAGGAGGCCACCAAGATGCTCAGAGGGCTGCAGCAGCTCTGCTCTGAGCACAGGCTGAGAGAGTTGGAGAAGAGAAGGCTTGGAGGAGAGCTTGGAGTGGCCTTGCTGGATCTGAAGGGGGCTGCAGGAGGGCTGGGGAGGGACTATTGACAAGGTCAATATTGACAGGAGGAGGAGGAATGGGTTTGAACTGGCAGAGGGGAGATTGAAAGTAGATGTTAGGAAGAAGATGTTTGCAGTGAGGGTGGTGAGAGACTGGCACAGGTTGCTGCAGCCCTCTGAGCATCCTTGGTGGCCTCCTCCGGACTGGCTCCAACAGTTCCATCATTGATCACATTCTGTGCTCCACAACTTCCCTGGACAACCTGTGCCCAGCATCTCACCACCCCTCACCGTAAAGAACTTCTTCCTAACATCCAGTTTAAATCTGCCCTGTGCCATTTGGGAATGGATGTTTGGAACCGCTCCAGAACAAACAGCCACACCCTCTGCGTGCAGAAGTAATTCTGTACAACCCAAACTGGGTCTGCTAGGAGAGAAATGCAATCCTGCTGGTGGCAGGCACACTAATCTCTTTATTTAAAGCTGCTTCCTCTTTTTTTCAGTCATGTAAAATGTCAGGTTCCATTCTGTCTCCCTCTGCAAAAGCTGCTCCTACCTACTGCACGAGAACAAATAATGACCGCCAGGGCTCCTTGCCAGGCTGGCAAATAACTGAGACAAGGTCAGTTGGAACAAATTTATAAGGTTCAGTGTCAAAGCCCTTGTACAGTTAAATTGGAAATAATAACTGACATGGCAAGCAGCAAAGACAGAGCTTCCACAAGCCCTTGTCTGTCAGCAAAAGGGTGAGGCTGGAAATGTTTAGAACTGCTCACGGCTCTGCCTCCCCCCAGTCCCCAGGCAACAACCAAGCTGTGCCTGGGCTTTGCACTGAGGTATAATTTGAAGGAGCAGATGAGGCTCCTTTGTGCTCAACCAGAAGGAAATCTCTTCCCTGGGTGATGGTGGTATGTAAACTAAGGGGTCACAGTTGCCTTAGTTTGACAGTTACCCTGATTAAAGAATGGAGGCTTTATTCAGGCTGGCTGTGTTACTGTATTACAGTTAACATCTCGTGCAGAAGGGAGCCTGTGCAGCTCTGACGTCCCTCCTGACTCTGCAGGAGTCAGAGGATGCCTGGCTGAGTGCTGAAGCCAACAGTGGCCATCCTGTGGCTGAAATGGTGGGGTGTCTGCTCTTCATAGAATCAAGCAGGTTGGAAGAGACCTCCAAGCTCAGCCAGTCCAACCTAGCACCCAGCCCTGGCCAATCAACCAGACCATGGCACTAAGTGCCCCAGCCAGGCTTGTTTTGAACACCTCCAGGGATGGTGACTCCACCCCCTCCCTGGGCAGCCCATTCCAATGCCAATCACTCTTTCTGCCAACAACTTCCTCCTAACATCCAGCCTAGACCTCCCCCATATACCTCTTGGCAGTGAGATCAGAGGTTTCAGCTCATCAATATTTGGTAGCCACTCAGGGAAATGACTCTTTTTTCCAGTTGCAGTTTCAAAATACAAACCCATCACTGGCAGGGTAAACAAAAATAAGATGGAAGGAAAACCAAGACTGCTGTAATAGAAATTCAATCCTAGGTAGCTGAGCTGGAGAAGAGAAGGTCTCTGAGGAGACCTTATTGTGGCCTTCTGGTATCTGAAGTGGGCTACAAGAAGGCTGGTGAGGGACTTTTTAGGCTGTCATGGAGTGATAGGACTGGGGGGAATGAATCCAACCTAGAGGAGGGGAGATTCAGCCTGGATGTTAGGAAGAAGTTCTTCAGCATGAAGGTGGTGAGAGCCTGTCAGGGGTTGCCCAGGGAGATGGTGGAAGCCTCATCCCTCGAGGTATTTAAGGCCAGGCTGGATGTGGCTCTGAGCAACCTGCTCTAGTGTGAGGTGTCCCTGCCCATAGCAGGGGAGTTGGAACTGGATGATCCTTGAGGTCCCTTTCAGCCCTGACAACTCTGTGATTATTGTTCAAATAAAGCTTGCAAGAGATCAAGCAGCTTGATTTGTGCTGCAGGTCCTAGAACTGGATTAAGTACCCTGCAAGTGCTTGTCAGAAGTACTGCCTCAAGTGCTCTTTTGTTATCTAATCTTTCTTTTTTTCACATTTCCAAGCCCCATTTTTCCCTCTTGGAGATATTAAAAGGTTTCAGCTGTGGTTATGTTTCCTGTCACGCTGTAGGTAATGCAGACTGATGTGTAAAGCATTGATCAACATCCTTGTTTTCAGCCAGTTATTTTACACCTGCTGACCAAAGTTTTGGCACTTCCAGATCTAAAGCCATTAACTGACAAACATGACCCTCCTTAGAATTTCAAATCCAGATAGATAACAGGTGGGAGAGTTTGAAAGCTGCTTTTATAACCCAGAGAGAGCCAATTTAGGGGGAAAAACCCAGAAATGCTTGATGTCTTCTGATAGGCAGCATGGAAATAGAGCAGCCAGGGCTGAAATTCACCACCAGCTCACTTGAAAGGTCCAAACCCTTCAAAGCAAGTGCTTGGGCTACGTGGGCTGTATCCCAGTGGTGTTTCCTGGGACCTGCTGTGAATGCTACCACCAAGCACAGAAATTATGGGAAGATGTTATTCACACAGGACTGCAAATGTACAATCATAGAGCTTGATCTGATATTAGTGTTACTTGTTCAAGGAGTTGACATCTTGTTCAGAAGGGAGCCTGTGCAGTTCTGACCTTCCTCCTGACTCTGCAGGAGTCAGAGGATGCCCGAGACTCTCTCCTCTCTTTTGGAAGAAAGGTTGAAAGGAAAAATGAGCAAAACTAAGACAATTAACATATTTGGCTGTGTATAGAAGCACAGAATCAGTCAGGGTTGGAAGGGACCACAAGGATCATCTAGTTCCAATGCCCTTGCATGGCCAGGGACACCCTACTCTAGATCAGGTTTGCCACAGCCTCATCCAGCCTGGCCTTAGACACCTCCAGGCATGGGGTCTCAACCACCTCCCTGGGCAACCCATTCCAGCCTCTCACCACTCCCATGGTGAAGAACTTCCTCCTCACGTCCAGTCTGGGACCACAAGGATCATCCAGTTCCAACCCCTCAAGCTACCAGTGGAATAAAACTCTGTCTCCAGTCACACTGAATTGATTATAAAGAGGGAACTCCACTTTTTTTTCAAACATCTATCTACACCTGTTTTGGAATACCAATAAAGGAGTCCTGCTCAGTCTGGAGAGGAGAAGGCTCCCAGGGGACCTCATTGTGGCCATTCAGTGTCTGAAGGGGGTTACAAGAAAGCTGGGCAGGGACTTTTTAGGATGTCAGGGAGTGATAGGACAGAGGGGGAATGGAACAAAGCTAGAAATAGGTAGATTCAGCCTGGATGTTAGGAAGAAGTTGTTCAGCATGAGGGTGGTGAGAGCCTGGCAGGGGTTGCCCAGGGAGGTGGTGGAAGCCTCCTCCCTGGAGATGTTTAAGGCCAGTCTGGATGAGGCTCTGGTCAGCCTGATTTGGTGTGAGGTGTCCCTGGGCATGGCAGGGTGGGTGGATGTGGATGATCCTCGAGGTCCCTTCCAACCCTGACACTTCTGTGATTTCCAAACATGCTGCTCAGGTCTTCTGACAAACCTCCCTCTGAGGCAGTGGGCCTGGATGCCAGCACACTGCAGAGGGCACAGAGCCAGCTGTAATGCTATGCTCATGCAAAGATGGGCCCTGGTACTCAATCCCCACAGGTGGGAAAAAGTGGGGCCTGGCATTTGTTTGGTTCCCTTAGGAATCTGGCTGCAGACTCAGATCAGGAGCCCACAGCTAGACTGGCACATGTGGTGTTGGAAACACTCCCAGGTCCTGCAGCCAGCTGGCTCAGAGTGGCCCACATTAGGCTTATGACCTCTGCTAGCCTCCCAGGTGTGCATGCAGAGCAGCTCCTGGGGATGGTCCCAGGGCTGTGTGAACTGCCAGGTGGTCCCTGGGAACAGCTCAGGCAAGTGTTACTTGGCACTGAGTGAAAGTGTGCCAAGGACCCTGCTAATAGTGCAGCAGGACAGAGTCACGGCCAGTGCCTGGGAGCACTCCACAGCACTTTTTACTTGGCTGGGCTGGCTGCAGACACAGTGTCTGGCACCCAGGAGGGTCTCCTCAGAAGTCTAATGTCAGCCCCTGCACTGCTAACCACTCCAGCTGTGTTTTCCTGCCCTCTTCCCACGGGCTGTGTGTCCTGGTAGGATTCTGCCATGCAGTATGAGCTTTGCCTGCCAGTTCTCAGCCTGAGAAATTTGTCTGCCCTTCAAAAAGGTGACCAAAAAGATATCTCCTGCTGTTGCTCAGGAGGTGAAGAGAGTCAGATGCCTGGCAGCTTCTTCTGGGGGGGAGAGAACATCACCCAGGGGCCTGGAACTGCTGATCTAGTTCCACCTATCTCCACCTCATTGGAAAGCACCTGGCCCTACAGATGGGTGCTTTAAGGGCTGCACCCCCAAAAGTTAAAGCAGTAGCACAGGCATTATAGAATCACAGAGTAATTGTCAGGGCTGGAAGGGACCTCGAGGCTCATTCAGTTCCTACTCCCCTGCCACGGGCAGGGACACCTCACACCAGATCAGGTTGGTCAGAGTGTTATCCAGGCTCTTCTCACTTGCTCCCTGGGCTAGGACAAGGAGCAATGGGTGTAAGCTGCAGCACAGGAGGTTCCAGCTCAACACAAGGGGAAACTTCTGTACTGTAAGGGTGAGAGAGCCCTGGCACAGGCTGCCCAGAGAGGTTGTGAAGTCTCCTTCTCTGGAGCCTTTCAAGGCCTGTCTGGAAGCATTGCTCTGTGATCTGTGCTAGATTGTGTGGTGCTGCCCTGGCAGAGGGGTTGGACTCGATCTCCTTGGGTCTCTTCCAACCCCTAATATCCTGTGAGCCTGTGATCCAGCCTGGCCTTGGACACCTCCAGGGATGAGGCTTCCACCACCTCCCTGGGCAACCTGCTCCAGGGTCTCACCATCCTCAGGCTGAACAACTTCTTAACCTCTAATCTCAATCTTCCCTCCTCCAGCTTTGTTCCATTCCCCCCAGTCCTATCACTACCTGACAGCATAAAAAGTCCCTCCCCAGCTTTCTTGTGGCCCACTTCAGCTACTGGAAGGCCACAATAAGGTCCCCTGGGAGCCTTCTCCTCTCCAGACTGCACAGCCCCAACTGCCTCAGTCTCTCCTCAGAGCAGAGCAGCCCCAGCCCTCTGCTCATCCTTGTGGCCCTTCTCTGAACACCTTCCAGCATGGCTATACCAGTTCTGTGACAGGATTTCCAGAACTGGACACAGTGCTGCAGGTGGAGGCTCACCAAAGCGGAGCAGAGCTCTAAAACAAAGCTTCAGGGACTGGCAGTGCAACTGAAGATATCCTGAGATGTGGAGGAATGAGAATACAGCTTGGATCCATTCCCCCCCAGCCCTATCACTACCTGACAGCATAAAAAAAATCCCTCCCCAGCTTTCTTGTACCCCCCCTTTAGATACTGGAAGGCCTCAATAAGGTCTCCTGGGAGCCTTTCCCTCTCCAGACTGGACAGCCCCAACTGCCTCATCTGTCTCGGCAGGACCCCGCATTTGAAGCTGATCCTCTTTCTCTGAAGGCAGAAGGCAGTGTGCATGGCTTGCTCCTCTGCAAGAGGGCTTTCAGCCAAGCCACAGAAGGCAGACACTTGAGGCCTGTGGGCAGTGTGCAGCTCCCCCATCTCTGGTCACCTGAAGCAAAGGGTTAAAAGGAGGCTTTCAGCAATCCTGCCACCTGCCTAGGTAGAAGATAATAAATACAAGAAGTTGCTATCTTAGAGGAATTGCCTTTCCGAAGGCTTTTTAACCTCTTAATTACACTCCTGAAAAGCCTCCTGCTGTTTCAAAAGCTTCAAGGAATAATTCCTATTGTAAAGCAGAAACCACTGCCAAGAAGCACCTTGTGAAGGGAGAATTCCTAGGCTATATGAAAGAAGAAATCGAATCTGTGCAGACCTTTATCTGCCAGGCACCACCTCGCTTAAGCAAACAAAAGGAGAACAGTTTTCTGTTCCTCAAAGAGATCTCTCCGGCTGGCGATCGTGTTTCAGGTGATAGCTTTTCTGCACCAACCCCTATCACCCCATCTCGGGGCTGCCACTGCAGCTGTCGAAAGGTCTCCTCTGACCGCTCCAGTTCCTCTCCCTGCCTTAACTCCCTCGCAGACCGCAGAAACTGTTTGGTTTTGCTTCCTCTTCAATGGAGGAAGAAAAATCCTTGCAGTGAAGCCTGAGTGATGCTGTCATTTTGTTTAGAAACCGTGCTGAAAATGCAGCAGCCTCTCTCGGGGCCACAAAGGGACTCTTGTTTGCTTGGCTTATCGTCTTCTGGTCCAGAGTGTGCGATGTGAGCTGAGCGAGATTCGGGTGTTTGGTTAGCAGAAAGAAAATCCAACGTGGTGGCTACAGCAGCAGCGTTTTCTCAGGGCTTTGTCAAAGATCAAAGGCAAGAGCTGCAGCCTCCAAAGCCTGTGGCTGAAGTATTTTGGTCTGTGTGTGGTCAATAAAGCAAAAAAGTCACTGACTAAACAGCAATTGTAAGAGAATCAATTCTTAAGGCTGTTTCTCTTCTAGAAACTTTAGCCAATGCTTCGAATGTCAAGCAGGTGAATGTCGAAAGGCTGACAAAGGAACCTGGGAGCTAATGCAGAATAATGTGTGTCTGTGTGGTGCTAGGTCACACACAGCTGGCATGGTGGTGCTGAAAATCGGTTTCATTAACTCTGTTCTTCAGACTTTGAATTGAATGTGTGAATGGAAGGCTACAGGGATGCTGAAGGGACTGGAGCGCTGCCTGGGGAGGAAAGGCTGAGAGCCCTGAGGCTGCTTGGTCTGCAAAGTTTCCTCCTATCCAAATATATGTGGAGCTATTTGAACAAATTAACCTTTTCACTCTATAGAGTTGCTTGAACAAATGAACCTTTTCACTGTACTGGACAAGTCAGATGCACTATGTGCATCAAGAACCATCAACCTAGGAATCAATGCATCCAGTGCTGGGCTCCCCAGTTCAGGAGGGACAGGGATCTACTGGAGAGAGTCTGCAAGGATGCTGAAGGGACTGGAGCACTGCCTGAGGAGGAGAGGCAGAGAGCCCTGGGGCTGCTTAGGCTGCAGAGGAGAAGGCTGAGAGGGGATCTGAGCAATGTCTGTCAATAGCTGAGGGGTGGGGGTCAGGAAGGAAGGGACAGGGACAGCCTCTGCTCACTTGTGCCCTGCCATAGGACAAGGGGCAAGGGATGGGAACTGCAGCACAGCAAGTTCCAGCTCAAGATAAGGAAGAAGTTCTTGAGTGTAAGGGTGAGAGAGCCTGGCACAGGCTGCCCAGAGAGGTTGTGGAGTCTCCTTCTCTGGAGCCTTTCCAGCCCTGTCTGGATGTGTTCCTGTGCCACCTGTGCTGGATTCTCTGCTCCTGCTGTGGCAGGGGGATTGGACTGGAAGCTCTCCAGAGGTCCCTTCCAACCTTAACACCCTGTGATCTACTTTCCACACTAACAGATTACAGGAGTTCTGTTTGAAGCTTGTGGACTGAATCTGTCTAGCACAGGCAAGAACTGTCAGTAGAGAGCCCTGCTGGAAGCACAGTGTCTAATGAAGCGTCCTCTAGCACTTTGCTTCATGAATTGTTAGTGACTTCTCTACAGCTTAAAAATCACAGAAACTACACCAAATGAAATACAAACAAACAACAAGGCAGTGGTTTTAACCCCCCCAGTGAAGGACCTTCAGAAGAAAGCATGGGAAAGAGCAGTGCTCAAGGGACAGCCAGAAAGCATCACAGGCTTAGGGAGTGCCTTCTCAGATGGTAAACCAGTCACTGCTGATGTTTGATTGAGAGTCCAATTCTCTTGCAAAGGAGCTCAAAGAGAGTTAAAAGTTGATTCATCACATTAGGAAGTGATATTAACAGGCAATTAGCAGGCAATCAGATAGCCCTGCTCATGCAAAGTGGTAAGTTGGTTCACCAAGTGTACTCACAAAGACTGCAGGCTGCGTAGGTTCTGGAGGGCTTCGGTGGGAACTTGTCTCAGTTGGTTGTTCTGCAGCATCCTGCATTTGGAGCAGCACAGAAACCAGAATCAACACAGCAAAGCAAATTTCGTTCTGTTGTGAATTTTCTTCCAGGCTTACCTCCTTTGTACTGCTTCTACTAAGATTATAAAGAAAACTAAACAAATACTTTGTGCCCTGGCCCCTGCCAAATGCCAGTTCTCTACAAGCCAAGCAAATACCTGCGAGCATATTAGCTTTGCTAACAGCTATACAGCAGCTTTGAGCAGGATTTTCCCCCGAGGAAAGTCAGAAGAGCAAATCCACTTTGCATTCATTAGCCCTTAAGCTCCTCATTGCCTCCAGGGATTCTGAAATTGTCACCCTGGTGGCTCGATTTTGTTTTCCTTCTGAAGTGTTTGATTTGATTTTGTTTTCCTTCTGAAGTGTTTTGAATTTCTGAGGCTGATAAAAGCTGTGAAGGACTGTCTGGAAATCCTTGCTCAGGAAAAGGATGCTATGGCAAACAGAATGTTCAACTCTAGGAGGGGTTTAGGATCTGAATAACCTTTTGTTTCAGGAAAAACCTGCTGAGTGTTTCCCAGTGAAATCAGTTCCCTCTAACCGAAGGTAGCTAACAAGGACCTGACACATCTATTTCCTGAAAGATCACAACCTTCAGCTTGCAAAGATTGAAAAGAAAAAAAAAAATCACTTTTCCTCCCCAAAGGAATCCTTTTCCTCCCTGTTTGAATGCAGTTACATCCACACAGCCTTCTTTGGATCAAATCCTGTATCTCTCTCTATATATATATACATGAGACAGAATTCTCTGTGGGTAAAAGTGAAGCAGTACAGGCTGCCTTCAAAATGAGCCATACTCGATGGGACATGGTAAATGAAATCATTTTTGGCATACCTGAATCTCCTCAGGCCAAAAAGAGCTACAGCTAAGGGTAGATGGAGTGGAAAACACTTTGGAATTCTTTCCCACCTCCCTATTTTTTCCAGCAGAGCTTTGTCTACTCTTATGGTAGCATCTGGCTTGGCTTGATGCTGCCTAGCAGATTGGCATTCTGCCCAATAGCACAGTAGTAGTTTGAGGGATCCTAGGCAGTACCTGGCACCTAGGTAGCAGGTTGGCATTCTGCCCAATAGCACAGTGGGGCAGTTTGAGGGATGCTAGGTAGTACCTGGCACCTAGGCAGCAGGTTGGGATTCTGGGCAGTAGCACAGTGGGGCAGTTTGAGGGATCCTAGGTAGTACCTGGCACCTAGGCAGCAGGTTGGAATTCTGCCCAATAGCACAGTGGGGCAGTTTGAGGGATCCTAGGCAGTACCTGGCACCTAGGCAGCAGGTTGGCATTCTGCCCAATAGCACAGTGGGGCAGTTTGAGGGATCCTAGGCAGTACCTGGCACCTAGGCAGCAGGTTGGCATTCTGCCCAATAGCACAGTGGGGCAGTTTGAGGGATCCTAGGCAGTACCTGGCACCTAGGCAGCAGGTTGGCATTCTGCACAGTGTGGCAGTTCGAGGGATCCTAGGTACTACCACATACAGTTTCTGTCGACTTCACAGAGGCAAATATCCTCTCTGGTATAAACCCTGCAAGGTGTAGCCACTAAAATCCTTAGCAGGCCACATGTACTGTGTTACTATTTCAAGTGACAGAGAGTTTGGAGGTAGTTCTAATAATTTATCATACATCAACTACATTACAAAGGAGGAGGTGTGAAAAGCAAACTGCATTTGAAATCCCATGGTGTTCTACAGTAATCGTTTCCACACTCCCCCTCCTCCCCATCAAAAGGAAACTGCAGATTTGCCCCCAGCCAGGTGGGAGCTGGAGAAGTTCACTGAGATTTTCAGGCTTGAAATCAGGACTTCTGAGACAGTTAAAGAAGCTCTTAACCAAACCAATTCTTTACCTCTGCTGTTGCACAGAGACATCTACTTGAGGAGCAAGCTGATCTTGTTAGAATGCCATTAATGTTTTCCTATCTTTTGTGTTCAGGATATTTTCTACATGGGAAAAAAAAAAAACCCAAACCCAAAAGGTTTAATGATGTTCAGATGGATCTTGGCTTAAACCGGATAGTTCAGAAGCAGCTGAACAAAAGATGTGGTTGACTTGATCAAAACTTCAGTGGCTAATGAGCTCCCTGGAGCATTTTGGACATCAGAAAAGTATCAAACACCACAAGGTTTACTTACAGCACTTTAAGACTGAAAAGGCCAGCAAAGGCTCCCTTGGGAATGAATGTCAAGCCGTTTCCTGCAAGACGTCTGCAAAGTGGGGAGAAGGAAAAGGAGTGAACGCTTTGCTTGCTCTCCTCATGTGGAATTCATTTGGTTGTTAAGAACGTGCAAGGCGGCTGCAGTCTGAGCCAGCGGTGCCAAGGCAGCAGTTTAAGAGCCTTAAGGTCTTGTGGTACAGTTGATTTGCTGACAGCTGGGCTGCAGAGATAAACTGCAAGTTCACAGAGTCACAGAGTGTCAGAGGTTGGAAGGGATCCCTAAAGCTCCTCCAGTCTAACACCCCTGCCAGAGCAGGAGCACCTACAGCAGATCACACAGGAACACATCCAGGTGGGTTAGCATCGAATCAGTCAGGGTTGGAAGGGATCACAAAGGTCATCCAGTTCCAATCCCCTGCCATGAGCAGGGACACCTCACACTAGATCAGGCTGTCCACAGCCTCATCCAGCCTGGCCTTGGACACCTCCAGGGATGAGGCTTCCACCACCTCCCTGGGCAACCTGCTTCAGGGTCTCACCACCCTCATGCTGAACAACTTCCTAACTTCTAAAGCTTGGATCCATTCCCCCCACTACCTAACACCCTCAAAAGTCCCTCCCCAGCTTTCTTGTAGCCCTCTTAAGGTACTGAAAGGCCACAATAAGGTCCCCTGGGAGCCTTCTCCTCTCCAGACTGCACAGCCCCAACTGCCTCAGGCTCTCCTCACAGCAGAGCAGCTCCAGCCCTCTGCTCATCCTTGTGGCCCTTCTCTGGACCCCTTCCAGCACTTCCATAGCCCTCTTGTCCCAGGGGCTCCAGCACTGGATGCAGTACTCCAGGTGGGGTCTCAGCAGTGCAGAGCACAGGGGCAGGATCCCTTCCCTGCCCTGCTGCCCACACTGCTCTGGCTGCAGCCCAGGCTCTGGTTGTTCTCTGGGCTGCCAGAGCACACTGACAGCTCAGATTGAGCTTCTCATCCCCCAGCACCCCCAAGTCTCTCTCCTCAGTGCTGCTTTCAAGCCAGTCCCTGCCTAGGCTGTATTGGATCTTGGGTCTTGCCTTGATGTCCCTTTGACTCTGACAGTTATTTCTTCTCACTAGCTGGTTTGATGACTTTCTTTAGGAAATAAGAGCAAAGCCTGTAAGTGTCAAGAGAATGCTATCAGTAATTTGGTTTTATATATATATGTATAGATACACTCACATATGTGTATATATTTGTATAGTAAATACATATATATATATGTGTGTGTGTGTTGAGGGCTGGGGCAGGGACAGCCTCTGCTCACTTGTGCCCTGCCGCAGGACAAGGGGCAAGGGGCAAGGGATGGAAACCTCAATATGAAAAAGAACTTCTTGAGTTTAAGGGTGCCAGAGCCTTGGCACAGGCTGCCTAGAGAGGTTGTGGAGTCTCCTTCTCTGGAGCCTTTCCAGCCCTGTCTGGATGTGTTCCTGTGTGACCTGCACTGGATTCTCTGCTCCTGCTCTGGCAGAGGGGTTGGACTGGAAGCTCTCCAGAGGTCCCTTCCAACCCCTAACAACCTGTGAGCTTGTGAATGACACAGAAGAACCTAGGGACTGGTGAAAAACATCTTTGGTTTTGTGAAGAGAAACTGAAGGAAGGCCTGAGACAGTGATAAACTCCAACTGCTGGGACAGTTCTGCTGCTATTTGGTACTAACCCTCAGGGATTTGGTGCTACAGCACTGGGATGCCACGCAGAAAATCCCAGCAAAATTCATGTTATTAGGTATTGGAGCTTTGATACTTTGGAGAGAGATAAGAAATTCCCTTGTGTAATTTGAAACTCTTTTTTCTTTTCTTGCAAGCCTCTCCAAGTGCCATAATTGCTCTGAGTAACAGATACAGATCCGTGGCAAAATCTCACTCTCACTGATGTCAGCAGAAAAATTTGTGCTGACACAAGTAGAAATCAGAGTGGAATTTGCATCTTACCTCAGGATAGCATTTGCCAATCACTCACTCTTCTCTGAGGAGCTGTACCAGCAGCACTACCACCAGCTTTAAAGCTCTTCTCTCCATTTCTAACACAAGAAATGGCTGTGTGTGGAGCTACTACAGGAACATACAGCTACAAATCCTTTCCTGCTCTGATAGAGTTGGGGCTCTGCAGCCTGGAGAAGAGAAGGCTTCAAGGAGACCTTGGAGTGGCCTTGCAGGATCTGAAGGGGGCTGCAGGAGGGCTGGGGAGGGACTATTGACAAGGTCTGGGAATGACAGGACAAGGAGAAATGAGTTTGAACTGACAGAGGGGAGATTGAAAGCGGATGTTAGGAAGGAGTTGTTTGCAGTGAGGGTGGTGAGATGCTGGCACAGGTTGCCCAGGGAGGTGGTGGAGCACAGAAGCACAGAATGGGATCTTTGATCCCATTCTGTGCTTCTGTGCTCCACAACCTCCCTGGAGATGTTCAAGGCCAGGTTGGATGAGTCCTTGAGCAACCTGTTCTAGTGGGAGGTGTCCCTGCCTATGGTGAGGTATTAGAACTGGATGATCCTTGAGGTCCCTTCCAACCTAAACCATTCTATGATTCTAGACCAGCTGCTTCTGGATAGCAAAAACTGCCTCTGTTCAAGAATTACTGATCTTGAATCTTTTGCTTCAGCTTTTCCCTCCTGCCAAACTTAAATCAAAGACAAGCACACAACTACACATGCTTACAGGTCCCTCTCTGCTTGGCTGCTCCAGTTGGAGGTATTTGAGGTCCCTCTCTGCTTGGCTGCTCCAGTTGGAGGTATTTGAGGTCCCTCTCTGCTTGGCTGCTCCAGTTGGAGGTATTTTCAGGCAGGCCTCATTCAAATAGTTTTAAGTCATTATTATCTTTCTTCCTGTGTCTTTATTTAGACAAGAAAACTTTCAGGCACTGCACTGAAGTGTTGATGAGCACAAAATGCTACATCCACGCTCAGATGTGTTTACCTCTTCAACTCTTTCAGGTCCCACTCTAGGTAATTCTTTACACTGCTGAAAAAAGCCCTTTCAACTTTATGCTCTAATGCCACAGGCCTTCTGCACAGACTGCAGAATGACTTACATCTAGAAATACTCTGGACTCAGACTGATAAATAGCTGCAGGGTTTGGAATTTGTAATGAAGAGTTGGACTGAATGGTGGTGTACAGGTTTGCACAGAGCAATTTGCTGATAACCAAGGAGCTGAAGTGTATTTCAGCCTGCAGAAGAGGAGGCTCAGGGCAGATTGCATTGCTCTCTACAACTACCTGAAGGGAGGCTGCAGCCAGCTGGGGTTGGGCTCTTTCAGGCAACCAGCAACGGAACAAGGGGACACAGCCTCAAGCTGTGTCAGGGGAGGTCTAAGGTGGATGTTAGGAGGACATTCTTCAACATTTTCACAAATAAAAGGACTTGCTGAAAAGAAAACCTTTTATGAGCCAGAATCACAGACCCATAGAGGTTGGAAGGGACCTCCAGAGATCATCCAGTCCAACCCCCCTGCCAAGGCAGCATCACCCAGGGAAGTCCACACAGGAATTTATCCAGGTGGGGTCGGAAAGTTTCCAGAGAAGGAGACTCCACAACCTCTCTGGGCAGCCTGCTCCAGGGCTCTGCCACCCTCACGACAAAGAAGTTTCTCCTCCTGTGGAGCTGAAACCTTCTCTGCTCCAGTTTGTGTCCATTGCTCCTTGGCTTATTGCTGTGCACCACCCAAAAGAGCTTGGCCCCCTCCACTTGACCCCCAGCCCTCAGATATTTGTACACATTGCTCAGATCCCCTCTCAGCCTTCTCTTCTCCAGACTAAACAGCCCCAGGGCTCTCAGTCTCTCTCCACAGGGGAGATGCTCAAGTCCCCCACTCACCCTTGTGGCTCTCTGCTGGACTCTCTCCAGCAGGTCCCTGTCTCTCCTGAACTGGGAGCCCAAGCTTAGGAAGACACTCGTGGTTAGTCACCACCATTTCTATATGACATTCCTCTTGCTGTGTTGTGCTTAGCTACTACTTGCAGTGTACTTTTTCAGCCCTCAGAGAGCCTAACCAAGCTTTTTGCAGGGTGCTGCATTTCACAGTCAGCCTTCAGGGATGCTAAATTTAAGAGTAAGGAAGCAGTAAGCAAAAGTGATTAGGCCAGAAGTCTTGATACTACAAAGCATGGACTCAGTTGTCCTTGTCACAGGCAGAAGCAGGCAGCAGGTTTTGGTTTTGATTACAGCCTGACTTGCCATTTTAATGAACATGAGCCAGCAGTCAAACCTTTAATATCCTGCTGCTTAACCACTTCCACCATAAGCAATCCAGCTCTTTTAACCAGCCCTTGCTTAAAAACTGTAATCCCTTTGGCTCTGTCTCTGCTCAGAGGAGTTGTAGCCTCATGGTAACTCCTTTATAAGTTCATTTCCAGAATCACAAGCAATTGGGTTGGTGGTTTCCCCCCCCCCCCACCTCAGCTAAGTGTTTCCTCGTGTGCCACAAGTGTCAGGCTGACAGCTTTCCTGCACTGCTTTCTCTGGTTCCCACAGTAAGCATGAGAGACAAACAGAGGAATGTGCCCACCAAGGCCACAATGACACTCACAGCTCTTCCAGGAAGCGCAGATTGTGCACGGGGCTTGAGGGCAGCTTGGTGATGTTGTTCATACTGAGATCACTGTAGGGGGGAAAGCAGACAGGGAGTTAGTATGGCATGCCCACAGCTCTGCCAGCCAAGCTGCCCATTCCACACGTTTCTAAGTGCTGCTTTGACAGAAATCAGTCCCTGGGCCAGAGCTGGTGGATCGTTATCTACTGAGCACAATGAGGTCCTTCCTTTGTATGAACAAAGCTCTGCCAAACCTGATGCAGGCTGGAGCCTGCTCCTTGTTTCCAAAGATTTTGGAATGCTTTACCACGCTCTATAAATCAGCTGGAGCACTAAAGAACCCTTTTCCAGCTGATATCCTTTTAATTGAATCATAGAATTACCCAGGCTTGGAAGAGACATCAAGGATCAGCTAAGCCCCCCTGTCATGGGCAGAGACACCTCACACCAGATCAGGCTGTCCACAGCCACATCCAGCCTAGTCCTAAACACCCCCAGGAATGAGGCTTCCACCACCTCCCTGGGCAACCCCTTCCAGGCTCTCACCACCCTCATGCTGAACAACTTCTTCCTAACATCCAGTCTGAATCTACCTATTTCTAGCTTTGTTCCATTTCCCCCCTGTCCTATCACTCCCTGACATCCTAAAAAGTCCCTCCCCAGCTTTCTTGTAGCCCCCTGCAGTTACTGAGTCATAGAACCAAGCAGGTTGGAAGAGGCCTCCAAATTCATCCAGTCCAGCCTAGCACCCAGCCCTATCCAACCAACCAGACCATGGCACTAAGTGCCCCAGCCAGGCTTGGCTTCAGCACCTCCAGGGGTGGCAACTCCACCACCTCCCTGGGCAGCCCATTCCAATGGCAAGGTCACCTGGGAGCCTTCTCTTCTCCAGGCTGAACAGCCCCAACTCTCTCAGTCTCTCCTCACAGGAGATGTGCTGCAGCCCTCTGATTAACCTTGCAGCTCTTCTCTGGGTAGCTCCCAGCACCTCCAGATCTTTCCTGTAATAGTGGCTCCAGAACTGGACAGAGTACTCCAGGTGAGATCCCATGAGAGAACTTTCATAAACCACTCTACTGTACTGAAAACTACTGTAACTTGTGCTGTGCTGCAGCACTGGAGCACACTTGGTACACCAAAGCAGCCAGGAATAAGAGTACAGAGAGAAGCTCTCTGCGTCATCCTCTGCATTTCAAAAACAGTGGCAGCACTTTGCTGCATGGCCACAGTGCTCTGAATTGCTTTCCATCAGCCCCCTCAGATGTCCCCTGAACCCCCAACTTACCTGAGTCAAAGGAATGACATCTTTTCAACCCACAAACATCCCCTTTTGGGAGTGTTCCTTTTAAGCAGGTCCCCCAATTGCATGAAGCAAATGAAATGAACCATAAAACAAGAGCGTAATGGGATCCTGCTCTGCAGCACGCTTCCTGCTGGGGCTCCAGCCTAGTTCCTGGCAGAGGAAACAACCAGCCACACTAGCTGTGACACAGCTCATGCCAGCTAGCTTTTAGACTACACTTCAGCTAATGTTTTGTGATTCCTAACATGCTTCTGCATTGTTTTCCTTTGCCTTCCCCACACCCCCCCCAGGATCATTATGGATTAGAAATGCTGTGGCCAGCAGCAGCAGGGAGATGATTGTCCCCTTGGACTCAGCTCTGGGGAAGCCAAACCTCGAGTGTTGTGTTCAGTGTTGGGCACCTCAATACAAGAGAGATGTGGAGGTAGTGCAGAGGAGGGCAAGGAAGCTGGGGAAAGGCCTGGAGAACAAATCTGATGAGGAGAGAGTGAGGGAGCTGGGGATAGGTAGTGTGAAACAGAGGAGGCTGAGGGCAGACCTCATGGCTGTCTGCAGCTACCTGAAAGGAGATTGTGGAGAGGCTGCTGCTGGGCTCTGCTCACAGGTCATTGGTAATAGGGGTTTAAGAGGAGGCTGGGTGAGGCAGTTACTTAACTAAACCTAGGAGTAGTTCATTAGAAGGGTTAGCTGATAGGTTGGAGTTGATGATTTTAGAGGTCTCTTCCAACGTGGTTGATTCTGTGATAAGGGAATGGCCTCAAGCTGCCACTGGGTAGGTTTAGACTGGACATTAGGAAACATTTTTTTGCTATCAAGAGTGGTCAGGCACTGGAATGAGCTGCCCAGGGAGGTGGTGGAGTCCCCAAGCCTGAACGTGCTTCAAGGTGGTTTGTCTGTGGTGCTTGGGGCTATGGTTTAGGGTGCAGCTTGTAGAGCAGGGATCTGGGTTGGGCTTGGCGACCCTGAGGGGCTTTGCTGAATGTTTCTATTCTTATAATTGCTTTGCATTAAGCATAAAATATGTCTAAACAGACTGCAGAATGAAATTCTGTGTGGAAGACACAGCTCACACAGCTACACAAAACTTCACAGGATCACAGAATTAACCAGGTTGGAAAAGGCCTCCCAGATCATCGAGTGCAACCTCCCACCCAACACCTTCTGGTTAACTAACCCATGGCACCAAGAGCCTCATGCAGCCTCCCCTTAAACACCTCCAAGGACAGCGACTCCACCACCTCCCTGGGCAGCCCATTCCAATGCCAATCACTCTCTCTGTGAAGAATTTCTTCCCAACATCCAACCCTAGAGGGTTGGAACTAGATGAGCTTTGAGGTCCTTTCCAACAGTCACCATGACTGGAGTACACAGATTCCAGTGTGTTCAGGGTGAGGAAAAGTCACTGCACAAGGCAGGTGTCCTACTCGACAGATGGACACTGCTCATCGACACATGCTGCCTGCTGAGTGACTTGAAGTTGGTGAGGGGCCTGGAGCACAGCCCTGTGAGGAGAGGCTGAGGGAGCTGGGGGTGTGCAGCCTGCAGAAGAGGAGGCTCAGGGCAGAGCTCATTGCTGTCTGCAGCTACCTGAAGGGAGGTTGTAGCCAGGTAGGGTTGGGCTCTGCTGCCAGGCAACCAGCAACAGAAGAAGGGGACACAGCCTCAAGTTGTGCCAGGGCAGGTTCAGGCTGGATGTTAGGAGGAAGTTGTTGGCAGAGAGAGTGATTGGCATTGGAATGGGCTGCCCAGGGAGGTGGTGGAGGTGTTGAAGCCAAGCCTGGCTGGGGCACTTAGTGCCATGGTCTGGTTGACTGGACAGGGCTGGGTGCTAGGTTGGACTGGATGAGCTTGGAGGTCTCCTCCAACCTGTTTGATTCTAAACCATTCTATGGTTCTATGACTTTTATATCTTCCAGCTGCAAGGGACCAGGCAAGGTAAAGAAGTGATCTGTGTTTGGGTGGGCAGTCCTGTTCCAGCTATCTCTTCTTACTCCCAGCCTGTGTCACCTTACAGAGTGTGTGCCTGAAGTCAGCAGAGTTAATTCCCACGTTTGATCTGCTGCTGAATCTTAAGAAGTGCAACTTAAACACATATTGCACCTAAAGGTTTGGAAGTGGAAGAAGTGTGTTAACACTTTTAACAGCTATCAAATGGCTTTTGACAGTGACAGAGTGCAGGTCTCTCCCTTCACCTCTCAAATTAAACCTTGTTTTTCAGCTGTGTAATTAAGACATTCATTCTTTTCCTGTAATGCTTTATCACCTAATTCCTTCATCCCATTTAGCAGGTTATTATCCTTTCACTCTGATAAAGGCTCCAAGGGTTAGTTTTTTTCTGGCAGAGGAACAAACCCCATGGATTTATTTGGCAGAAGTT
Source organism: Tricholaema leucomelas (assembly GCA_013400475.1). Classification (NCBI taxonomy): domain Eukaryota; kingdom Metazoa; phylum Chordata; class Aves; order Piciformes; family Lybiidae; genus Tricholaema lacrymosa; species Tricholaema leucomelas. The sequence goes on along the minus strand of WAAF01019961.1, from coordinate 39,295 downwards.
CACTACCTGATGCAGGTAGTGAACCATTTACTGCTGGACATTAAGTTAAAGCTAATATTTGAACAGTATCATTTTAACTGTGAGATGTTCAACAGCTCTTAATGGGGTTTGTGTACATCCTTTAGACTGAAAGAAACAGCCTAGGGGCAAAGGGGTTGTCATAGAATCTTCAGAGAGAATGCCCTAAATACGTACTCAGCACTGCTCAGGCCACACCTGGAGTGCTAAGTCCAGTTCCAGGCTCCTCAGTTCAAGAGAGATTTGAGGTGCTGGAAGGTGTCCAGAGAAGGGCAGCAAGGCTGGGGAGGGGTCCAGAGCACAGCCCTGCAAGGAGAGGCTGAGGGAGCTGGGGGTGTGCAGCCTGCAGAAGAGGAGGCTCTGGAGAGACCAAACAGCAGCCTGCCAGTGCCTGAAGGGGCTAAGAGAAGGCTACAGAGAAGCTGTTTGCAAAGGGCTGCAGGGACAGGACGAGGGCAATGGCTTCAAACTAGAGCAGAGCAGATGGAGATTGGATGTAGGAACAGGTTCTGCAGCATGAGGGTGATGGAACTCTGCAACAGGTTGCCCAGGGAGGTGGTTGGATCCCCATCACTGGAGATACTGAAAGTGAGGCTGGACAAGGCTGTGGGCAACCTGATCTAGTTGAGGATGTCCCTGCTGAGTGCAGAGGGGCTTGGGCTGGATAACCTTTGGAGGTCCCTTCCCTCCCAGACCATTCTGTGATTCTCTGTTGGTGTGAAGGACACCTGTGATCCACACACAACCACAGCCTGGTTTGCTGAGAGAGGGAGGCTGGAGGGCATTTGCTTCAGTGAAGGAACACAGACCTTTCCCAACCCCTGTGGCACCTGGCCCACTTACACTGCAGGATCGCACAGCACTCTCAGACTTTCCCCCCAGGCTAATCCAAGCCTTCTCTAAGCACTTCACAGCTCCATTCCTGCCACTACAAATGAGCAGAGAGCAGTAGCTAAGCAGAGCTCCGTGAGGAGGTTCAGCCAGCACCCATGGGTGATGATGTGGCAGTAATCAGCAGCAACCTACCCTGTCTAGCCGGGGGGCCACCAGGCCCCCCGGCCTTTGATCCCCTCCACCAGTCACCCAGTGCACACCAGGGGCACTCACCTCTGGTGACAGGAGGAGGATCCTCTGCCCAGTTGGGCAAGCTTGGGGCTGCTGCCTTCCTGGGGCCATTATAAAGGGGAGTGGGCAGGGAGGGCAAAGTGGTGACACCTGGGCTGGGAGGAGACTCCAGCAGCACCCAGGTGCTGTGGGTTTGGGGGGAAATGGAGGGGGGGGAAAGGAGCAGAAAGAAGGAAATTGGTGCCTCAGTTTTAAAAATGGATTAATGTGCCCATTCATTCAGGCAAGTGACCCAAACCAAAGCGACCCAACCAACCCCCACCAAAGAAACCAACCCAAACAACCACTTCCTGCAGTTCTGTCATTAACTAAAATACTGATTGTAAAAATAGTCTCTGGAGGTGCAGGAAAAGATGAAACTAAGCCAGACCAACTAATGGGTGGCTTCTTTCCACAAAATCACCTGGATTAACCAGGTTGGAAGAGACCTCTAGGACCATCGAGTCCAACCTGTCACCTACCCCTTCTAATTAACCACACCCTGGCACTAAGTGCCTCATGCAGCCTCCTTCTAAACACTTGGATTTTCCTGCACTTCACAGAATGTCAGGGGCTGGAAGGGACCTCTTCCCCCAACCTGTATTGACAGTGAGGATTGTTCCAGACCAGGTGCAGAACCCTGCACTTGCTCTTGTTCAAACTCCTGAGGTTCACCTGGGCACACCTCTGCAGGCGACATAAGTAATAGTCTGAGTGCAAATATTGATCATGCTCTAAAAATAGAACAGAATAGAATAGAATAGAATAGAATAGAATAGAATAGAATAGAATCAACCAGGTTGGGAGAGACCTCCAAGCTCATCCAGTCCAACCTAGCACCCAGCCCTATCCAGTCAACCAGACCATGGCACTAAGTGCCCCAGCCAGGCTTGGCTTCAACGCCTCCAGGCATGGCCACTCCACCACCTCCCTGGGCAGCCCATTCCAATGCCAATCACTCTCTCTGACAACAACTTCTTCCTAACATCCAGCCTGCCCTGGCACAGCTTGAGACTGTGTCCCCTTGTTCTGTTGCTGGTTGCCTGGCAGCAGAGCCCAACCCCACCTGGCTACAGCCTCCCTGCAGGGAGCTGCAGACAGCAATGAGCTCTGCCCTGAGCCTCCTCTTCTGCAGGCTGCACACCCCCAGCTCCCTCAGCCTCTCCTCACAGGGCTGTGCTCCAGGCCCCTCCCCAGCCTTGCTGCCCTTCTCCAAACACCTTCCAGCACCTCAACATCTCTCTTGAATTCTCCCAGCACCCCCAGGTCCCTCTCTGCATGGCTGCTCTCAGCCACTCTGTCCCCAGCCTGTAGTGCTGCTTGGGGTTGTTGTGGCCAAAGTGTAGAACCCTGCACTTGGCCTTGCTCAGTCTCATCCCATTGGCCTCTGCCCACCCATGCAGCCTGGCCAGGTCCCTCTGCAGGGCTCTCCTATCCTCCAACAGCTCCACAGCTGCTCCTAGCTTGGTGTCATCTGCAAACTTACTGCTGCTGGACTCAATCCCCTGGTCCAGATCATCAATAAAGATATTGCACAACCTATGGGCATTGAAGGAAGATAAATTCCATTCAGTCCTCCTGCAATTCTTCCTGATGAGTTCTGTGTTAGGAAGTATTCCTTTAGGTATTTAAGATTTCAAATGTGTGAGTTAAGTACAGTAGATGTTGGAATACTTTTGTAGCTTGCCCTGGGTAGGTTTAGATTGGAGGAGAGACTGAGGGAGTTGGGGCTGTTCAGTTTGGAGAGGAGAAGGCTCCAAGGTGACCTCATTGTGACCTTTTGATATCTTAAAGAGGCCTACAAGAAAGCTGGGGAGGGACTTTTTAGGATGTCAGGTAGTGATAGGACATGAGGGAATGGAGCAACACTGGAGGTGGGGAGATTCAGACTGGACATGAGCAAGAGACTCTTCACCATGAGGGTGGTGAGACCAAGGAAGTGGTGGAAGCCCCATCCCTGGAGGTGTTTAAGGCCAGACTGGATGAGGCTCTAGGGGGCCTGATGCAGTGTGAGGTGTCCCTGCCCATGGCAGGGGGGTTGGAACTAGATGATCCTTTTGGTCTCCTTCAACCCTGAACTGATTCTATGATTATTACTTTGCAAACTGAGTCCTCAGCACTAAATTTCCATCTGGAGAGCATAGTGAATTTGATAGACAAAAGCAGCAGAGGAGTCAGAACCTCTGTGCCTTAGAATGAAATGTCAGGCACTTGTCAGATTAATGCAGTGCTCTCTGTGAGTGTGGCCTCTGAGCTTCTGATCTCTACGTTCTTTTTGACCCTAATTGTTTGCTCTGCCCTGCTCCCTCTGCTGGAGTCTGGGCTAAACGGGACGGCCAAAGTGTTTCCTAAACAGATTACTCATGCCCATGGTGTTTGCTTTACAAGCGTTATGCAGCCCAGATTTAAGTCAGCCTTTGATGGCTCTTTAGGTGACAGAGTTGCCAGCTATGTTCAGCACTGGTGCATGCTGTTTAAAGTCACTGTGAGAGAGCTGCTACAATAACAAACCAGATCTGCAGTCTGTGACAGGTCCTGGCAGTGCACAGCGTTGGCCAAAGCGGTTTTGTTAGCTTGTGTTGAATCCAGACATGGTCTATCAGCCTGCTTTGCCAGGAGCTGCTGTTCAATATTTACCCAATGGGCTATGAGCCAATGCACAGCAGCAGCAATGAGGTGTTGGTGAGAGCCCTCTGGACTTGCTGGATCAACTCTGAGGCTTCCCTGAGCTCGAGGCCCCCAAACCTCCCTATGGATAATCTATTTACAGTTGCAGTGCTCATATCTTCCAAGAGCAAAATGCACTCTAAGACTGCCCCAAAATGATCTGAAGTGCAGAACCACTTCTAGGCTGTGAGTAAATATCTGTTCAATATCTTTATTGATGCTCTGGACCAGAGGATTGAGTCCAGCATCAGTAAGTTTGCAGATGACACCAAGCTAGGAGCAGCTGTGGATCTGTTGGAGGGTAGGAGAGCCCTGCAGAGGGACCTGGCCAGGCTGGATGGGTGGGCAGAGGCCAATGGGATGAGACTGAACAAGGCCAAGTGCAGGGTTCTGCACTTTGGCCACAACAACCCCAAGCAGCACTACAGGCTGGGGACAGAATGGCTGAGAGCAGCCAGGCAGAGAGGGACCTGGGGGTGCTGGTAGATATTAGGGTGAACTTGAGCCAGCACTTAGTGCCATGGTCTGGTTGATTGGCCAGGGCTGGGTGCTAGGTTGGACTGGATGATCTTGGAGGTCACTTCCAACCTGGTTAATTCTATGATTCTATGATAAAGAAAGCCATTGTTGATACACTGCTGGGACATGCACCACTGCTGTACCACAGAAGGGGAAGACAGTGCAAGGGGGCAGGTGGGAGCACTGTCCATTTACTGGCTGCAACAGAGAGCCGAGATCAACAAGTCCAGCCTAGGGTCTAACACCACCACAGCCACCAGACCATGGCACTAAGTGCCACAGCCAAGCTTGCCTGAAACACCTCCAGGGATGGTGACTCCACCACCTCCCTGGGCAGCCCATTCCAGGCTCTAATTCCCTTTTCCATCAGGAAGTGCTTCCTAACATCCAACCTAACCCTTTCCTGGCACAGTTTCAGGCCATGCCCTCTCATCCAGGCACAAGTTGCACCTGGGTGCTGCTGGAGTCTCCTCCCAGCCCAGGTGTCACCACTTTGCCCTCCCTGCCCACTCCCCTTTATAATGGCCCCAGGAAGGCAGCAGCCCCAAGTTTGCCCAACTGGGCAGAGGATCCTCCTCCTGTCACCAGCGGTGAGTGCCCCTGGTGTGCACTGGGTGACTGGTGGAGGGGATCAAAGGCCGGGGGGCCTGGTGGCCCCCCGGCTAGACAGGGTAGGTTGCTGCTGATTACTGCCACATCATCACCCATGGGTGCTGGCTGAACCTCCTCCCTGAGGCTGAGCTGCTCTCTCTCTGCTCACTTGTAGAGCTGTAAAAGTGGCAGGAATGGAGCTGTGAAGTGCTTAGAGAAGGCTTGGATTAGCCTGGGGGGAAAGTCTGAGAGTCCCTAACAAGGACAATGGAATAAAGAGGTGGGACATAAGGCATAGGAAGTTCTGTGGAAACATGAGGAAAAGAAATTCATTATGAGGGTGGCAGTCACTGAACTTAATGGCTTAAGAACTGCACAATTAATAGGTGGAGGCAAAATACTTCAGGACTCTTTCTGCTAAGAGCAGCTGGGCTACTCAGAGGGTAAGCTAAGAGTCAGTACAAGCAGAGGCAGTAGACTCTCATCTGGACTAAATGATCTCTGTTTCCTTCCTTCTATTCACAGCGTTTGTGCAGTCCACTGTTCAGCAACCTCATTTTGAGTCCTGTGACTCACTGCTTCTTGTGGCTGTTAAAATGATTGGCAGAAGAACCTCCTCAGGGCAAGCAGTTAGCCAGTGCTGCTCACTCCCATCCACTGCTGACTCCAAATGTTTGAGTCTTCCTAGAGATAATCATAGAATTAGTCACAGTTGGAAGGGACCACAAGCATCAGCCAGTTCCAACCCCTCTGCCATGGGCAGGGACACCCTACCCTAGGTCAGGCTGTCCTCAAACACCTCCAGGCACGGGGCCTCAACCACCTTCCTGGGCAACCCATTCCAGCCTCTCACCACTGAAGAACTTCCTCCTCATGTCCAGGCTGAATCTTCCTGCCTCCAGCTTTGCCCCATTCCCCTCAAGTCCTGTCCCTCCCCAGCCTTTTTGTAGCCCCCTTCAGATACTGGAAGGCCACAAGAAGGTCACCTCTTCTGCAGACTGCACAGCCCCAACTCTTTCTGTCTGTGCTCACAGCAGAGCTGCTGCAGCCCTCTGAGCATCCTCCTGGCCCTGCTCTGGACACACTCCAGCATCTCCACAGCCCTCTTGTAACAGTGGCTCCAGAACTGGATGCAGTACTCCAGGTGGGGTCCTGGGTGGGGACCCCGAGTGGAATCAATCTCATCCCATTGGCCTCTGCCCATCCAGCCTGTCCAGATCCCTCTGCAGGGCTCTCCTACCCTCCAGCAGTTCTACACCTGCTCTTAGCTTGGTGTCATCTGTTAGGAGATGCATGAGAACAGTATTTGATTAGAGCCTCTGTTGAAGGAGGAGCTGGCAGCCTTGCTAAGGACTGCTCTAGGGCAGAGAGCCTTTCCTGGGCGAGTTCTTTTCAGCTCCATAAAATTCTCCAAGTTGCATTTTGCCATTTCCAGCTGCCATATTAAAAATCTATTAGGAGAAAGCCCTTTGAAAAGCTGAGCAGTGAGCACAAGAGACTTTCTCTGGAAACACTTCCATTCAGTTCTCATGGCTGGACAAAAGCAGACTGGCACATTCAGCTACACACAAACGGCTCCGAAAGGGACCTCCCTCCCCTTTCCCATAGCCACGCGTTTCAGGGCTCCACATGCCAAAGGAAGGCAGTGAAAGGGTTGGAGGGGTGGGGAGACCAAGGGCTTCCCCCGAGATCCTTCAAAGTCCTCCTCTTCTATAGGGGGAGGATTTCCCTCTAAATCCCTTTCAATAGCATCCTGATGGCTTTGAAAGCTGAAATGGCATTCATCAAGCATCGGTGAAGCTGGAAAAGTCTTTCTGCAAACAGCCCAACTCCCAGGCTCAGCTTTTCCCATTAATCTCTACCTAAGGCCACTGAAGACTTCTTTTTTTTCCAGAGCTTAGACAATGCCTGGATTCAAAGGTCCATTCAGGAGGGAAAACTTTTAGCATTCACCTTGTGTACACAGCCGTTTCAGCAGTGCCATTCAGGGGTTGTTATTTCGACTCCCGCGAACAGAGACCTCTTGCCACAAAGACTCGGTAGAGACATTCTGCAGGGCACTGCTGAAACCTGGCCCTGCTATTTGTCATGGCTTGTTAGTTTTATCAGGTGGAATCAGCTCAAACAGGAACCCCCTGACTGACAACTTCACAATTGCATTACTGTTTTAAGAGGGGGAGGTAAGTTCCTTCTAATTCAACAACCAAAGTGATTAAAGCCCAACCTGATTGCTTTATCTAATGGGAGTCTACGATGTCCTCTCAGCAGAGGTCAGAAGACTTTGCTTGTTTGTTGCACACTGAAAGAGGAGACCTTCACACTTCCTAATGTCCAGTCTAAACCTACCCAGTGGCAGCTTGAGGCCATTTCCTCATTACAGAATCACAGAATCAACCAGGTTGGAAAAGACCTCTAAAATCATTGAGTCCAATCATGTAACCCTTCTAATTAACTAAACCATGGCACTAAGTGCCTCATTCAGCTTCCTCTTAAACCCCTATTACCAATGACTTGTGAGAGGAGACCAGCAGCAACCTTTCCACAACCTCCTTTCAGGTAGCTGCAGACAGCCATGAGGTCTGCCCTCAGCCTCCTCTGTTTCACACTACCCATCCCCAGCTCCCTCACTCTCTCCTCATCAGATTTACTCTCCAGACCCTTCCCCAGCTTCCTTGCCCTCCTCTGCACTGCCTCCAGCACCTCCACAGCTCTCT
>WAAF01019961.1:0-21675 GCA_013400475.1 Tricholaema leucomelas | reverse complement strand
CTCTTCCAACCTGCTTGATTCTATGATTCTGAGAGAGCTACACTGAGCCTGGCACCTCACCTGCAGTGCTGCATCCAGCTCTGGAGCCCTCAATACAGGAAGGACATGGAGCTGATGGAGCAGGTCCAGAAGAGGCCACGAAAATGATGAGGATGTTGGAGCAGCTCTGCTACAAAGTCAGGCTGAGGGAGCTGGGGGTGTTCAGCCTGGAGAAGAGGAGACTCCAAGCAGACCTCTTAGCAGCCTGCCAGTACCTGAAGGGGGCTACAAGAAAGCTGCAGGGAGATTGTTTGCAAAGGGCTGCAGGGACAGGACGAGGGCAATGGCTGCAAACTAGAGCAGAGCAGATTGAGATTAGATGTTAGGAACAGGTTCTGCAGCATGAGGGTGGTGGAACACTGCAACAGGTTGCCAAGGGAGGTGGTTGTGGCCCCATTCATGGAATATTGAAGGTGAGGCTGGACAGGACTGTGGACAACCTGATCTAGTTGAGGATGTCCCTGCTGAGTGCAGAGCGGCTTGGGCTTGGACTTTCAGAGGTCCCTTCCATCCTGTGGCTCTGTGATCTCACTGCTCCATGGCATGGGTACAGAGGGATCCCCAGGTTTCCATGGCATGGGTACAGAGGGATCCCCAGGTTACCTGCTATCTCTTTCTTCACAATGCACTTTGGTTTTCTGTTCATCTTCCTGTAACTGTATGTGCCTGCTGCAAGCTAACACCAAACCAGTATGGCTGTATATGGGACTGGAATGTAACTCCCTGAGACCCTTGCTGGGTCACAAGGTTGAAGCTGCACTTCTCTTGGCCTTCCTCCAACTTTGTACAGCTTCAGCATGAGCACAGGCAATACTTTCATACTGCACCAAGTATATGGATCCTCTGTTTTCTTGTCAGCAGGTCCAATATTGCTTTCAGATGCCTGCAGAGGCTTTACTTGTTCCAGTAACAGCCTTTAATGTCCCAGAATTCAGCCCAGATAGATAGCCCAGAGCAACACTGCAAGACAAGCCACGCATGAATCCTTTGGGATTGCACCTTCCATACTCCTAATTTGCACCTCATTAAGTATTGTTAGTTTGCACATCTCTAGCATTTTCCAGGCACTACCAAATCAGTCAGACTGTGATGTAGGTAGATGCCTCAGCCATAAAACACGCAGCGAGGCCACAGAGCAGCTGCATGGGTTCCTTACATTTGTAAACTACTTCATTGCTATACCCAGCAGCAGAACCTCTTAGCTGAAGCCCAGGCACAGACACATCCCAATCCCAGGAACAGGACTGTACTCCCTAGAAGCAGTTCCTGCCCCTTTCCTCATGCTTACAGAATGGCAATCTCTGTGAACCAGAGAGCTTAAGAAATGTTGGCTTTTGTGCTTCATAAGGATGAATCTCACTTTTGGACACTAAACGACTTGGTCTGCACAAACACAACTGCAACCTCATCGTGTGCAGGAGAAAGATTCCATTTCTGAGGCAGCCTCCACGCCAAACTGATCAAGGATAAAAAACCCAAAGGCAAATTACTCATTAAGGTGGTTCAGAACAGGTAAGTCTCAGTGATGGGTGAGAGAGAGCTTTGCCTTATCTTACTTGCTTCTTTTGCCAGCTATGACCTACTTCTCCCCTCAGGGTAAGCCAAGACTCACACACAAACTCAGCAAATGCCAAATCAGTGCAGTTGCACTTCCCCCCATGCTGACATCATCTCACATCTGTTCTCTCACTCACTTGCACTAGCATTTGCATTATCACAGGATGAAGAAGGCATGGTGTAACTGGCACTGTAAGGTGCCTACTGCTGCAGAAACAAGGGGCAGGAGAGTTTCATTCCTGTGTAATACCAGTGCTGCAACTATTCCATCCTCAAGCAAGGCAGACTGGAGTGTTTGATAAAGGATCTAAGAGAAAAACAAACACCCCCAGACCCAAGGAACTAACTGAAGAAAACAGAGGTGCAGTCAGTACTCATCACCAGCTTTACTTTTTTATCTCCTACCTCCCTTGCAAAAATACCAGCATCATGTGATCTTTTCATGGGAAAGGATGGGACACAAGCACACACACACATACAAATCTAAGACTGAAGGGGTTGTGTTCATACAGTAACCCTGCACAACTTAAGTCCCAATCCAGCAAACACTTCTGCATTAGTTGCATACTTAATGCTTCTCTTTGGTAACATCAGCGTGAGGAGAAACTTCTTTACAGTGAGGGTGATGGAGCCCTAGAACAGGCTGCCCAAAGAGGTTGTGGAGTTTCCTCCCCTGGAGACTTGCCAAACCCACCTCCATGCACTGACCTCATTCGTGTTTATCAACATGTAAGGGGTGAGTGCCAGGAGGATGGAGCCAGCCTCTCCTCGGTGATGCCCAGTGATGGGACAAGGGGCAATGGGTGGAAGTTGAGGCATAGGAGGTTCCATGTGAACCTCAGGGTTCAGCACGAGGGTGGTGAGAACCTGGAATGGGTTGCCCAGGGAGGTGGTAGAAGCCTCATCCCAGGAGATGTTTAAGGCCAGGCTGGATGAGGCTGTGGGCAGCCTGATCTAGTGTGAGGTGTCCCTGGCCATGGCAAGGGGGTTGGAACTGGCTGATCCTTGTGGTCCCTTCCAGCCCTGACTGATTCTATAATTCTATATACAGCCAAAGATGTTCATTGTCATCATTTTGCTCAGTTTTCCTTTCAACCTTGCTTCCAAAAGAGAGAAGAGGGCAGCACTCCTTCAACAAGCGACACTAACACCAGCTCAGGCTCTGTTCCTCCCTAGCTGCACTTCCCTCTGTTTTGCAGGCATTAAGACTCTCACATTTGGTCAGTAATAGCGGCGAGAAGTTTCTCAGGTCTTCTCAGCAAACGGCAGAGAGCATGCACGTAGCAGGAGGATTGCCACAGGAGCTGCTGGGTCTCAGAGGAGTCAGCATGCTTTGGTCACAGCTCGTTCTGTTTGAAGACGCTAGGGCTGTTTGCTCCAGACCCGAGTCTGAAGCTGTTCCGGTACGTCAAAAACACCACACCGTGTTCTGCCCTCAGTCAGTCTCCTCGGAGCCAAAGCAACCGCACCTTATTTACCACGGGTTTTGCTGGGAAAAGAATCAGATCTGCTGGCCGGTTCGAGGAAGTAAAGCTGGGGAAACCACCACAAACTGCATCAAACAGGACCATTTAAATCACCCGGAGAGAAGGAAGGCAGCGGCGCACGCAGCAGCGGCTCGGCCAACAGGCAGAGTGAAAGCGAACGACCCGGACCGCTGCAAAACTGGTAGCAGCTCGAAATGCTTGAGAGACAAATGGCACAGGAGAAAAAGCCTGCCTGAACAAGGCACTGCTTGAGGAAAAGCCTTATCTCTGCTGGCACGGTGGCTGGGAAGGTCAGCCCAGTGCAAGCGTTGGCAGCTGGAGTCAGCCTGCCTCTGCCCAGCCAATCGTCCTAGGTGCTTCAGACACCAAACCAAACCCAAGGCACCTTCTGTGCTACTTTGAGCCTAGCTAGAATGTGTTGGAGAGAAGAACTAGATTATGGGCTGTGAAAGGAAAACAAGGCTGGTGTCCACTTCGCTCATAGGCTTGCTGAGATGTATAAAAACAAGAATCAAAACATAGATAAGGTACTTCTGCTGCTGGAGAGCTTGGAGCTGCATCTCCTAACCTCACCCTCCGTGTCTCTGACTAATCCACTTTGCTTCCTAACCCCCTGGCCGAACCTCCCTTCTTCCTTGGGACTGGGGTAAGGTTAAGAGGGGTAGGGGGAAGGTGAAGGGGCAGTTGGAAGCCCCTCCTGGGGACTCAGGTTTCTGGGAGGGGAGTTGTGTTTCTGTATTACCTTTTACCTTGTGTATCTCTGTCTGTAACTGTATAGACTGTAACTATCTGCTTGTATATTGAGCTAAGCTGTAAATAATAAGCTTCATTCAATTTCCAGAGGGCTGGGTCTAGCCTGGGTGATTTCCAAAGTGGGGGGGGCCTGGCACTGGACATCACCCAACAGCGCCTGGCTCCAGTCTCCTGCCACTCACCTTTACATCATCATATGGATCTAAATGTCTGAGGGCTGGGGAATGTGTGCAGAGAAGGACAACAAAGCTGGGGAGGGGCCTGGAACACAACCCCTATTAAGAGAGGCTGAGGGAGCTGGGGGTGTGCAGCCTGCAGAAGAGGAGGCTCAGGGCAGAGCTCATTGCTGTCTGCAGCTCCCTGAAGGGAGGCTGTAGCCAGGTGGGGTTGAGCTCTGCTGCCAGGCAAGCAGCAACAGAAGAAGGGGACACAGCCTCAAGCTGTGCCAGGGGAGGTCTAGGCTGGATGCTAGGAGGAAGTTGTTGGCATCACACCTTCGCATCGCCAGCTCCTTACACTGCTGGTTTAGAGGCAGCTTCCTTTTCCCTGTCGGTTTATGCAACATTTCCACAGAGCAAACGCTAGAGAGGTGGGGAGCAAGTGGCCTCCCCCCCGTTCTGAGCAGCACAGAGCTCTTCAGGAGGCAGCATAAAGAGTTACTTTTAACACTATATTCTCAAGTGGGAAGAGTGCCATTTGCTTCTTACACACATTTTTAACCCAGATGTTTGCCAAACAAACTGTCTTTGAGTTGATTCATCTCCCAGGTTTTTCCAGAAGCTTCTATGTCTGGCAAATACAACAGCTGTGGTGAAAAGAGCTAGGTTTGTTTCTTGTTATCACCTGTTACTCTCTGACTTTCTAGAGAGTGATTCTATTTGAATCATCAAATGGTTTAGGGATCTCAAAGCTCATCCAGTTGCAACCCTTCACCATAGGCAGGGACACCTCCCACTAGATTTGCTTTCTATTACAAACATTTTGTGAAGGAGTCATAGAATCAGTCAGGGTTGGAAGGGACCTCAAGGATCATCTAGTTCCAACCCCCCTGCCATGGGCAGGGACACCCTACCCTAGTCATTCAAAATAGCATCATCTTATTTCCCTTCCCAGATCTGATGCTCTATGGGCATATTCTGCAGGTTGATATTTTTGACTGGCCAGGGCTGGGTGCTAGGTTGGACTGGATGAGCTTGGAGGTCTCTTCCAACCTGCTTGGTTCTATGGTTCTATGATTCCTGAAGCTTCATTTTTTCCTAGGAATATAAAACTCTTCATCTCTCTGTTGCTCAACCTGATGGCATGATCTGCCTCACCTGTTCCTCGACTTTAATGTCACCTCTGTTTTGAAAGGTAAAGCAAATCCCTTGAGAAGAGTTTGTTGCTACTTCTGGTTTGCTGTCCCTCTGATTTGTGCATACATGCATTTTACCTTCACATACCCACTACTGCCCTAAGGAGAGAGGAAATGCTCTCTTCAGAAGGAGGATTTAACACTAAATTCTAAATCCAGAACCTCAATTCACCTTCATCCTCAAGTGGAACAAGACTCAGGTTATTAACTGGAACCACTTGGCAACCGCTTATTTTATTTCAACTAGGAAGGCACCAAAACGGTTTATGAAGCACTTTCTTCTACAAGCAGACCTTTTACTAACTACCTGACACCTAAATCTTCTCAAGGGATATGGAAGTTGTAAGAATCATAGAATCAGTCAGGGTCCATAGGAATCAGGAAGGGACCACAAGAAGCAGCCAGTTCCAACCCCCCTGCCATGGGCACGGACACTACCTTAGATCAGGCTGGCCACAGCCTCAGCCAACCTGGCCTTAAACACCTCCAGGGACGGGGCCTCAACCACCTCCCTGGGCAATCCATTCCAGTCTCTCACCACTCTCATGGTGAGATTTTCTGAAGCTTACTTCTTCACAAGCAGATGACTTCCCTGTTTGATCTCTGAAAATCTCGGGTTGTTCCCGAGACAACCCTTGATGAAGATGCAGACAGGACTTGAGTTTGCACTGTGAAATGAGAATGACTAAAATAGTCCAGATTTACCCCAAAAAGGGCTGGTCTTAATGGTTCTGTGTCAGGAATACCCAAACCCAAACAGTGTGGTGTGGCCAGCAGGACAAGGGAGGTTCTTCTGCCCCTGTGCTCAGCACTGCTCAGGCCACACCTTGAGTGCTGTGTCTAGTTCTGGGCTACTCAATTGCAGAGAGATGTTGAGGTTCTGGAAGGTGTTGAGAGAAGGGCAGCAAGGCTGGGGAGGGGCCTGGAGCACAGCCCTGTGAGGAGAGGCTGAGGGAGCTGGGGGTGTGCAGCCTGCAGAAGAGGAGGCTCAGGGCAGAGCTCATTGCTGTCTGCAGCTCCCTGAAGGGAGGCTGTAGCCAGGTAGGGTTGGGCTCTGCTGCCAGGCAAGCAGCAACAGAAGAAGGGGACACAGCCTCAAGTTGTGGCAGGGCAGGTCTAGGCTGGATGTTAGGAGGAAGTTGTTGGCAGAGAGAGTGATTGGCATTGGAATGGGCTGCCCAGGGAGGTGGTGGAGTCGCTGTCCCCAGAGGTGTTGAAGCCAAGCCTGGCTGGGGCACTTAGTGCCATGGTCTGGTTGATTGGCCAGGGCTGGGTGCTAGGTTGGGCTGGCTGAGCTTGGAGGTCTCTTCCAACCTGCTTGATTCTGTGATTCTAACCCAACTATCATTTTTATTTCAAAAGTGCAGTGAATTTCTGGGAACACCCTTTTTAATATTCACAAAGTAAAAAGAATTTTATTCTCCCATGTTCTTTTTTTTTGGGTGGTTGTTGTTGTTTTTCTCAGCAATGTTAAACACTTTCAGATGCCCTACAGAGTTTGAGCAACAACAACAAAAAAATGATCTGAATCAGATTTGTCCCAAGTGTTTCTATTCATATCTGCCATGTCCTTGAAATTAAACTTTCTTTTTCCTTTTTTTAATGCAAGTAACATGCATCTCCCTCAGCACCAACACACAATTCATTAAGTAAACTATAATGTAAAAGGCAACACACCAGATGCTACAGTATTTACACAAGCCTCTGTCAGTCTAGGATGGTATACATTAGGAAACATTCTGCTTCATATTTCACTTCACATATTCCTCTAAGTCTATCACTGAGGGGTTTTGATCATGAAGGATACAGCATGGGAAATGTCAGACAGCCCTGGTATTTATTACAGGTTTACTTCTCTGTGCTATCCAGGCACGGAACAGAGACCCTCAAAATCTTTTAAGAGCTGTCTTGGGTACTGTCTTCAGATATAAAGCAGAGATTTTTATTTATGTATTTATTTATTTATTTTAATATACTCATTGTTCTACATCATCTTCATTTGACACTAATTTTTAATGAGTAATTATATTTAGAAGCAAGGGGAGCCCCAGGTTGAACAATGGAGCAAAGGTAAAGAGGCTCTGACATGACCTTATTGTGGCCTTCCAGGATCTGAAGTGGGGCAACAAAAAAGCTGGGGAGGGAGTTTTTAGGCTGTCAGGTAGAGACAGGACCAGGATGAATGGAACAAAGCTGGAAATGGGTGCTTCAGACTGGGTATTAGGAAGAAGTTGTTCAGCATGAGGGTGGTGAGAGTCTGGAAGGGGTTGCCCAGGGAGGTGGTGGAAGCCTCATCCTTGGAGGTGCTTAAGACCAGGCTGGATGAGGCTGTGGACAGCCTGATCTAGTGTGAGGTGTCCCTGGGCATGGCAGGGGGGTTGGCACTGGCTGATCCTTGAGGTCGCGTCCGACCCTGACTGATTCTATGGTTCTATGAGCTAAGGTAGTCAGGCATTGTGCTCATGGTATCTCCTGTCACATTGAACTCTTGTCTCTTTATCTCAGCCCTGAGTTTTGTCTGTTACTCTTCCCCTCACTTTCGTGTCGGGGCAGTAGGCTGCTTAGCCCTTGTGCCAACCATCACACAGTGTGCAAGTCTGAAGCTAGCTGGAATGTTGTGGTGACAAGGATTAGATGCTAGGCTGTGAAACTGGAGCAATGGTGATGTCTGCTGCACTCATAGATGGATAAAAACAAGAACACAAACATAGATAACAGAGTTGCTCTCTGGCTCTGGCTGCCTCCCTTCTCTCCCTAACCTGCTGTCTGTGTAACTAATCCTTCTGCTTCTGCTTCCAACCCTGACTGATTCTATGACTCTAATGACCGTGTTTGTCATAAACTTTACCTCTGAGCAAGCCCTTCCTTGCCTCAGTTTTCTGCACCACAGTTAGTGGTAGCAATAATTCACTAAAGCACAGGCTTGGTTTGAGACCTAATGAGGGTCCCAAGCGTGGCAGACCTGCAGGACCTGGCTTCTTCTTTCCACTGTGCACTGATAGGGAAGCACCACGTTCTTAATTTGAAACAGAGACTGAGTGCTGCACAAGGAATTCACATTCGTTATTAAATGCACCAAGTACATCACTTAGCCTAAAAAAGCAAATGAAGATAAAGGAATGGAAAGAAAGTCCTGGAATCTCCTCACCTGCTCTTAACACACCAACTGGTTCAAGGCAGCTGACACTTCATCAGAGATAAAAAAAGGTATTTTATTTTTTGATGGGAAGCAGGAATTGCTGCCTGGGAAGATAAATAAGAAGGGGGAAACGAGTAGCAGGTCCATCTGCAGATTACATTTAGCTCTGCTGCGAGAGCACTGCCATAAAAGCCATGAACAGTTCAGTCACCATAATATATCATGCTCTGAACACATTTGTCCCAACGTAAAGCAAACTTTAATGGCCTCAGCATTTCAACTTTTCACCATTTCCAGTACAAATCAGAAAGCATTTAGGGGTTTGGGTGGGTTTTTTTTCCCCTCTGCCTGTCTGATATAAAGAAGTAAGAGAAAAAGGACAGAAACAAAGGAAAAAAAAAACAAACCCAAATTTTCTGAAGCCCAAACTTAACATAAAGTGGTACCAACAGACCATTTTTGGTCAGGTATGCCTGCAAGAACAGAATGGGCTAGAGAAGATGTGGGGGAGTATTCTGCTTTAAAGAGAGTTGATGTCAGTACAGAGTTTTAATCTCCCGCTTCAATGCGAAGTATAAATTGTCACAGTGCAAAAAAGACATCTCTGTTTTTCTGGTGGAAAGAAAAAGGAGACACAAAGAAGCAGAAAAAGAGATCAAGAAGCATGTGGTTGCCACCACTAAGCTCAGGGAGGCGAGCATCTCTGTAACAAGCAATTTGCCATTGCTTAGCCATCTACGGACAATGCGGCTTGACATTTCCTTAGGGGAGGCAGGCAGGAGCTTCAGCTCTGCATAATTAGACAAGGATTCATCAAGGCAAGGAGAACAGCCTGGTGAAGTTGGAAAAGGGTTAAGTGTAGCTGCCTATGTGTCTGGGCCCATCTTTCATACTGTTATACTGCCTGTAGGCAGCCTTGGACATTTTAAGTCTGCCTGTCCCACAGTGGTGATTTTTCACTTCAGAGTGTGCGCTACTGAACAGCAGGGAACTCTCGGTCGGATAAAGACATTCCCCTGCTGAAGGACAAGAGGATCTAAAAGGAAAACGTTTGTGCCAGATCACAGTCCTCCTGAGCAGCCAGGGTACTGGGGGTGTACATCTCTTCAACAGCAGAAGACCACAGTGGTGTATTTCTACAGCACCAAGCTTATTTGTGTTCTTTTGGTTGTCTGGTTTTAGCGTTCCTCCAAGTAACCAAGAATTTAGGGCATTTACTTCTTGACACTGGATATGGAAAGCTGAAGTATGCCTTTATACCTTCATTATCTCTCTTTCTGCTTTAGACTATTTAAGCAGCAAAAAGACAGAAAACATTGTCTTGTGTATACCCCAAATCTGGACCTTTTGAACCAGCAGCACTGTGCATGTGTCTTAAAGACTGTGTCTTTTTTCACGTAGTCAGAATCTTGCTCTACTTTAAAGGGTCGTTCACAGAATCACAGAATTAACCAGGTTGGAAAAGACTTCTAAGATCATCGAGTCCAACCTATCACCTAACCTTTCTAAATAACTAACCCGTGGCACTAAGTGCCTCATGCAGCCTCCTCTTAAACACCTCGAGGAATGAGGACTCCACCACCTCCCCGGGCAGCCCATTCCAGTGCCAATCACTCTTCCCGCGAAGAACTTCCTAACATCCCAGCCTGAACCTGCCCCAGCGCAGTTTGCGACTGTGTCCTACCTCTCGGCACTGCTTCTAGCTTTGACTTTGAAATGTTTATGGTAAAATAAAACTGGGTTTATTATGATGACGTTCAGAACAGTGCACGGTATTTTGGAGAAGGCTTTCAGCTGTACATCCTCTTTCTAAACCAACACTATTTTAGCTTTCTCCTAACATATTAATTAGATTTTATTGGTTGCAATTCATTTCTACCTTGCTGATGTTATCATGCTCACAATTCTCTTTGAAAGGCCATTTCTGGTCCAGTTCCATCTACTTTCTGGGATGCAATGTATGTTTTATGTCCTTTGAAGTCCAGTATAACAAAAGTGAGTTCAGAACGATCACCTCACTGCCCCAAACACACAGTACTACACAAGCATCTTTACAGTAACCATGGCAGCAAGCATGTCAACAGCACGTCAAAAAAACACGGATGGACAAACACATTCAAGACATGAACCCACTGGATAAGCACTCAGTTAAAAATGCTACCGGACATGCAAGCACAATACGAAATCGTTCAGGAGGGCACTAAATGAACACTTTCTGTGCATCAACGCTTTCAACGCACAAAATCAAGAAAGGCTGAACGGCAACGATCCCGTCAAGAAGGCAGCAA
Source organism: Tricholaema leucomelas (assembly GCA_013400475.1). Taxonomy (NCBI): domain Eukaryota; kingdom Metazoa; phylum Chordata; class Aves; order Piciformes; family Lybiidae; genus Tricholaema lacrymosa; species Tricholaema leucomelas. The sequence continues at coordinate 11,058 of WAAF01019961.1, read as the reverse complement.
CAAAGAAAAAGCTTCCCCGCAGTTTTGAGCGTTAGGGGGTTTATTTTGGTGTGTGTTAGTAATTTATCCGTTCTCCCCGTCCCGGACCCTATAGGCTGTAATTCAGCGAGCCAGAGATGCAGGAGATCGCCAGCACCACGGCCCGGGCCGGCGGGGATGCTCGGTAAGGAGGGTTCCTTGCGGCAGAGGGAGAGCTCCAGCAGGGTCGAGTGCGCCAACCCGGTCCCGGGCACAAGCACCTGCCCGCCGCGGCAGCAGCGCCGGGCACGGCGTTGGTCCCCAAGCGCTGCCTGCCTCCTGGGAGGCTGCGTTATTATTTGCCTTTCCTCAAGTCGAGTCGGGATCTGTTAAAAGATTAAATCAGCAGCAACCGCAGTTCAAAGCTCTATCCCGGGAAGCAAAGGTGGAAGATAACGTCCATGCAGATCGAATCGCGTTTCTGCCGTTGCAATCGCTTGTAATTACCCTCTACGGGGCACATCACAGCCATCCTCCAGCCGTCGGACCTGGCACGCAGGTAGCCAGATACCTACAAACGCTTTACGACTCGCCCGCTGATTAAAAAGCGATTAGAAACTTATTTGAAGTCGGCTGTTTTCAACAGGGCAACTCATGGACTCCTGTCACACGCCGGGGGCCGCCCCGCCGATGCCGGCACGGAGGCGCCCGCCGATATCCCCCCTCCCCGTCCCGCCGGCGCGGGCTGCCCACACTTACAGGTAGGAGGTGAAGACGCTGAGGTTGGCGGGCACGGCCGTGAGCCCCAGGTCCGAGCAGTCAGCGCGGACGAGCATGCCCTCCTGCTCGCAGCGGCACTGCGCTGGGCAGCCCCGCGGGCGCTGCCCGCCGCCCCGCGCCCCTCGCCGCAGCCCCGGCAGGCAGAGGAAGAGGAGGACGAGGAAGAAAAAAGCGCGGGCAGAGCGAAACGTCGCCATGGGGACCGGGGGGGACTTAGAGCTGTGTGGCAGCCGCTCTCATGCCCTGCGGCGCGGCGGGCTCGAAAGACGGGCGCCCGTGCGGACTCGGGGAGCTGCTGCTCCGGCCGCCGCCGCCGCCGCGCCGCTGTCTGCGGTAGCATCTCAGCTTACAGGCTGCTTTAAAGCCCTGGAGCCGGCACTGCGCGCCCGCTGACGCCGCCCCAGCCTTGCCCGCCGTGGCGCAGGGCTCAGCCCTGCCCGCGCCGCCGTACCAGCGGGCTGGCGGGCGGGGGCGGCCGCGGACCCGGCGGGAGGCGGGGGGAACCCCCTTTCTTCCCCCCCCGCCTTCTACTCCGCTTCGCCGGGCCCGCGCCCGCCGCGCCCCGGGGCTCGCCTCACGGCGGGGATCTGCCCTCCAGGACGGGAATCTGCCCCAGGGCAGGGGCGCGCCGTGGGCGCTGCTGGAAGGCGGCGATGCGGCGGGGCAGAGCCTTTCTCCTCTCCCGTCCAAAGGGGAATGTGAAGTTAGAACGTCGGTTGGCGCGGGGAGGGATGGGAGCGGGGGCAGGAACGGTTGGGAAGGTGAAGGTATGGTCCTGGGGCAGTGGGGTTAGTGAGGAGGGGGCCTCTTGGGTGCTGGGGATAAGGCTTGGTTGCTGCTTTGGGCTGGGAGATCTCGCCCAGGCCCCTTTATCACACTCATGGAGCCCTCTTGTCGCCGAGCGGCCTCAACTGCCTGCGGAGCAATGCTCAGAGACAGGGATGCGCTCTCATCCCTTGTAACCGCTGGGTTAAACCCCAGCCTTGACAGCAGGCAGCAGGTTTTCTGAAGGGGGCCGGCAGCTGCCAAGGGATGCAAACGGTGTCGATGAAAGCTGTGGAGCTGTCCCTCTTCTGTCACTGAGTAGAATAGAATAGAATAGAATCAGTCAGGTTGGAAGAGACCTCCAAGCTCATCCAGTCCAACCTATCACCCAGCCCTATCCAGTCAACCAGACCATGGCACTAAGTGCCTCATCCAGGCTTTGCTTGAACACCTCCAGGGATGGTGACTCCACCACCTCCCTGGGCAGCCCATTCCAATGCCAATCACTCTCTCTGGCAGGAATGTGTAAACCTAGACCTATGGAGCTGCTGTGATGCTTTCCCCCAGGCACTGCATTATCCCAAGATACTAAAACAATGACTGAAAGCACAGACTGTCCTGAAGGAATGCCTGAGGAGAAACATTCTGCTGGAAGTAGAATTTTCGCTATGTACCTTGAAGTCATCCTGAAAATTGTAGCCCAAGAACTTTTATTTTGCTTCCTTTTTCTCTTAACATCATAGAATCACAGAATGGTTTAGAATCACAGAATCACAGAAGACATCTGCTTGGAAGAGACCTCAAAGGTTATCCATGTCCAATCTGCAACCCAGCTGAGGGTAAACGCTAAACCATGTCCCTAAGCACCAGCCCCACGCACTGCTTAAACACCTCCAGGGATGGTGACTCCACCAGTGCCCTGGGCAGACCATTCCAGTGCTCATCCAGTTCCAACCCCCTGCCACAGGTAGGGACACCTCCCACTGGAACAGGTTGCTCAAGGCCTCATCCAGCCTGGCCTTGAACACCTCCAGGGAGGGAGTAGCCACAACCTCACAACTTGCCACTGTCAACACCTCCTTGATGCTAAAGCCATTGTGTGGGAAAATACAGAACCCTCTACGCAACACAGGAGTGTGAAAGGACTCTGTGTGGGAGAGGACCTAGGTCTTTTATCACTCAAAATATTCATCCAGTCCTCATAATGATCATCAGTGGGGAGTTTGTCAGATGATTGCTTGGTCAAAGGAGGGGTTTGAGAGACACTGGTCTAGGATACAGTTACAGATCAAGCTGCAAACCCCCAAGTTCTCTCTGAATGGGGCTACAAGAAGGCTGCAGAGGGACTGTTTCCAAAGGCCTGCAGTGATAGGATGAGGAGCAATGGTTTGAAATTAGAGAAGAGCTGATTTAGATTGGATGTTAGGAACAAGTTCTGGACCACGAAGGTGCTGGAACACTGCAACAGGTTGCCCAGGCAGGTAGTTGAGGCCCCATCCCTGGAGATATTCAAAGTGAGGCTTGCCAAGGCTACGAGCAGCCTAATCTAGTGGAGGATGTCCCTGCTGACTGCAGCAGGGCTTGGACTAGATGACCTTTGGAGGTCCCTTCCAACACAAACCATTCTATGATATCTGTCCAGGAGACCTCTTGTCCTCAATCCTCTGACACTCTTACCTGGGTGCTAGGTTGGACTGGGTGATCTTCCAACCTGGTTGATTCTATGATTCTATGTTTAATGATTCTATGATTCTACCTATGTCTTGTGTCACAGAATCACAGAATGGTCGGGGTTGGAAGGACCTCTGGAAATCATCTAGTCCAACCTCTCTACTAAAGCAGGTTCATCTAGAGCTGGTTGCCCAGGGCCATGTCCAGATGGGTTTTGAGTATATCTAGTGAAGCAGATGTGAGTATGTCTGGAGAAGCAGATGTGAGTATCTCTAGGAAGCAGATGTAGTATCTCTAGAGAAACAGATGCAGTATCTCTAGAGAAGCAGATGTAGTATCTCTAGAGAAGCAGATGTGAGTATGTCTGGAGAAGCAGATGTGAGTATCTCTAGAGAAGCAGATGTGAGTATCTCTAGAGAAGCAGATGCAGTATCTCTAGGAAGCAGATGTGAGTATCTCTAGAGAAGCAGATGCAGTATCTCTAGGAAGCAGACCTGAGCATCTCTAGAGAAGCTGGACAGCCTGTTCCAGTGCCCTGTCACCCTCATCACTACACAGCAGCAATACTTTTGTCACTGACTTTGATGTTTGGTCAGAAGTTTCGTGCTGTGCTGTCTAGGTGCAAGCTCTGAACACTTTGTTCTAGGGTGACATCTGCACAGTGTAATATTGGAGTCCTTAACCTGGGCTGCCAAACGAAATCAGAGTCTCTCTGATTGCTGTGGTTAACAGTAAGAAATAATTTTCATGACTGTAGTGAAATAGTATTTATATAACCTGAGGCTATTGCACACATACTTTGTTTGCTCTAGAAAGCCAAGTGTGTAGTCTTTGTTCACTTTCTGTTGAGGATTTATCAGCTTGTGCAAGATATCTGACGTTAGAGAGGCTTAGATTAATTAGTAGCGAGGGTTTAACTGTAAAAGTCTTGTTGGTTTTGCAGGAATGCATTTGTTCAGCTAGGGGACCTGCTTTGAAATATTTAATGTACTGTAATGTATTCCATTTCACTCAGAGTTGTTTTGGTTTTGAACCAGAAACAGCTTGAAGAATAAAAGAAGGATTTGATAGGAATGGGTATGGATAATCCCTACCTTTGTACAGTTAAATAAAACTGTACAGTTCCTTCCTTTTCATCCCTCTCATAGGTCTCTGGTTTTCCATAAAGAGAGAAGGAAAAACATCTGTCAGCTTGGTAATGTGTCTGGGAGGTGCAGTTACTGGCCCAAAAGGCCCTTGGGACTGCAGGATTTCCTGCAAACCCTGACATCTCAGCAGAACGTCCTCCTGGCTTGTGGTGACATCTATGGTGCAGCCATCAGCGGTCTTTGGTCTTTGACTTTCATCAGGGTAGGAAACAAAGCCCTCCGGGGCCTCAGCAGAGTGCTCTCTCCCATCTCTTCCTGTCTTCCTGATGCTCAGGCTAAAAAAAGCCCAGCCCTGTCTTCCCAACGAGATGGATAATGTGGCAAGCCTCCAACTTGAGGTTTATCAGTGTGAAAGACATCCTTATGGAATGCTGAATGCCAATAAACAAAAGGCTATGCTGTGTTGTGCATTGTTAGCACACAAAGGGCACACCAAGTCAGGTGTCAAAAAGGCACAGCAGACACGTGTTTAACAGGCATCCTTTAGAGCACTGCTCACAGCATGGCAGAGCTTGGTCTGGAATCTGCCAGGCCAATGGGATGAGACGGAACAAGGCCAAGTGCAGGGCTCTACACTTTGGCTGCAGCAACCCCAAGCAGCACTACAGGCTGGGGACACAGCGGCTGAGAGCAGCCAGGCAGAGAGGGAGCTGGGGGTGCTGGGAGAGAGGAGCTGAAGATGAGGCAGCAGAGGGCCCAGGTGGGCAGCAGAGCCAATGGCATCCTGGGCTGGCTCAGGAGCAGTGTGGGCAGCAGGACAAGGGCAGTCCTTTTGCCCCTGCACTCAGCACTGCTGAGGCCACACCTTGAGTGCTGTGTCCAGTTCTGGGCTCCTCCATTGCAGAGAGATGTTGAGGTGCTGGAAGGTGTTGAGAGAAGGGCAGCAAGGCTGGGGAGGGGCCTGGAGCACAGTGAGGAGAGGCTGAGGGAGCTGGGGGTGTGCAGCCTGCAGCAGAGGAGGCTCAGGGCAGAGCTCATTGCTGTCTACAACTACCTGAAGGGAGGATGTAGCCAGGTGGGGTTGGGCTCTGCTGCCAGGCAGCAAGGGACAGAACAAGGGGACACAGCCTCAAGCTGTGCCAGGGCAGGTCTAGGCTGGATGTTAGGAGGAAGTTGTTGGCAGAGAGAGTGATTGGCATTGGAATGGGCTGCCCAGGGAGGTGGTGGAGTCCCCAGTCCTGGCGGTGTTGAAGCCAAGCCTGGCTGGGGCACTTAGTGCCATGGTCTGGTTGACTGGCCAGGGCTGGGTGCTAGGTTGGGCTGGCTGAGCTTGGAAGTCTCTTCCAGCCTGTCTGATTCTATGATTCTGTGATTTACATCACTTCTTCAGACCAAGGCAAACACCACCATTTCTATTTCACAGGGCAACAAATGCTGGTGCCTGAAGTGCAGGATGGTTAGGATGGAGTCACTCCTAGCACCAAACCCACATGTAAGAGTTTCAATCACCCTGGCTCAGTTTAGCAGACGGTTACAGCTCGTCAGTCACAACAGTGCTATGGATCCTGTGGCACCAACTTGCTTTTGTTCAGGTTTTCATGCTGTTCATGTGCCATGCATCTTGAAAGATCATCTTCTTACACCAGTTCTTTTAACTGGCACACTTCCACCTAGCTGCACTCCTCCCTCAACAGTTCTGCAGTTGGCACAATGAGAGGACCAAGATGAAGCATTTGGCAGGGAAGATTTACTTGGGTTCACTCAGAATGTACTTCAGTAGTCACAGTGCTGATGAAAGGATAGGGACAAAGGCAGAAAAGCAGTAGTGTTGGTGCTGTTGTAATTCACTCAGTGACACTTCACTTACCCATCTCATCTTGAAGCAAATGCTGACAGGTATTTTTGGCCTGAAAGTATCTGATAATGACAACAGTGGAACAGTTCAACAGTGGAAAAGTCAGGATCAGCCAGGCACATTTTAATAGCTAGGCTCTGGGGAAACAAAACAAGGGGGGGGAATGTTTGTTCAGAGGGAATGAAAGCTGGTCTTTCATTCTAGCTTTAGGAAGTAATAGCCATGTGTTAGAGTGAAGGTGTGGAAATAAGCTAGATGAGCAGAACCTTCCTTGCTAAGCCACTCTCCATCGTTTTTGAAGGATCACAGAGAACAAGGGAAGTGCCTGAGGCCTGGAGGAAAGGCAGCATTGGTTCAGCCTGCAAAGAGAGCAAGAGGGACCCAGGAAACTACAGGTTTACAGGAGCCTTAGCTCCATCCCTGCAGAGGTGAGGGGGCAGCTCATTCTAGAGGTCATCTCTAAGCATGTGGAGGAAAAGGATTATCAGGAGTAGCCAGCATGAAGTCACAAAGGGGAAATCATGTGTGACCCATCTGGTAGCCTTCTCTGATGGGGTGACCAGCTGAGTAGGTGGAGGGGAGAGCAGTGGATGTTGTCTACCTTGCCTCCAGCGAGGCTTTTGACACTGTCTTCACTAACAGCCTCACAGGTAAGCTTAGGAAGTGTGGGTTGGAGGAGTGGAGAGTGAGGTGGGTTGAGAACTGGCTGAGCGACAGAGCGCAGAGGGTTGTGAGCAGGGGTGCAGGTCTGGTTGGAGCCTGTAGCCAGTGGTGTTCTCCAGGGGTCACTACTGGGTCCAGTCTTGTTCAATGCAGAAATCACAGAATCAGTCAGGGTTGGAAGGGACCACAAGGATCAGCCAGTTCCAACCCCCCTGCCATGGGCAGGGACACCCTACCCTAGAGCAGGTTGGCCAGAGCCCCATCCAGCCTGGCCTCAACCACCTCCCTGGACAACCCATTCCAGGCTTCCACCACTCTCATGGTGAAGAACTTCCTCCTCACACATTCCTCAAGGCCCTGGCTGAGGGACCAGAGGGCACCCTGAGGAGGTCTGCTGATGGGAGGAGTGGCTGAGACAGCAGAAGGCTGTGCTGCTGGGCAGTGAGAGCTGGGCAAGCTGGAGAGCTGGGCAGAGATGAACCTCAGGAAGTTCAGCATCTGGGGAGGTAGAGGTTAGGGCTTTACCTGCTGGAAAGCAGCTCTGTGGAGAAGGACTTGGGAATGCTAGTGAACAAGTTCACCATAAGCTGGCAATGTGCCCTCCTGGCCAAGAAGGCCAATGGTATTCTGGGTGGGTTAAGAAGAATGTGTCCAGCAGGTTGAGGGAGGTTCTCTTCTCCCTCTACTCTGTCCTGGTGGGGCTACACCTGGAGTATTATATCCAGTTCTGGGCTCCCCAGTTCAAGAGTCAGGGAACTACTGGAGACAGTCCAGTGGAGGGTCATGAGGATGATTAGGGGGACTGGAGCATTGCTCTTACAAGGAGAGGCTGAGAGACCTGGGGCTCTTTAGCCTGAAAAAGAGAAGACCAAGGGTGGATCTTGTGAATGCATATGAACATCTAAAGGCAGAGATCATGAGGAGGGGGCTGGGCCCTTCTCAGTGGTGCCCAGTGATGGGACAAGGAGCAAGGGATACAACCTGGAACACAGGAGAGATTTCACTTGAACTTGAGGAGGAACCCTTTAGTTTGAGGGTGATGGAGCACTGGAACAGGCTGCCCAGAGAGGCTGTGGAGTCTGCCTCTGGAGGCTTTCAAAACTCACCTGGACATGTTCCTGTGCAACCTGATCTTGGTGTACCTGCATTAGCAGAAGACTTGGACTAGATGCTCTCCAGAGGTCCCTTCCAAGCCCTACCAGTCTCTAATCCCATGATTCTGAGAGGCTTCTATTGTTTTGACTTGAGGTGGACGTGGTATCAGTGAGGGAATTACAGCCAGGCTGCCAAAGCCTTAAGTGGACATTCCACCTTTCACAAGAGGACTTACATGCTTTAAGTGGTACTTTAAACCCTGCTTTTAACATTTACCAATCTGTTACTGCCTCAAGAGGGAAGGGGAGACTGTCTAGGCTATGTGTGAAGTCACATGAGCAATGGTGAGGCATTAGATGAGAGATGATTTCTCCTATCAACACAAAAGCTTGAAAATGGATAAGAGCATCCAGTCTTCTTCCTCCAGCTCTAACAGCCCATTCTGAGCTTGTCTCACAGCCCTAGAAAATCATATCAGCAGCTGTGGTAGACTTTCTTAAGAGCTGTGGCAGCAAGGCAGGTCAAACTGGCTGTAGGCTTCCTCTTGTCAGGAGTGTATGGTGTCATCTGAACTGTGCCTCCTGACAGCCAGTAAACCATTGCAGCAAGTATGGATTGATTTCCCCAAGCAGTGCTACAGGCTGGGGGCAGAGTGGCTGAGAGCAGCCAGGAAGAAAGGGATCTGGGGGTACTGGTAGAGAGGAGCTGAAGATGAGGCAGCAGAGTGCCCAGGTGGGCAGCAGAGCCCATGGCATCCTGGGCTGGCTCAGGAGCAGTGTGGGCAACAGGACCAGGGCGGTTCTTTTGCCCCTGCACTCAGCACTGCTGAGGCCACACCTTGAGTGCTGTGTCCAGTTCTGGGCTCCTCAATTCAAGAGAGATGTTGAGGTGCTGGAAGGTGTTTGGAGAAGGGCAGCAAGGCTGGGGAGGGGCCTGGAGCNCTATGTATGGTCCTGCTGTGGCAGGGGGGTTGGATTGGATGATCTCTTTGAGTCCCTTCCAACCCCTGACATCCTGTGGCTATGCCTATGTGTGTGTGTGTGGAGAGCCATGATGTATTTCTTGAGTCCCCTGCGTGCTGTGGTGATCTGCATTCTTCCTGGGGTGAAAGAGAAGAGCTGACACATAGCATGTGCATGCTGAGAGTAATTTCTTAATTTAGCAGCTCCCAACAGAAGTTCTGTCCAATTCTTTCATCCCTCTTCTTACAGTGCCTGTGTGGCAAACACCCTGGGGGTTCCTGTGGTATTGCCATTGCATATGCATGATGCTGTGTAAGGAGTGATTGCAATGTTTTGTACTTGTTTGGAGCAGGTCACAATAACATTTTCTTCTTTCTTTTTTCCCCTTGTGGTGGTGGTGGTGATAGTTTTAGGCACTTTGGGAACAGCTGCCATGCAAAGGGAAGAAAGGCATCTCAGAAAGAAGTATCTAATTGAGACAAATTGCCAGAGGGCTTTAGATGTGGTGTAATAGCTCCTTTCCCTGCAGAGTCCTCTCTAGAAGGGGGAAGAGGTCTGTGTTTGGATTTCTGGCTTGGTGTGTGTGATGGTTTGGGTGTTCCCTGCCCCCCCTACTCTTATGAAATCACCCAGACTAGGCTGAGCCAAGCTGGAAGTTAAGGAATGAAGCTTTATATTTACAGCTTAGCACAATATCCAAGCAGGTATTGACAATCTCTACAGCTACAGACAGCAACAGACAAGTTAAAAGTACTACAGAAACACAACAGCCCTCCCAGAAACCAGAGTGCCCAGGAGGGGCTCCCAACCACCCTTCCACCTCCTTCCTACCCCTCTGCCTTACCCCAGAGTCTGCCTTATGTTCAAGGTGAGTTTGGAGAATTGGCCAGGGAGGTTAGGAAGCAGAAGGATTAGTTACACAGACAGCAGGTTAGGGAGAGAAGGGAGGCAGCCAGAGCCAGAGAGAGCAACTCTGTTATCTGTGTTTGTGTTCTTGTTTTTCTCCATCTCAGCAAGCCTATGAGTGCAGCAGACATCACCAATGCTTCAGTTTCACAGCCTAGCATCTAATTCTTCTCACCAAAACAAACTTCAGACTTGCACACTGTGTGATGGTTGGCACAAGGGCTAAGCAGCCTACTGCCCCGACACGAAAGTGAGGGGAAGAGTAACAGACAAAACTCAGGGCTGAGATAAAGAGACAAGAGTTCAATGTGACAGGAGATACCATGAGCACAATGCCTGACTACCTTAGCTCATAGAACCATAGAATCAGTCAGGGTCGGAAGCGACCTCAAGGATCATCCAGTGCCAACCCCCCTGCCATGCCCAGGGACACCTCACACTAGATCAGGCTGTCCACAGCCTCATCCAGCCTGGTCTTAAACAGCTCCAGGGATGAGGCTTCCACCACCTCCCTGGGCAACCCGTGCCAGGCTCTCACCACCCTTATGCTGAGCAACTTCTTCCTAACCTCCAGTCTGAATCTCCCCATTTCCAGCTTTGCTCCATTCCCCCCAGTCCTATCACTCCCTGACAGCCTAAAAACTCCCTCCCCAGCTTTTTTTGTAGCCCACTTCAGATACTGGGAGGTCCTCATAATCTAATTGATGTAATAATCTATAATGCAGTGTGTGTCTAATAACCTGATACTACAATGCATGATTGCTTTAGCTTAGCCTGTTTGCAGAAGCAGCAAAGTGAGTACAGGACAAACCCAGCGCAAAGCCAGCAGCTCCCTGCCTCCCACTCTTTCCACTGCCATGCCTGCAGAAAGGAGCCCACAGCCAAGAACCTGGAACCCAGGAGCAGCAACCAGAACAGGAAGCCTCCCATGTTGCAGTCTGAACTTCAAGCCCCATCATCCTTTCCTTCAGTCGGCACCTTCTGTTTTGAAGCTGACTGCAGTGTGCTGTGAATAACAGCAGCAGGTTCCACTCGGTCCACTCTGTGGTGTATTTTACTCCCCAGCAGGCACAGAAAAAGCAGATTTCCTTACATAGAAGGAGGTAAAGACTTTTTTTCATTACTGAGACTAAACTATGCCAAAGATCCTACACTTTGGCCACAATAACCCCATGAAGAACTACAGACTGGGAATGAGTGGCTGGAGAGCAGAGAGGGACCTGGCAGTGCTGGGTGACAGCAGCTGGGCATGAGCCAGCAGTGTGCCCAGCTGGCCTGGAAGGGCAGTGGCAGCTTGGCCTGTGTCAGGAGCAGT
>WAAF01019958.1:20860-98749 GCA_013400475.1 Tricholaema leucomelas | reverse complement strand
TGTCAACAGTCTCAATTACATGGGTAAATTAGAAAAAAAGAAACAATTGAGAACTGTGATAGTTTAGAACTAGAGGTAGGTAAAGGGTAAATCAAATTTGCACTTAGTACACAATTCTATACAACATATGAGTGGCTTTTAAGAAAAATAGTGATCCCCTTCCTTATTTATTGTTCCATATAAATGAAGTCTTAATAACTAGCATAGAATATTATTGTAATGATGCACATCTGTGTTTAGATGTGTTATTTCTACTGCTACAAAACATATCTCAATAACAGCATGTTACTACTACAGTATTTGTACTACCCAGCTGCCCAGCTGGCTTTTGAATAGCTTTTTGGGCAAAAGAGAAAAAAAAGGCAGCTAACTGAAAGCAACAGCAGAGTCTGGTCAAGTAGGGAAATAATCTAATAGTAATATAAAAAGACAAGAGACTATCAGCATGGCCATAGTAAATTTCATCAGAAAGTAAAATACTGCACTTGACAGGAACCCATCGATGTATTTTCATATACACAAAGCAGCAAAATGTTTTCTTCCCCACCTAGAGGGATGAAAATTGTGCTCTTTGGGTTTGGGTTTGGTTTATTTTCCTTTTTTTGAAATTGTAGGCCAGAATCTTAGAACAGATTGGCTGTGTTATTAAATCTGTGCAACTGAGGAGATTGGCCCTTGCATCAAAAAGGCAGCAATTGCAGCATTTCCTCTGCATACTGAAGAGCTCTGTATATTAGCATGGATTCAGAGATGACATATGACTTGCAGTGATGGAAGCTGATAAATATTCTTTTACATATTTATATGCTTTTTGGAGAGCAAAAATGTTTTCAATTAATTAATATATAGCTTTTTATTATTTTTACATCACCAATCCCATCTTATTGACAATTTCCTATTGAGAGTGTGCCTGCTTTCTTAATGCTGCTCTTTAACACTATAGCAGTTTTTGATAAGAGAGTTCATCTCCATAGGTACACTTGGCTTGTAGAGTGCAGTGTAAAATTGGATGATATACTTGTTTAGTATACCCTATCACTGGGAGATATTTCACAGGAAAATAAAAGAAATTGTATTTTCTCATGCAAAAGAAACATGTCTTTCCACTTAATGTAAAAAACATATATTTGATCTATTTGCATTTTATTATTTATGGCTGTCTATGCTTTCTCTCCTGCTGATGTTTAAAGTCGTTGTACTTGATTCAGAACATTCGCAGATACGTATACACGTCTTGCTTTTTTTATATACACCTTGTCACTGAAATCAGCAGAGCCAGTCACATCCTTAAACCTAAGTTTCTATCTGCTTATGGTTGGAAAGCATTTGTGTGGATTCCCTTAATGCACAGCTCATCTTTGAAGGCTCAAATGAAGGAAACTCCATTTTTCACCTAATCAAGTGACATGTCCCAATGTAGCCGCTAGTAAGAGCTGAATTTGCTTGGCAAGAAACTCATTACTTCAAAAACTAAAATCTTGGTGCTTCAGACAGTCTAACATGTAAGCTTCAGTGAAACTGTTCTCATAACTACAAAAGAGAGAGTAGTGCCTTGATAGATGGGGAAAAGACTTAACAAACAGCCTTGCAAGTGTTTACTGTTGACAGCAAAAAATGCAGGTCTTTATGTGTCAGCAGAGGATACTGACCCAGCTGGCTGGACATTTGACTTTGGCTTAATTATCCTCTTCTTCATGCAGTTTAACAAAGGACAAAACATGTTATACTTGTGAGTGTATGATAGTTGAAGTTTAGAAGCAGAAAATGTTATTTGCCTTTCTGTCTTTTAGATGACACAGATACACAGGGTTACTTTCTGCGCAATTGCGTGCAAATGGAATTACAGAAATGCAAAGCTACGTGTCAGTGAAGCTTAGGGTTAAATTCCCAGAGCTATGGGGGAAAGAGCATGGCAGAAATAATGTGCCAATATGAAGAAATTAGATAACTTTATTATTAAAAAAAAGTAATGGAGTACTACTTAAGACTTTTTTCCTTTTTTTTGGTTTATTTTTTTTTTATATATATGTATTTTACCATCTAATCAAACATTAACAATATTTTTTTGGCTACTCTTTCTCTCTTCACTGCACTTTTTTTTACATGAAGGTTTTTTCTTTGTTGTTGTTGTTTAATTTTCTTTTACAAGAATTAAATCTCTGAATATGTCTATTCTGAATTGATGAAATACTGATCTCTGAGGCCAATTGCTACAAAAGAGATTTATATTGGAGGTGTTTGCAGTACTTTCAAAATTTGTAGGATTTTGTTTATCTCTCCAATTAAAAAAAAAACAACAGTTTTTTTTTTTCTTTGAGAAAAAGTACTATCCTAAATTTCACCTTCACTAAAGATGTTTCAGATCATGCTGCACCAAAGATGGAAGCAGATCTGATCAAGACATAACAGCTGTAGGTGTTTTCAGATACTATCAACAATTACAACACTGACTTTTTTCACCCACAGCTATCAGTGCTGACATTCTTCTTGGTCCTTTTATCTCCTGTGAGTTGAAGTGGCACAGATTACACTAGTGCTCCCTACAGTAAAAAAGGAAAACCTATTCACAAACCTAAACCAGCCACTGAGTGAACATAATGCATCCTTGAAGACCAAGGAAGCTATCATGGCATAAGAGTCAATCTGTATGATTATTTGATGTTTTATTTCCTTGTTGCTGTGTTTGTAGAGGATGGATATTAGGAGGAAGTTCTTCACAGAGAGAGTGATTTGCCATTGGAATGGGCTGCTGTCCTGGAAGGCTAATAGGCCTATTAGATGTCCTGACTTGCCCCACCATGCTGCTGATCAGGGAAGAAAGGATGGAAGGAAAACAAAGGCTTGGGCCATTACGTCCCCTCCCAAAGTGATAAACAGGTACCCACAGCTATTTAGATACTTCTTGGTGTCTTTGCCAAATAAAGGTGACCAAGCCCTGGTTTCACCTAATATGGTCAGTTTTGCAAATGCCTTTTTGATTGGTGAGACTCTGTGGACAAAAGAACCATTACACTCAGGCAAATAATTAAATCGTGGCAAGCACTTGAGCTGCTTCTGCCTCCCTGCCTCTGGCTAACTGCTCTTGGACAACATGTTCTGCTCTGCCTTGTGCTTCAGACCAGCTTAGCCCTGATGTTTTGGGCTTGAACTACCTGGAAATTTAAGTGCTTCAAGTTTCCCAGGAGAAGACATTTAAGTGCCTCACGACATGGCAAGAAGTGCCACCAACATCGTGCTGTCTGCACATCTGCATGGGTTTAGGAAGGGCAGGTCCTGTCTCACCAGCCTAATCTAAATTTATGATCAGGTTACCCTCCTGGTGAATGTGGGGAAGGCTGTGGATGTAGTCTACTTGGCCCAGTCCAGTTCAACATCTTTATTGATGAGCGAGACAAGGGGATTGAGTCCAGCATCAGTAAGTTTGCAGATGGCACCAAGTTAGGAGCAGGTGTTGATCTGTTGGAAGGTAGGAGAGCCCTGCAGAGGGACCTGGACAGGCTGGATGGGTGGGCAGAGGCCAATGGGATGAGATTGACCAAGGTCANGACCTCATTGCTGTCTACAACTACCTGAAGGGAGGTTGTAGCCAGGTGGGGGTTGGTCTCTTCTCCCAGACAACCAGCAACAGAACAAGGGGATACAGTCTCAAAGTTGTGCCAGGGGAGGTCTAGGCTGGATGTTAGGAGGAAGTTCTTCCCAGAGAGAGTGATTGGCATTGGAATGGGCTGCCCAGGGAGGTGGTGGAGTCACCATCCCTGGAGGTGTTGAGCAAAGCCTGGATGAGGCACTTAATGCCATGGTCTAGATGGCTGGATAGAGCTGGGTGTTAGGTTGGACTGAATAATCGTGGAGGCCTCTTCCAACCTGGCTGATTCTATGATTCTATGATTTCTGGAACATTCATGAACCCTGCTTACAAATCTCAGTGCTGTTATAAGGTCCCTGCAATATTCTGTCAGTGGTTGCTGTGTGAGGTTGTAAGATTTTTTGTCTCTGCTTGGAGGTGTCTAAGTCCTTGTTAGTATTGTTTTGGGCAAGGCAGTTGGTTTTCTTTTTGTTTGTTTTGTGTGTGTGTGTGTATTTTGTTTTTTTCCCCAGGTCACATTAGAAACAAGAATATGTTAATGCTTTTGCTGTCCTCCGCTTGCCACACCCCCACCCTCCATGGTAAACTAAATAAATACCTAACTAACTAGAATCATAGAATCGACCAGGTTGGAAGAGACCTCCCAGATCATCCAGTCCAACCTAGCACCCAGCCCTATCCAGTCAACCAGACCATGGCACTAAGTGCCTCATCCAGGCTTTTCTTAACACCTCCAGGGACAGTGACTCCACCACCTCCCTGGGCAGCCCATTCCCAATAGCAAATCACTGTCTCTGGTAACAACTTCCTCCTAACATCCAGCCTATGCTTTCCCCGGCACAACTTGAGACTGTACCTTTCCCTCTCCATCTCCCTCCTTTCAGCACCACCTCTCCTTTCAGCACTACCTCCTCTTTCCCACCCCACACAGCTTTTTCCCTTTTCTTGCCCCAAACCCAGAGCACCTGGGTTCTGTTGGAGTCTCCTCCCACCCCAGGTGTGAGCACTTTGCACTCCCTGCCCCAGTCTCGTTTATAGTCAGCCCCAGGAGAGACAAGCCCCAAGCTTGCCCAACTGGGCAGAGGGATTCATCTC
The DNA here is from genome assembly GCA_013400475.1 of Tricholaema leucomelas. NCBI lineage: Eukaryota > Metazoa > Chordata > Aves > Piciformes > Lybiidae > Tricholaema lacrymosa > Tricholaema leucomelas. The sequence goes on along the minus strand of WAAF01019958.1, from coordinate 94,068 downwards.
CTGTCACCACTGGTGAGTGCTCATGGTGCACACTGGGTGCATGGTGGAGGGAATCTAAAGGCCGGGGGGCCTGGTGGCCCCCCGGTTAGGTAGGAAGAAGGTTGGTCCGGACAGTTGCACTTTTTTGGCCGGCCTGTAGAGTAACTGCTGAAGTTCAGGTTTTTACTGCTTAAACATAGCACCTCAGAACCTAGCCCAGGAAGAGCTTTCCAACATCACTGGTTGTGCAAGAACTCTCAGGCAGGACATGCAGTGCTGGGTATAACAAGGCTTCTTGAAATGGCTTTTTGTGGTTCTGTTCTATATCCCACGTTTTTTTGCTGAACTTACTGTGCTTTTCTTGACCCCATAGGAAACTAATCTATCACCAGCCAGCCTTTCTCTTTTAAAATACTTCTTTAGAGGATGTTGAAGGTCACAGAATTTCTTAGATTGGATAAGGCCTTCAAAATCATTGAGTCCAGTCATTAGTTTTGAATTGGCAAATCCTTGACTAAACCAAGTTCCCCAGCACAACATCTAATCACTGAATTGCTATAGTTGGAAAGGACCACCAGCACCATCTAATCCAGCCTTCATCCCTGCATCCTTCATCACTAGACCATAGCCTCAAGTGCCATATCCACTCTTTTTTTTAAACACCTCCAGGGATGGTGACTCCACCGCCTCCCTGGGCAGCCTGTTCCAGTGTCTGACCATCTGCTTGGTGGAGAACTTCCTCTGACATCTGATCTAAATCTCTCCTGATGCAACTTGAGTCCATTTCCTCTTGTCCTATCATTAGGAATTTGGGACAAGAGACCAACTACAGCCTCACTACAACCTCCTGTTAGGTAGTTGTAGAGGGCATTAAGATGCCCTCTCAGTCTCCTTTTCTCCAGACTAAACATGTGCAGCTCACTCAGCTGCTCCTCATAGGTCATGTATTCCAGACTTCTCATGAGCCTCGTTGCCTTTCTCTGCACCTGCTCCAGTACCTCAATGTTCCTCCTATACCGTGGTGACCAAAACTGGACACAGTACTTGAGGTGTGGTCTCAGGAGTGCTGAGTACAGCGGCATGATCACCTCCCTGCTCCTGCTGGTCACACCATTTTTGATACAGGCCAGGATGCTGTTGACCTTCTTGGCCACCTGGACATGCTGCTGACTCATGTTCAGCCAGCTGTCCACCAACACCTCCAGGTCCTTTTCTGCCAGGCAGCTCTCCAGCCACTCCTTCCATAGCCTGTAGGGCTGCTGGGGGTTGTTGTGGCTGAAGTGCATGACCCAGCACTTGGCCTTGTTAAACCTCATGCGGTTGGCCCATGGTTCCAGCCTGTCCAAATCCCTCTGCAGGGCCTTCCTACCCTCCAGCAGGTTGACACTTGTGCTTAATTTGGTGTCATCTGCAAACTTGCTGAGGGTGCATTTAATCCCCTCATCCAGGTAATTGATGAAGAGATTAAACAAGACTGGCCCCAAAACTGAGCCCTGAGGGACTCCACTTGTGACTGGTTGCCAGCTGGATTTAACCCCACTAACTGTAACTCTCTGGCCTTGGCCATCCAGCCAGTTTTTAACCCAGCAAAGAGTCCACCTGTCTAAGCCATGAGCTGCCAGCTTCTCCATCAGAATGTCCTTTCTACAGAGTTATATGAACTTATAGCAATGGAAAACTCAGCTAAAAGGATCTACATGGCTCCTACTAGGATTCAGTGCAGCTCCATGCTAGCCTTTATATTACTACAACATCAAACTGTAGAGGTAAATAAGAGATATATTTATTTAAACCAAGATGGGAGTCCTTAGCAATTCTTATTAATGTAAAAGAAATAAGTTTTGATTATTCCATTGCAAGTTTCAAACTCAGTTGAATACGTTTTACTAAACCAAAACCTAAGCAGTTTGTTTCTGAGAAAGCTTATGTATCAGTTTGAAAACTCTCATGGAATTTATTACATATTTGTAATATTAAAGTTGATTAAAAAAGAGCTACTTTTCTCATATAGATTTTGCATAGAGTCTAGTTTAAATAGAACAGAATAATAGAATAGAATTAAATAATAGGATTTTAAATTAAAAATATACCAACCAGGTGAAAGTTTTTACTTGTAAATAAATTTGTTTAAGTGCTATCCTTCACTCAGGATGTGTAGGATAACACCTGCCAAAGAAGATCACAGCTGAAGAAATATGAATATCATAAAACCTGAACAGAAAAGAAAAAGTGACTCATTTTAAGCCCACAGTAAAGCAATCCATTTTACTTATCTGATGGCATTTCAAATAATTAATGCTCATATTAGTTATAAATTATAAGTTTTGTTACTAGGGGACACTGAAAAAGCAAGCAATGTACATTTATGCATGCTTCTTTTCTTTCTGGATGTTGATTCAGCCATCCATCTTTTAAGCAATCTGATTCTTTACTATAAACAAAATATGAAAAGTCTGAATGAGTAGGATGTCTAAAGTTATTGGTTGTATATTTTTGTCATAACATTTCTGGTTGTGAAAGTGCAAGAAGCTGCTTCCATATTTAAAGTCACAGCTCAATAGTCCCCCAAGAGGGGGGGAATAGATACACCACGCCTTTCAATTGTTGTGTTTGTTTTTGGTTTTGTTTTTGTTTTACAGAAGATGACTTTTGGAAGTAAGAATTGAGGTGAGGACTTTTGTCTGTGTGTTCAGTTGTAAGGAAAGTACTGTAGTAGTCTAGCATTACTGTAGTATTCTAGCCACTGATCTCCTGAATGTGCTTCTGAATGGACTTTTCCAGTGAAGCAGTGGTGTGGAAAATGATCATGACCACAGTCACAAAGTGGAGCTTTAAGGAACAAAGGTGCTGTCCAGTGTTTTTCTATGTCTTCAAATCTGTATTGACAGCACAATCCTTCTCTGGTAAGACCACTCATTTCCTGACATGGCTCCTTTAACTAAAGAATCTCTACTTGCTGTTATATTGACTGTCCAGCCTTGCCTTGAATGTAATGGATTGTGTCTGTCCTCTGCTTCTGTATGTTGACTGGAAGATTCCATTTCTCTAGTCTTGTTCCACACACATCTAGTAAAATTTTTCCAAATGTATTTTATTTTGAGACCATAAAGGAAGCAAAAGAAATGGAATAAATTGCAGCTAATCAAATGTAAAACATCACAATGTTGAAAAAAATAAAACCACCACAGTAACATTTGCCTCTGTAGTAAGACAATAAATGTAAATTTAACACCTGACTTCAGCAAATTATGTCAATAGATGAGTGTATTCAGGTCACTACTATTACTTCTGTGTTGTTATGCACAACTGCATGAATGTTACATTAGAGAGGCTGAGTCAGACAAATCAGTGAACATGACCTTATCTGAAACTTAAAATTCCACACGAGGGTCTATGATTCCCTGATGGAACTCGTAAGACAACGTCTTTTAACTTGCCTTTTAACTTGCTGGAGTTAACAGAAAGAATTGTGAGGGATTTTCGGATCAAGAGTATCTATCTTTTCCAGGTGACTTTTTCCACCCCTCCCCCTTCTATTTTTTTCCCTACACTTGAGAGTCAGTGCATCTGGCAACTCATTTAGGTAAAGGACAATTATTAATCACTTCCCTTTATTTCAGTGATGATGTATGAAGTCTTTCACACTTGTGAGATTTCAAAAGTATTTAAAGCTTACATCTCCCTCCTGCTAATTTAAAGTCTGTTACAAATCGCTTTCTTGTGGAAACAGACACCTGTGATCATTTAGCAGCTCATGGTCACTCTAAAATTCATTACTCTGCTGCTGAATTTTTGTTTGCTTTCTTCTAGAAAAAAGCCTCTCCATTAGATGCTTTTCAATTACTGTGCCCTTCAACTCAATAAGGTTGGTTTGGTATGAATCCTTTTAGAAGTTAATCATGTGCTTAATAGGAGAACATCATCTGTTTCTCATTGTGTTGAAACTGAGAGAAGCCAAGAAATATACAATTAATTCAAAGCTCAGAAGTGCTCTCTTTAGCAGAATATAAAAAAGATGTGAGGGTGGAAGGTCTCATTATGACCTAGCTTATGATCCTTTACACTCCCAATGCATCCATGTTCTCCTGTCCTTCAGTTTTAAAGTCTTGGACTCTGAAGCCAATATTGGTCTTTCCCAAAGCTATAGTGGTGTGAGGATTTCAGCTAAACTGTTTGCATTTCTCTGTGTTATGGGGGCAAGTGAAACAGGGATTCAGAGTTCCATGTGAAAACATGGTATTTACCACAGTGAAAGAAGAGACTATCAAGTGCTGTGATTAAACATATCTGTGCATTGGCAAGATCTCATAATAATCCTGTTTCTTTATCAAAGTCTCTGTGGGGTTTTCTTGTGAGTTTTTGTTTGCTTGCTTGTTTGTTTCTAATGGCTATCTATCTTTAAACTATAGGAAGTAGCCCACACCTAGTCTGGCACTGAACAGTGCATGAATAAAATGCGTAAAGGCATTTGGCATAAACAATCAGATTATTGTTACTGAATTCTCCTTTCAATTTTGTAAGTAAAAATAAGGCTATCTAAAATAATGTGGGGTGTTTTTTGTTTGTTTTGTTTTTTTCTCCTCAGGGAAGATCGTTATGAATAGATGCTTCAATGGTAGCAGTACAGAGAGGCAGAAGTTTTTGTTTCTCTTTGAAAAGCATTCTACTGCATCTTAGGTAAATATTTGTTTGGGTTTTTTCCATCCTAGGAAATAGAATGGAAAATGTATTGTGTTTACAAAAGTACCCTGTGTTAACAAAGTCTGAGCTCACAAGCCACTCTCCCCCTATACAGATGGGGAGTCCCCATCCCTGGAGGTGTTTAAGAGGAAGCTGGATGAGGCACATAGTGCCATGGGTTAGTTAATTAGAAGGGTTAGGTGATAGGTTGGACTACATGATCCTAAAGGTCTCTTCCAGCCTGGTTAATTCTGTGGCCTGTGACACAAAAACCCTCTGGGCTGAGGTAAGGAATTTATCAAGTTAATGCAATGCACAATTACCTTAGCCTTTCTGCAGCAAAATGCAGAGGCAGCAGCAGGAGTCAGCAACCCCTCAAACCCACAGCCTTCTTGGTGGAACAGACTGGCATGCCAAACCCAGAAACCAGATGCAGCAACCAGAAGCCTCTCATATTGCAATCTGAACTTCAAGCCATATGAGAGGTTACTTGATATAGCCTTTCATTTCAAAGTTGGCATGATATTCAATACACATCAGCAGATTCAACTCAACACATGACAACCAAAAATTAGGATTCTTGTTTTACAATATTGGAGTTCCATATGTTATTATGGGACTTGAAGGGTCATATGTTTTTTAGACTTTTAAAGACTGTAACCACCAATTATAAAATTACACCTTAGGTATTTTTTCCTTAAAGGGAAAAAAAAAAGTATGGTAGAATATATTTAATATTAGCATTTTGTTTGGTTTCCATAACTTTTATAACATGCTGTACCCAGGAAACTTCCTTTGTGTCAGAGATCTGTAGTGTGGTATCCCAGTATGTTCTGCAGTCTGAGAAATCCAAACTGCATCATCTTAATGTGTTAAGATACTGGAATGTGTCCAGAGAAGGGTGACAAAGCTGGTGAGAGGGCTGGAACACAAACCCTATGAGGAGAGGCTGAGGGAGCTGGGGTTGTTTAGCCTGGAGAAGAGGAGGCTCAGGGGTGACCTCATTGCTGTCTACAACTACCTGAAGGGAGGTTGTAGCCAGATGGGGGGTGGTCTCTTCTGCCAGACAGCCAGCAGCAGAACAAGGGGACACAGTCTCAAGTTGTGCTGGGGGAAATATAGGCTGGATGTTAGGAGGAAGCTCTTCTCTTCCCAGAGAGTGATTAGCATTGGAATGAGCTGCCCAGGGAGGTGGTGGAGTCACTGTCCCTGGAGGTATCCAAGAAAAGACTGGATGAGGCACTTAGTGCCATGTTCTGGTTGATTGGCTGGGTGCTAGGTTGGACTGGATGATCTTGGAGGTCTCTTCCAACTTGGTTGATTCTATGATTCTTCCTCTGCTTTGCTCCTGTTTCAACGTTATTTACAGTAAATGTTGAAATAGTGCCAATCAACATTTCAAAGCATTTTACTGATAGTATTCTGCACAAAAGATGAAGAAAGTAAAGATTCTTGAGAGGGAAAATAAATAATGGGAAAGAATGGAAAAAATATTTAAACATGACAATATTAAAGTTTATTAAAACTACAAATTCTTCACTTACTTTGATCAGTAGTTGCCATTTTGGTAGCCACATGGAAGCTAGTCTGATTGTCAGGTTGTTTATTTATGGCTAGAACTACTTTCTCATGTTAATTCACACGAGTTCTCAAACTGATCTTTATTTACTCCATAATTAAAATGTACAAAAGTGTTAAATACATAGATATATTTCTCAGTCCTGAAGATACCCATTTAAGAGTTCAGTAGAAATAATAAAAAATGGTTAATGCTCCACTTCTGTGATTTTGTAGGATAACTTTATCTGCCAGCAGATCCAATCTAGGCCAAATACCAGTTGTGATGAATTTTCAAAGAAATGGACCTGAAAGAGAAGATGTTGCTGTGCTGTAGAGAAGTCAGTAATGTGATTCTGGCCCATTTTCAAATCAAAGTGAAGATAAGATACAGAATTTATGATGTATAAATATTTCATTCCTACTCATACAAGAATGAATTTCATGTGCTTCTCACCTATTCAGAATAGGGATTGAAGTTTTCCATAGGCAACAAAGAGTCTTAAGGAGAAAACATTCACCTGGATAACCTTTTATACCTGTCTTCTGGGAAATGAGAAGGAAATTTATGCATAGAATGAATATATCAGTTCAGAGCCATATAATGCAAATTTTCCTCTATATGAAGTCCCCGAGAAACTAGTATAAGTGAAAGCAATTCCACTTACTTCATCTTTCGCTTTGCCTGGAAAGAATACTTGAGTTTTCTTCAGACAAAACTAAAAATTCAGGCTATGTATTTGACATAAAATCAGTTACCTGATGCTTCTGAGTTTCCCAGAGATGAGATTATTCATATTAATTTCCAAGCAGTCATGCATCCAGCTGTCAAAAGGACAAGGGAAGGTGCTCTACCTAAAATCACTGTCCTCAGCCAACTGCCTAACTGAGCAGGAAACAGGTATATGAATACAGTTGAACTTAAGCCTTTCTGCAGCTGGTGAATGAGCTGGGCAGGGAACTGGGTAGTACCTACTCAGAAAAATGAATTCCTCTATTTCATTAATTCTTTTTCTGCTGTTTTGAAGTAATGTGTATGTTACTCATGCTAAAATTATAGAATCATAGAATGGTTTAGGCTGGAAGGGACCTCAAGGATCATCCAGCTCCAACCCCCTGCCATAGGCAGGGACACCTCCCACTAGAGCAGGTTGCTCAAGGCCNCATCTTCGTGGCTCTCCTCTGGACCCGCTCCAGCAGTTCCATGTCCTTCTTGTGCTGGGGGCTCCAGAACTGCACACAGTACTCCAGGTGGGGTCTGAGGAGAGCAGAGTAAAGGGGGAGAATCCCCTCCCTTGCCCTGCTGGCCACACTTCTCTTGATGCAGCCCAGCACAGGGTTGCTGTCTGGGCTGCATGTACACACTGCAGGCTCATGTTGAGCTTTTTGTCAACCCAGACCCCCAGGTCCTTTTCCTCAGGGCTGCTCTCAGCCATTCACCACCCAGCCTGTATCTGTGCCTGGGATTGCGCTGACCCAGGTGCAGCACCTTACACTTGGCCTTGTTAAATGTCATGAGGTTGGCCTGGGCCCACCTCTCCAGCCTGTCCAGGTCCCTCTGGATGACATTATGCATTTAGTTACTCCAGTTAACAATTTTAAATTTAGGTCAAACTCATTGTATGCAATTAAATCAATATTCAGTGCATTCCTTGTGAGTTAACAGTCAACAAGATTTGAAAAGCATGTTTCTTTAACAATATGTATTTAATAACATGGTCCACTAACCATAATAAAGTTCAGCTTAAATGTTCCATACTTCATTCTATGGCTGGTATTAAAGTATTTCAGGTTCAGCTGTAAGTAAAATGCTGAAGCATTAACCACACATATACTATTTACTATTTTTAAGAAGAATTATTATCATAGCTGCAGAACATACTAAAACAATTTGAATCTTCTCTTGAATTTCTACTGAGAAAACATAAGCTAGGAAGAATAGAGGTAAGTCTTTCTCATAAGTAAATGAGTTCCCATAAGAAACAAAATTGGATTAAAAAGTTACTAGGATAAATCAGTGTCAAACTCATCAATCGTGAGAACTTCTGCACTATGTGTTCAAAATGCAACACTCTATTTTTGGTATAACTAGGAGGAACCCTTTCTTAAAAATTTCCTTAAAAAAATGGAGTGCTTCTTTTTGACTGAGTAAAGCATATGAAAGTCATTTACAGAATAGGTAAAATATTAGGGTACATATTTAAATTTTCATTCTGTTACTTTCTCCCCAGAGAACAGATAAGTGCCTGATCAGCACAACTAAACGTGCTTTGGTCTGGTCTCACAGTCATTTTACGCTGTTGGAATGGCACAGCTATTGGAATATAATACACTGGAACGTAAGCCATGGACAGGAGAGAGTGCATGAGCCCAGTAAGTGCTGAATAGAGATAAAGTGGAAGGTTGGAATGACCTTAAAGAATGGTGTGGCAAATGTAAGGCTGGAGTCTGCGGTTTTCACCTATCTCTGCTGACAGACTGCTTAGACACAATGCAGGTGTTGCTGAGAGAAGGTGACGAATATCTATGCTAATTAGTATGTAACTTCTAATGCAAGGACATGTAACCAATTGCAGTTTAATACAATTTGTAGCCTTCTGATGAAAGATATAAAAACACATGTTGGGAATGCAATAAAGAGATTTGGATTGATTTGATCTGGAATTTGCTTGCATCAAGCTTTTACCCTATTAGCCATGGTAATTGACAGATTCCTTGATCCTTTTTTTTGAAGAGAACCAAATTTCTTCATTAAACTATGTGAATTCTGTCCTGCTTGTCACCTCAGTAAGTTAATAAGGTTAACTTGATAGTGAAATGAAGCATGCTTAGGAATGTTAAAACAAAATAAGAAATCTACTTTTTTAAAAAGAAAGTGGGTATTCAGGCTGAATCTGCCTTCAAGTCTTAACACAGAATCACAGAATACATCTGTTTGGAAGAGATCTTCAAGATCATCCAGTCCAAACTTTGCCCCAATACTGAAAGATCAACATTAAATACTGTCCTGAATTGCCAGGTCCATATGGTGCTTAAACATCTCCAGGGATGGTGACTCCATCACTGCCTGGGCAGAACATTCCAATGTTTGGTAACCCTCTCTGTGAAGAATTACTTCCTAACATTCAGTGAGAACCTCCTCTGATGCAGCTTGAAAGCATTTCCTCTAGTATTCTAGTCAAATTTAAATTCTCTGTTGAGCCCAAGGATCACCAATAAGCAGCCTTTAATGTTAAAGTTTGGAGAAAGTAATCTTAAAATATTTAGCTTTGTGGTTTGTTTGTTTGCTTGCTTTTCATTTTTAAGATTTTCCCCTATAAAAATTACACTTTAAAGCAACTCCTAAGTTACATTTCACAGTCTATTTTAAGTGGTTGACTGAAAGGTGAAGTCAATGCACTGAGAACTGTGGTACAAATCAAATCTTTAAGTCTGCTTACACCTTGAAATACCTCATGCTGTCATTGCTACTGCTATGTTCTGTTGAAGCTCCAAAGCTTCAGCTGTTGACCAGACATTTTCCCATCCCAACTCTCCTATACTGCGAAGACTTGGGCTTTTGCTGTGCTCACCTATATAGCAAGGGGTCATGCTGAAATCCTTGGGACTAAGGAGGTGGTATTCCTTTGTTTTGCTATTGCAATGCATTATGAACCACACAAACTGTATTTTATTAGTTGTATTTGATAGTGGGCTTGAGATACAAGAATAAAGAACTACGTAATGCCATATTGACAAAAACTCTGGGGAAAAAAAAAAACAGTTTTATCAAGGCCATGTGACTCCTGTGAGGCTTATAGCTAGCTCATTTCTTACACTGAGTTGCAGGCATCAGTAGCCAATTTATAGATCCAGTCAGAAGGTTCTCTGTCACTGCAGTCTCATTCCACACATGCACACAGATGTTTGACTTCTGATGAGATGTTCAAGTAAGGAAGATATGTGACATAGCTATGAATTCTTTTTTTCCCAAGTAACCTATTTCCAGTTATGTGATGGATTGATTTTACCTATACAAATTGAAAATGTTATAGGAAGGTGAAAGCTCAATGAGGTAAAGTAGGAGAGGATTGTGAGTGGGTCCATTGCTCATGAACTTGATCTGTATTTGATCTAAGACATGTCAAGAGAAGCATAAGTCTCAACTTTAAGATGCCCATCCTCTACAACAATTTATTCAGGCCCTAAAACCTGTCTAGTTGAAAATGATTTATTCTTCTCAGGATTTTTTTAGGAGTCATAAATTATAAATGTTACTTTTCTGATCTCTCTGCAATATTCTCAGACTGATATATTGCAGGGAATTTCATGTTTAGACTTGGGACTGGCCATTATCCAGGACTGGAAAGATCTTTGCACACTTACGCGCTTTATCACGAAACTTCTGTTGTCAAAATATTTACATGAGCAGGAGCAAATGCACTTTCATCATTGCTGTGCTACTTCCACCTAAAAATGTTCTTCTCACAAGGCAAAATCATTAAGAGAAGTAGCTAAGGAAAGTCCAGTATAAGTCATATTTAGAGGCTTTTATATACAATAAATGCTAATGTTTAATCAATGGTGATTGCCCTGTATGAAAAACTGTATTAAACTTAATGTGCCAAATCCCCAGACTGTAACTTGGCTGAACTCCACTCAAGTTAATGCATACAGAAACTTTTATTATCAGATGAAGATCCTTCCCTGAGTTTTACAGGGACATTCTGTTTTGGCTTTCATATTTCTCTTCAGAGGAAGAGCCTACTGGGGACCAATTTATCACAAAGCACTGTATTCCAAGTCAAGTGCTGCAATTTCACTGAAAACCAAAGTATTAAAATAAGAATAATAGAATTTATTTTCTTAAAAGTAAGAATTTTGATTTACAAAATCTGTTTGTTTTGACGTGGCTCTTGACTTTGCTGTTTGGGTAAACAGTCACAGGGCATTAAGGGTAGACAAAGGGAAGCCTTGTGAGACACTTGATTGCTTTTGTCCTGAGATACAAGCTGAATGTCAAGCAAAGATTCTGGGTAGCTTGTAAGGGAATGGATTAAAATCTCAATAAAATAGATGAAGCATCTGTCTCTGCAGCATTTTAAATTGAAGTGTACTAAATACTTGAAATTGTGAGCAACTAGTGTTTATTAACAGGAAAACTGAAAGAGAAGATCCAGAATTATTTCACTCAAGCTTCTTTGATTCTTCTGCTGTATTTTGTAGTCACTGTGCTGTAACAGTGTACATTATTATAGTGCTGTTTGAAATTTTGGGCACTGAATTAGCTCATACTGTGTTTACAATAAACAAAGAAGTGGCAGAAATCTCTTTTGTCTCTAAATGTCTTCTGAAACATAAATTGCCTATCTCTTTCAGTCTATTTTAAGGTTTTAATGCAAAAGCATTGACATGGTGAGTAGGCAGGAAATTTTGGTCCTTATAACTGGGTTAAAACTGAATTTTGTTTAGCAACTGTGTTCTTTAGTACCTTTAGGGCTTTAAAATTGACCTGCCATGATTAATTGTTTTAAAGTACAGGGCATGCTTTTTTGTTTTACGGTATGAAGAACCATATATATAGATTACTTTTTCTATTAAATTTCTTCACTTAATGGGATTGAATTTTATTTCTTTATTCTCATTATTTGTTCATGTTGGCCTTTTCTGCTTTTGAGATTAACTGATTTTAGAACTGAACTTTTTTATAAGCTCAAAGTTTCCTGGGCTACATAATTATATTTAAAATTGATCACAGGCATTGTAGGAGCAGAAATTCAGGTGACTAGGGTAAGAAACCAACAATGATGGATTGTCTTCTGTGTCCATCTATTACTCCATCCTTTCCCTAGAAGAAATAGATACTTAATTTGGAGCAAACAGAAACTTGACCGTTGTTAGCAATATAAGTCTATCATGAAATCGGGGTATCTACAGCCTATGTACAACCAGCCCATGTAATCATGTACTGTTGTGGAAGTGTTGTGTTATGACTGCATATTGATCTGTATGGCCAGAGCATGGTGCTCTAAGATGTATTTGTGTGTGGGGATTGAGGCATCCCTGGTCTGCAACAGGGAGAGAGCTGAGCACATATCATGCCATGTCTATGTCCAGGATAAATTGTGCCCCACACTGAGTGGCATGGGGATGAAAGCATCTACTTCCTCCATCCCTCCCTCTGGGGAAAGGACTGCCATGGCTGCAAGCAGCACAGTGGTCATACTAAAAGGACATCTGAGGTTCAAACCACGGGAGGCGTTGCTGAGCTGGTGGCTGCACTTCTCACTTCTTCATTTATAGCATATCTGTGAGCTTATAAGATATTTGGTGTCATCCAGAGTATGTCTCATGTTTATCCTAACCAATTAAATTCCCTTGTACGCTGTGTCATTGCAGGTGCATTTGGATGTAATATGTGGCAAAGCCATTACTTGGTGCATATTTTATTACTAATACTTGGTACAATATCTTTTTCCTTAGTATATTTTTTTATTACTGTTTTTAGGGAAAGAACAGAATTGGATTCTCTAGGAAGTCATGACCTTTGCCTGCAAGAGCTTCCAGCTGAATTTTGAAATGATGCAGTAGTAGCAGTATCTAAAAGTGGAACACAAGGACAAACTGAAAGTGTGGGTAAGAAGAATAGTGATTTATTAATCCATTTCAGTCTGCTGCAATACTGCACCCTTCAACACTTTAAACCAGTAGGTTAGGAATTTCTGCAACCACTATATGCTGATGGATAGGTTAAAACACAGAAAAAGTGTCAACCATGCAATTAAAATATTGAAATAAAAAGATTTACTGAATCTCATTTGTAAAAAATGCATTAATGCATATACTTACCAGACAGATGGTCCCCACAAGGAGCATAAAAAAGCACTGGATAACTTTTATCCTTGTAAGATTTAGAGTGCAGTGTAAGTACTCTGTTAAAGGTGTTAAGTGGTTTGTTTAACTGGAGAAGCTATTGTGGGAATTACAGAATGCAGACTCACAGTGAGTGTTTCTTTGATAAGAGCACTGGGTAGCAGGGCTCGTATTGTTTGATTATATGTGTGATTTATATGTGCTCTTTGATGAATGTATATCATGTCCCTCCCACTTAGTAATGTTTCTGTGTATTCACTATTCGTCGATGCTTCTGAGGTGTTTTTTTTGTAGCACATTGCAGGAGACCTAAAATCTGTGTGATGAATTAAAGAGCATATGTCTTTTCAAGTGCCTGATCCTTGTCACTGGGACTGATGAACACCTGATTTTGTGAAATCATTTTTAATTAAAAAGAAGAGAGCAAAATCAGGGAAGAAATAACACAACCAACTTTTTAACCAAAATCTTGTTGGATGTTCTCTGTTATATAGTCAAGAGAGAGACTTTGAAGTTTTCTGGCATAATAAATACGTGCATTTGTGTGATGGTTTGGGTGCTCCCCCCCACTTTGGAAATCACTCAGACTAGACTCAGCCAGCTCTGGAAATAAGAATGAAGCTTATTATTTACAGCTTAGCACAATATACCAGCAGATATTTACAGTATATACAGTTATATACAGAAATACACAAGGTAAAAGGTAATACAGAAACACAACTCCCCTCCCAGAAACCTGAGTCCCCAGGAGGGGCTTCTAACCACCCTTCCACCTTCTCTCTTCCCCCCCGCCCCCTCAACCTTACCTCAATCCCAAGGAAGAATGGAGGTTCAGCCAGGGGGTTAGGAAGCAAAGTGGATTAATCAGAGAAACGGCAGAGAGGCTAGAGAGAGAGATGCAGCTCGGAGCTCCCCTGCAGGAAGTGAGTTATCTATGTTTTGATTCTTGTTCTTATACATCTCAGCAAGCCTATGAGTGAAGTAGACATCAACATTGTTCTCCTTTCACAGCCCATAATCTAGTTCTTCTCACCAAAATGTTTTAGCTAGCTTCAAACTAGCACAATCCACCCCTATTTCACTCATAGTATTGCTGAGAAGTATCTGATCTAATCTAAACCAATGTTTACATTAATGAATATTACAAGTTCAGTTCACACTTCATTCCAGCTATGCAGCACATACTTTAAGAAAGTGTGACATTAAAAACAGTACATGAATGCTGAGTAAGCTCCTGTATATTTTTGTTCTGAACTGACCTGTATCAATTAAAAAGTAACTACTGAATCCTGTTCTGAAATGTGGCACAAAAGAGCAAACACATTTAGTCCACTCGTCCATATAAGATCCATAAACCCAGCAAGATTAATGGAGCTACAAGAAATGGATGAAAAATTCTCTAGACTTCCAGCCTTCTTTTAGAGATGTGGTTGGCATGTCAAACTGTTTCTTATCCTCCCCAAGAATGGACTTTCACTTTTTTTAGGTGAAAAATTGTTGCAGTAAGTTGTTGAGCTAAAGAATGTCTAGCAAGTACAGTCTTGCAAGACAGGACAATCTGTATTACGTTATTTCTTTACACAGGGCCTATTCATGAAATGGCACATAAATATGAGGGAAAATTTTTGACACCTAAAATCAGAGTGAATATTCTTTTAAGCAGATGTGCAAATACTCAACTTGAATGAACTGGTTTGGGGCTTTGTCAGTCTTGTAAAATGTTTCTTTTTATTTAAATGGTAGTAATAAACAGATGCTTCAACTTCTGTTGTTCAGCAAAATAACTGAATTTATTTAACTGAATTTATTTAAATTTAAGGAAAGAACAGGAAATACCTGGAATAAGAGGTACCCATTACCATTTGAAAAGTTTTTAAAATTACAAGAATTGGCATCTAATACTAATTTAGCTTAATATAACAATGAGCAGTCCCTTTGGTTCTGAGATGCACATCAATGCCACAAATATGTGAAGGATTCAGGCATTACAGAGCCATAAGATAATGGGAGATTAAGTTCTCTGTAATAGTAGCCATCCCTTAAAACTAATCCTCAAAAAGAAAGAACATTTCTGATGTATTGCACTGCCTTCACACAGGCTGTACACAGAAAATAAATCCATGTTAAAAAAAACAAACACCAATACATTGTGAATTAAATTGCTTGTTATTTTCATTTATGTGCATTCTCTTTATGCATTCTAATCTTATTTTGTTTTTATTTCCCCCTTTGTATGTAGCACAGAGTTTATTTAGAATGCACAGTACTGAGCTGATGATCACTGTTCTGTAGCATTTGTCTCAGCTCACTCTACTTCCACAAGAACCAAACTGATTTTCCTAAATGTTCTTTTTTTTTCCTTTAGGGCTTTATCATATTCACAGATGAGTGGTTCATAAACAGTAATATCTGTGTTCTCACAACACACTGATAAAAGAATTTGCTTTTATCTTTTCTAAACAGATGGGGACTAATATGTACAGAGATTACTGTCTAAAGAACTATTACTTTAAGTTGTTTAGCTTGACTCATTTGGGATTTATATTGTCTGTCTGTAATACTATAGAGCATTCTCATATTTCAGCAACTTGCATTGACTTCCCATGCAGCCACGAGTTTACAGTAGCTCTGCAACTTAGGCCACTGATATTGTAAGTCAGACATTCAGAAAACAGGGAACATATAATTAGAGTGATCTTCACCTGCAGTTGTCAGTACATATCTGCTGCTTCTTGACACAGATTAAGTGGGGTAGCACCTTCATTGCCCAAGCATTCCTATGTTATGTTTCATTCTTAGACCTGATTACTTCTGTAGGAATAGCTTCTTTTTTTTTTTTTTCCTGGGACTTGGCAGAAAGATGCCTCAAATGTGTGGTTTTAATCTATGAGAGGGGCTGAATTAAGTTTAAAAATGTAGTCATGATTCTTGCTCTTCCCATATGATGAAGTTAATTTTGCCTGCTTAAAGATATTCTTTCAATGCAGACTTTATGTGTATATGTATGCATGTATGTGTGAGATTTTCATCTTGGATGATTTTCTTGGTGATTTCTGTTTGTTGCTTTTTAAAGAAACTAAATTACACTGACACTCATGTGAATCGTCAGCATTGCTGAGTTTTTTGATCCACCTTATAAATTTCAGTCACCTGAGCTAATACAGTAGCTGATAAAGCAGTAGGTTGTAATTCTCATCATTCACAACAGAATGAAAATGTCAGAAAATGAAACAAAGAAAGATGGAATTCTGTCCTTAGTTGTAGAGTGAGCATGTGCTGAGGACTGGGTTTTAAATCCAGCTTTTTCTTGTCCGTGATGTTTTCCCTCCCACTTGAATCTTCCCCTTATGTCACTTTCCTCATTTCACTGATTTCTATCCTCTCCACAGATAGCTCTAATTTCCTTACCTTTTCCTGGCTTTTGGTTTGTCATTGCTGTTGTCTATTCACTTTTTTTTTCCTTTCTAGCTGGTTATCTAGTGCACCTCTTAGCTTCTGCTATCTCTTTGAACAACTTTGAGTGATAGCATGTACCACGCACTTTAATGTCTCCTTGCAGTCACAGAAGCCCATGGTTGCTCCATTCCCCTTTATTCACTTACACTTGTCTTTTCCATAGGTGGGCCAGTCAGTTTCTTGTCTCACTCCTGTGGCTCTCGCTAACAGTGTCACTCAGATCACAGGAGTGATGACCTGTTCTCTAAGGTTAAATGAACCTATTAAACAAGAGATGAGAGGGAGATGTAAGGGGATATTTTCTCAAAATAAACAGCAAGTGGAGTGTGTGAGTTCAGACATTCAGAAGGGTCTCCTCATTGCTGGGGAAGCATAAAGCAGAGGATAGATACAGCTGACATTTCTTACTGAAATGTGCAGTATTAAGCAGTCGTCGGTGGTCCCGGTTAGAGAAGCCCTGAGATGCAACTGACGTTTTCTTGCTCAGAACTATAAGGAAGTTGCAAGGCTCTCAACCAATCAGTATTCACATGTGAGCTTCAAAGGATTTAGCATGAACTGTAAGCACTTCCTACTGAATGTGTGCAAACTGCCTTTATCAAAGGCAACTCTAGAACAGATTTTAAGGAAAAAAAATCTGAAGGAATATCCGTGACTCGGAGAGGGTCCCCTACTCAATGACAAGTCCGATCAGTGTCTAGTAGTGGGAGTCACATTTAAAAAGAATCTCTAACATTTCAGTAACACATTAAAGTGTTGTGGGTTTTTTTGGTCTCACTCTCTGAGGGCTGGGTGCTAGGTTGGACTGGATGATCTTGGAGGTCTCTTCCAGCCTGGCTGATTCTTTGATTAAATGACTGAAAATCACTATGGAAGGTGATCAAAACAAATCTAATAGACACAACCCATATGGAAAGACTTACCCCAGCACTTCAAATTCAGTGAAGTCAGACCCCACCTGGAGTACTGTGTGCAGTTCTGGAGCCCCCAATACAAGAAGGACATGGAACTGCTGGAGCGGGTCCAAAGGAGAGCCACGAAGATGATCAGAGGGCTGGAGCACCTCTGCTATGAGGACAGGCTGAGAGAGTTGGGGCTCTTCAGCCTGGAGAGGAGAAGGCTTCGAGGAGACCTTATAGTGGCCTTCCAGTATTTGAAGGGAGCCTACAGGAAAGCTGGGGAGGGACTATTTACACGGTCTAGTAATGTTAGGACGAGGGGGAATGGGTTTAAGCTGGAGGAGGGGAAATTTAGACTGGATATTAGGAGGAAGTTCTTTACAGTGAGGGTGGTAAGGCACTGGAATGGGTTGCCCAGGGAGGTTGTGGATGCTTCCTCCCTGGAGGTGTTTAAGGTCAGGCTGGATGAGGCCTTGGGTGAGCTGCTCTAGTGGGAGGTGTCCCTGCCTGTGGCAGGGGGTTGGGGCTGGATGATCCTTGAGGTCCCTTCCAACCTAAACCATTCTATGATTCTATGGGTTTAAGAATGAAAAATACTGATCTGCTTTAATAATGAGAAATGTTTTCATTTCCAGTGGATAATTACAGCAAATTTTCATTAAATAAGATGGACTATTGAGGTAATATTCTTCTAGGTGGGTTTCTTCCATTAAGAAATATTATAAACGTTGAAAGATAGTCCAGTCAGCTAATTTTTCCCAGCAGAAGACCAACTTACTTCTCCTCTGCTATAAGCAAATATGGCAGTTGGTCATGAGGTTTGAACTCTTCTAGGACATCTGCATAGGGAATAACAGTAATGTGACATTCAGAAGTCCTCCCAAGATTTTAACTAAGAAAGCAAACTAACAAACAAAACTTTGATATAAGGTTCGTCCTAGGACAAAACTGACATATTTTGTTTATTCACACCGTGTTTCTTACTTTGGGCCAGGATAGTTGTTTTTATTGTCTATGTGTATTAAAAATGGATGATTTTTTTCCTAACTGCTTTCAGAAAGTTTATCTGACAAAGGAAAAGCTTGACAATGTATTTTAATAGCAGATAGCTGTGAACTGAATGCCTACAACAACCTGCTAAATAAGGAGGTGTCAATCTAGCTAGCTGCATTTCAGAAAGACTTTACTAGTTATATTTCCAGATGTAAAATATTTCAAAGCCACTATAACAACAAAACTTATATCCTATCTACATGGTAACAATACTGCACACAATATGATACCCTTCAGTCAATTATTTTTCTTTCACATTTCAAAACAATATTGTTCATAAGAGCCAATAATTCAATCTCTTTAAAACCCATTTTTAGCTATGGCAGATGAATTGGGATGTGCAATGTTTTTTTTCTATGGAACAATAATAAAGTGCCCCAATCTATCTTTCAAAAAGAGAGTACACTTGAGGTTCTAGCAAAACTGGTATTTTAAAAGCTTGTAAAGTTACTCCATTAAGTTACCAGGTAAAAAGATATGAAAATGTAATAATACTTTAAAAAAAAAAATCACTCACTCTCCCATCACTCAAGGAAGTTAGTTATCAGTTGGACCAAACAAGTTTGGAATTTAAGTAATTAAATTTGAGGTTGGTGTCATTTCAATGAGATCCTCCTACACTTCCTTGTCACTGATTTATTCAGACAGTGGAAGTCGGATGAGCATAGATTTTCTGCTAATGTGCTATATTTTTTTTCTACCTGACCTGCTTTTAGATGACTTTACAATGCTTTCTTGGGAACAGATCACATTTTCAACCTTTGCATTAAAAATGCCGTCCCCTCTGCCTCCCCCCGGAAAGTTCAGTAACTGAAGCGTGGGCTCTGAAGGAAAGCAAATAATAACTAAAAGAATAAAAAAAAAAGGATTTTACTAAGTTTCTGTTCCAAGAGATTTCTATTGAAAATAATACTGTGTGCCTGATACTCACAGGAGTGTTATGAAAAGAAGAATAAAAAAGTTGTGTTTATCACACCCTTACCAAACCAGTATCTATCAGATTAAAAGAAGATATCACCAACACTTTAAGAAGGTATTTCACAATCACACAGTCCACTGAATATCTTATACAGTCCATTAAGACATCCACTGAACACCTTTGTTGAAAGTGTCAAGGCTCCCTGGCCCACTGCCCCATGAAAAGGCTAGTGGGGCTTCAGTCCCAACTATAATATATCTGATAATAAGATGATATTGCAGGGGAAACAGGTGTTCTTTTGTTATCCTCTTATGGATCTTGATGAAATCAAAACTGTCAGCTCCTACTGTTTTCAGGTTCATAATGCATTAAAGCCTCTAAGTTTTTCCCCAAGTGTGCAGCATATGCCTACAAATTTATGCTGTTTTCTTGAAACGAGGGACTGTAACATAGAGCAGCTGAAACAGCACGTTTGTAGTAAAGGTACTGGTGGACTCAAAGAGAGATGTTTCCATTTGGAGACAAGAACAAAAAGGTGTGTTGGCTTTTGTCCCTTTTAGACCAATTTCTACTTTCAAGTTCATGTATGTAAAACTGTAGTGACTCAGATGGCCTCAATGCAGTTAATTCAGATTTGCAGTTGTCTCCAACTCTTATGAACGCAGAAATCACAAACCATAGATGAGGCAAGTATCTCAGGAAACTGTGATGACCATTTCCCACTCAAAATCAGGAACTGTTACATCAAGCTGGGGATTGTTTTTGCTTTGTTTTTAAAGCTGCAGGGATTGAAATCGAGTATTTTCTGTTGGCATTCATTTTCAGTCACTCTGTTCCTCATTGAATCTAATCTCACTGTCCTTCCATTTCAACTTTCTATTCTCTGTTGCTCCCACGAGTGGCAAGGATCTATGCTCTTCTTCTTTATAACTAGCTTATAGACATTTTTGCTCCATTACTTTATTACGTCTTCATCAATCAGATGTTCCAGACTTTTGCTCTTCCTCAGTACTCATCTTTGGGCTCTCTGCAGTTGATCCGTGTCTTCGAAAAATCCTCTGTGCTTTAGGAAGCAGCTGATATCAAGGAAGTCTGAGCAATTACTTAATGTTTTACAATTACATTTTGCAAATGTTTGTCTCCTCTTCTGTAACAGTGTGGTGCAGCTGACTGTCATGGTAGGCCTAAACAGGCCAAAATAAGCTTGAACGTGTACTGGCTTGCCCAGACATGTTTTTTTCTGCTCTCCCTCTCTCTGTTGTGGGGAGAAGCAACTGCAAGAAAGAGGACAAAGAACCTGGAGCCACTGTGTCTAAGGACCCTGGCTTGCCAGACTTGTTTTGCTCCTGCTTAGATCCTGTGTGCCTGCCTCATGCCTGTGCTTTTCCCGAATTTGAGTAAAGTAAGCCCAAAAGTAAAGCTTCACCTAATAAGGTCAATCTTGTATAACTGCCATTCTGATTGGCTATTCTGTGTCCAAAGGCCCATTATTTTCAGGCTGTATTGATAAAAAAAGATGAGCAGGTAGAGACAACCTGCTTGCTGCCTGTTTGTTTGCTTGCTTGCTAATACTGCCAATTACCTTCATGTGCTCTCTGCTTCTGGCAGTATTCTGCCTCACTGTTGTTGCATCCTGCCATGCTTTACAGCATTATGCTGTGCTAACTATAATTTAGTCCTGCTGCTTAATAAGAGGCCCTGATGATTGGGGCTTATCTGACTGGAAACTACACTGCTTCAAGTTTACCAGGAACAGGCTCTAAATGCCCCCACACAATAGGCCTGCATATCCAGCGTGACATCCATGCCAAGAGTGCATATCTACAAGACGTCTGCAAGTTCTGCAAGTCCTCCTGCCAAGACTGGGAAGCCCTGCGAGGGGCACATGGATCATCCAATAGGGACCGGGATAAGGTCAGAGATAGCCTGTCTCTTTCCCCTAGCACCCTGTAAAGCCTGGGAAGAATCAGAAGCCTCAGCAGCTGATGAGACATCAATAGAATTCCCTGAAAGCGTTTAGGGTACTGTTTGAAGCTGTAGTTAGTGCTGGGGAATTGGGAAATTAATATTTGTGAGTAAATACTTAAAGCCTCTTCTAATCTACCAGTTGCCTTCTGCCATAAACAGAAAGGGGCTTCCTGAGTCCATCTAGTGGACAAGCGGTGCATTGACCACAGAAACCCTTTCTTCTAGTTCAACTGAGTTTAATGTTTCAATTTTTGCTAGTTATTTCTTAGTGTTCTGGTTTTGCCTGTTCCCTGTGTGCATAAGTATCCAAACAGTGTGTTTCAAACACAGTAAATAAGTTTTCTGGAGAGTTTTAATATTAATAAACAATTTTCATAGTTATTATCAATCTTTGTCTGTATATAAAAATAATGATTATTAATTTTGCATAGTTCATAGCACTGACCTATGGGAAGCTTTATAATGCTTATACTCTTTTTTCCTTGAACAGTTATTTGAGTTCCCTTCCTCCATACTCAATTGATCCCTTACATATTCAAGGTATTTCTAATTGCTCTCTCTGTTGTTGTCCAGGTGGTAGCTCTAAACCATTTTGAATTATTATCCTGAGTTCTTCTGTACATGCAGTCCCCTCATCTTGGAGTCATTTATAAGATAATTTAGTACGATCATTTTCTATTTATCATTCATAAGTGAAAATCTGAATCTCACCAGACACTGGAAATATCACTGTGAAATCCCACAATATTTAAGCCTATATTGTATTTAAAAATAAGATAAACTTTTTTCTAAATATTTCCAATAATTAATTTGCAATTAATTGGCCAAAGAAGTATTTTACAATTTACTCTTTCCTTACTATGTAATTGTTCCATGATATTTCAGGTATTGGGTCAAATTTCTCCCTTGTGATCTCTATATAGTTCCGCTGTTGTGGTTACATCAATATGCTTGCTGCATATGAATCATAAAAAGCAAAAAGTTATCTGGTGCCAAATGCGTTTTCTTAACTTTTATTTTTTATAATAACATTTTGGGTTTGTGTATTGCTTTTCATCACTGGCCCAGCTGCTACATAAAACAATTTGATCATGTCTCTACAGATGAGAAAGCTGCAGCACCCAAGAGATTTGCTCCAGCTCATAGCCAAAACAAGGATATAAACCCCGTTTCCTGAAATGAAGTTTCAGACAGTATCTGTGCATAATGAGTATAGTAACAATTTCTGGGTGTGCTTTCTTCAGTAATGTAATTTCTGCTGACAAAAGAAGATTTAAAGATTCATGTACTTACCATTCAAATGTTCTCCATTTGGTTATTAGCATTAAAAAAGGCAAAACAAAACAATTCCCCAGACTGCTTTTCCTTTTTTTTTTTTTTTTTTAAGAGATACTATTAGCAAGCAGTTTTCAGAGTCCTTCAGAACCTCAAATATCCTGGTTAGGTTTGGGGTTTTTTTGTGCTTCTCTGCTTTCTGTCCTTTGTGCATACACATTTCTGTTTTTCAGATCCATCTCTAGCATTACACTTTGATAGTTAAACCAAGCCAGACATGCTAAATAACATTTATTTCTGTCCTTTCCTCCTCTTCTTGCTTATACTGGATTTGGATATATATTTTATTATGATAAACCATGTGTCCCAGGTTGAGAGCTGTAGGGTTAAAAAAAATCTTCTGGGGACTAGAAGACTGCTACTCAATCCCATAATTCTGCTATCTCTTTATAAACTCATGACAAGGCCAGCTCATTCTTGTTCTCTTTTCCTCCCCCTCCTGCCCTTTGTTGAGAGAAACATGTAAGCAGTAGGCCTGTTCTGGGGCCTCCAGAGGCTTGTGTTTGGGCCTCTTGGATGGCAGAGGCATTGGCAGGGGGAGAGGATTGGAGCGCTGAGGATTACAGAATCATAGAATCAACAAGGTTGGAAGAGACCTCCAAGATCATCCAGTCCAACCTAGCACCCAGCCCTATCCAGTCAACTAGACCACGGCACTAAGTGCCTCATCCAGTCTTTTCTTGGAGACAATTCAAGGGGGTTCGCCATGACTGTTGTATCTGCTTCTGTAATTTCTGGATCTCTCCAAGTATGCCATTGGAATGGGCTGCCCAGGGAGGTGGTGGAGTCACCGTCCCTGGAGGTGTTCAGGAAAAGACTGGATGAGGCACTTAGTGCCATGGCCTAGTTGACTGGATAGGGCTGGGTGATAGGTTGGACTAGATGATCCTGGAGGTCTCTCCCAACCTGGTTGATTCTAGTCTATTCTAATTCTGATGTATTTCTCCAATTTGAGAGCTTAATTTCTGTTGGCTCTCTTCAAAAACCATGACACCATATAACTCTAGTCATGCTTTCAGTATTGCTTTTCCTTATTGTTTGATGCTTTTAAAAGTTTGCATGCTGTGTACATCAATGAGGCTGTTGAGACTGAAAATAAATAATGAGGGAAGTAGTAGTATCTCACATTACACTGGGTGGACCAAGTATGTTTTCTTGGTCTGCTGTATAATGCCATTGGCTGAAACAAAGCTGTTTTCATATTGGTTTAGATGAAAGATGAGTCAGAATGGAAAGTATATTCCTAGTCCCCCTCAAGAGAGTTACAGCACAGCTTGCTTCTTAATTTCTTGTGTACTTGAGCTGTTTCCCTGGAGGCTTATCTTTATTGAAATATGTTCCTAGGATGGTACCTTTCGTCTTTGAGCATATACATAAAACCAAACTACTCTTCAACCATTTTCGTGTTGTTAGCACAACAATATTTTGTCTTTGATTTTGCTTGTACCATCCACACTGCTCTGGCTGCTGTCACAGTGTTTTTGTCTTTGTAACTTAGACTGGAGAAACAGGTTTTTTTGGTTTGTTTTTTTTTTTTTTATGTGTAATCTGCAATTGCAACTGTGAGGTGAGAAAGGAAAGTATATAGCTTTTGTTCAAGATTAAGCTAACAAGCTGGAACAGCTGAATGGATAATATTAGTTTTTCAAATAAGAGGTTTCTCAGGCTTAGCTTCTGTGGAAGACTCATATGTACTGAGATGTTGTAAAGAAATCAATGGGTCTGCTGAAGGAGAAAAGAAATATGTGATATGACTCATAAAATGAAGTTGGGCATGTTTAATAGTGCACATAAACTGGTCTCTCTGTTGAAATTCTATGGATGACATATAAACTACATATCCCTCTCTACTTCTCACATTAAATATGGATTTGATAAATTAGTTTGTACTGCAGCTGAAGAAATTCTTACGTCACCTAAATCAAAAGGCATTCAGAAATTAATTTCTGTGATTCTCATTAAAAAAAAAAATTAATCAGATATACTTTGTCTTTTCTCCTGTCCACTCAGTTTCTGAGCAACCTGCTTGTAGAATTGAACATTGTTTGGAAGTCCTAAATAAAAACATATGCCCCTAGAACTGCAAAACTCTTCGGTTTAAAATTTAGTGCAGTGTTGCATATAATTCATGAGTTTTAAGGGTGCTGTGTTAATGCTGAAAAAGTAGACTTCAGAGGATTAGGGTGTAGACCTTCTTATCTCTACCTTCGGTGCACTCCAAGGCTTTTCATTCTGGCTACTTTTCTCTCAGTGAATTTGTTTTATAAGAAGTAAGAGGAGATAAATATTCTAAGTGAAAAAAATGGAGGATGACTTCCCTTGAGCTCTGAAAGATGCTCTGAATAGGTGACTGGTGTACAGAAAAATGGTATCCTTATTCCACTGTCAGTATTGCTTTCTCCCTTACATGCTCCTAAGCACTCTGTTGTGTAGAACAACTGAATACAAGGCAAGATTAATTTTCTTTAATTGCAGTTCCAAGAGATTCTGTGCACCACCTACAACTCTCTTTGAATGCTGTTAAGAAAAGTGCTCATCATTTCTCAAAACTTGGTGCTTTGATGGAATACAAACCAAACCCAAATTATTTGACTACTATTAATATAGGATAACAAAAGACATGTTTTGCTTTTCTCTCCTTCTCACATCCTTTGTTGCTGGTAATACTTGTAGTGTCCTGGGCATAGAGAGAAGATCTGAGTTTAGTTTCTGTATGAGATTTTAAAGTACAGTAACTGCTCTTTGTCTTTGGGATACTCTAGCCAAAGTGCGTATTAGTTTTCTTTAGCACATTTCTCCTTGCTTGTTTTGGTTGGTCCCTGGAGCTGAAAGGCCTAGATTACTAGCCAGATCTCTGAGCAAAAGTCACTGTTTCCCTAACAAGAATTTACCTCATGTCCCAGTCTGGAGGAGTCCAGGGTATGGGAGGTTTGGATTCTTGGGTGCAGAATTAAGGCACAAATGGTGTCAAATGCATAGGCTGATTTTATTGCACACACACACAAGGATAGGGAGGAATGAGGAGAGGGAAAGGGAAAGAGAGATGGGGGAGGAAAGAGAAAGAAATGAAAGAAATACCCCCACGCAGAGAGAAGAAAGGTCACCTGAAGTCCTTTGGTGTCCCAAAAAGTCCATTTGAAGGGAGTGGGGAGCAAGCTGTCTGCAGGTTGGAGCTTCTCTCCTTTTCCCTGGCTGCCTCATTGAATATGCATGTTTTTCTGAGAATCATTTGGCATTTTCCAGGAGTGATTTGCTTAGCCAGGCCCACTGTCCAGTTGTGTTGGGCATGCTCAGTGGGGTGGGGGGCTCCCAGAGTTGAGCCCCCTTGTCCAGCTAGTTTCTTCAAAACGATTGCTGCTGTTGATAGACCAGGAGCTGCTAGACTGCGGTTGGGTCAGAATCAGCATCACCTGTCACAACAGGAAGCCTTCATCTCCTATGTCTGTTAGGTGACAGGAGCGCAGTTCCCGGTGTGGTGGTCCCAAATGGTGGTCTTTCAGTCCATGCAAGCTGAGCAGTCAGGCAGGTGGTCCCATGCTAGCATGCACAAGCTCACTCCGCATTCTCCAGCTGGTTTTGTTCAGTTGTTGCATATTGGGGAGCTCCTGGGGGTCTGAGCTCGTGTAGGAGGGGGTTTTCAGGACAGTGAGTATAAACAGGATGCTTGCTTAGCACTTCTCAGAAACTTGACTCAAAACAAGTTGTTTTTTTTTCCTGAGATGTTGGGACATATTGCTTACCTCAGTCTCTGACCCCTCAGTAGACACCAACTTTTTCCCAGTTTCCACTTTCAAGAGTTGAATTGTACCAAGCATTTGTGAAGAGTTGAATAAGTACCAAGCATTTGTGGGCCTTTTGTATTTCTCAGAAGCATCCTCAGTGCTGAGGTCCTTAATAGGCTTTGCTGGAATATACTAGAGCTGAGCTGCAGTTTGTTGCAGGGTTGCCCAGCTGGTGTCTGGTAAGGCTGGACTGACCTCAGTGTAGCTCTGCCTGCTGCTAAGCTGTTTTCTTCCATCACACAATGTAATACTTATCTGCTGTCCAAGTGTGGCGGAAGTGGCTATAAAGGAATCAAGATCTTGTAAAGAAGTAAATGTGTTATATTAAGCTTAGTGAAAGTTTTCTTTCAGCCCATATGACTTCTTTTGTGGTTATTTTAATACCACACACTTCATTTCTTTGTGGCTTACATATGTATTTTATTCTGTAAATTGCAATTCTCAGATTTTTGTATGTATGCCCTTGTGGAAAGATAAGAATCTTTCTGCCATCTGTAAAGTGAAGAAAAAAAAAACGATTTTGTCCAGCTGCCAACAGCATTTAATTTACTGGTTTACTGGTGACAAATCTTTGTTAGGAGGCTGAAATATCTTGTGGATCAAGTACTCTAAAGAAAAATACCATTAGCCAGCTCAATCACAGACTTGCTCTGTGACTCTGGGCTTCACATTTACTCTTTACTCTCTCTGCAAGCAGAAACAGTGCTTCCTTTCCTCAAAACGGTGTTAAGAGGATATATATTCATATTTGAATTGAGGAAACAAGACAGAAGTGAAGAGAAGGAAAAAAGATGAAAGAAGAAAGAAGACCTATTCATGGCTCCTTAGGAGGCTGTTGTGGCATGTTTTGTAATATGCAGAAGCAGTTTTTTAAACAAATCTCTTTCTTCCTCATTGCAGGGTGCAGTTGCATCTTTTCTGTTTAATACAGGAGAAAGGATTAATATGACTCCCCTTTTCTTCCTAGCAATAGTTGAAAGATTTAAAAACCAGTCATCTACAGTTTTTGTGCTGCTGAAATTTTTAATCCCCATGCTCCCTCAGGTCATTCAAAACATGCTTGCATGTGAGACAAGCAGTTCTTCAGAAAGAATCAAATGTACATTTTAATGATTTTGATCAAGTTCCATTTCCCCCTAAATAAGGTAGTGATGTCTTGGTTTATTACACTTAGACTATAAGAAAAAAAAGAGTTTGACTGTCAAAGTAGTTACTCTTCTGCAGGGAATGACCTTCTAGTGTGTGTATATAGCAGAGAAGGAGCTCCAGATCAGAACGATTAATGTCAAATAATTGTGTATGCTCACAGCCTGCAAATTTCATATTGCAGTCTCAGGGATATGTGTGCCTTGTTGTGTAACACATGCTTGAGCTTTCTTCCAGGAGCATGTCCTGGTAGCTGCAGCTGGTGAAAAGGCTAAACGAAAGGTCAAGATTTAACTCTGCAAGCGTCCTCTAAATCTTGTAGATGTTCATGCTCATTCCAGTGAGAAATGTGGGTGAATAAAATACATCAAGTCATAAATATTCTAATACATTTTAGCCATCCTGACAGAATGCATTTTTCAGGCATTCCCCTAAGTACCCACAGTTGGATCAGATTGGCTTACCTTAATGTAAATTCTCTACAGTCCTTCATGGAATAGGAATGAGCATTCACGCAAGAATTGTAATATCCTCTTCTCTCTCTGCACTTCTCAAACTGCAGAAATCACAAGCCTACACCTTCTGGCAAAACTCCAACCCAGTGCTGAGCTATGTGCTATTCCCAGTGTATTCCCTCAAGCATTTGTGGTGCAGACAACGCAGACAAGGACATCTGGGGCACTCAAGGGAGCCCAAGAACATGAATACAGATAGGAATCTTCCTCTGTGTAATGGTTATGTACTTCCAAAATGTTAAAAGTCACCACCTTTCCAATGTGAATACCTCTGGAAAGCATTTTCTTTCATAAAGGAAATAGAATGAAAGTTACTGCATTGCCTGCCTTATTAACTAGAACTTCAACGTATCAGAAGATGGCAGTGTGTAAGGGCATGGACAGAAAGATGGGAAATGAAGAACTGGTTTGGGCTGCTACTTTTCTTTTTCTTTTATTATAGTGTTTACAACTCATTGGGATGGGATAAATGGGTATTAAATCTGTGGGTGAACACATAGATTTCTGCTTACAGTCAGGAGACATTAAAAGAAAAGGCACTTTGGTCAGGCTGCTATTTGCCTCTTGCATGCTCAAGTGAATAGTTGCTGCTAGAATCAATATCAATTACTGATCTTAAACATTTTTGCTGCTGCTGTGAGCAGCTTAGGAGGGGTTTTTGCAGTAAAAATGGGAGTCTTTTATGGACAAGTTAATTGCAGCAGACCAGAAGACTCTGGAGTCTGATATTTGAATCACCTTGAATTCAGGCACTGCAACTTTGCGCAGTGTTAGTAGTGATGGTTGGGAGGTGGATCTTACCTTTGCCTAGAAGAATTTTAGATATTGATGTGTGTCCCATCTGGGTTGCAACTGCCCATTTACATTTCTTTTTATCCCTTTTAAATTGTGAGAATTCACACTATATATCTTATAAAGCATGTAAATTTACAGTGTCCTCATGGGTTAAAAACATGGGGTACATTCACTTGCTCATTCACCCCCAAGATGTGGCTAGAGCTGCTCTGGGGTGGTGGTCACTGATGCTCTCTTGTTTCAGGGAGTGATAATGTTTGGGAAATGACCCTTGCTTGTACGCTTTTTGCCTGAAATGCCTGTATCAGAAATATAACTCCCTTTATGGTAAGTTTCTTGTATTGAACTACTCTTCACCTTCTTACAAATAACCTTGGATTCTAAGGCTTTTTCTTATTAAGTTAAACAGTTTGAAGTCTTGGACTGAAATACCAGTTCCCAATTATCCCTTCTGTGAAATTAATAGCATTCTACTTGGCACATTTGGCATGTGATGACAGGCAGGCCCAAATACTAGGGGCAGTTTTATCCAATATATTAATCAATGATCTGGATGCAGGAGTTGAATGCTACATCAGCATATTTCCTGATGATATCAAACTGAAGGTTACTGTTGATTCTTTTGAGGGACAAGTGGCCTTGCGGAGGGATCTAGATAGATTAAAGCATTGAGACATCTTCAATGGCATGAAATGTAAGAAGTCCAAATGCTGGATCCTTCAACAGGATGGAGTGCTCCTGAGCACAAGTTCAGACTGGGAGATGTCTGGCAGATCTGCAAAAAGGGATCTTGGGGTTGACAGGAGGTGCAGTGTGTCAGCAGTGTGCTTGGGCAGCCAAGAGGGCTGATCTCACCCTGGGGTACATAAAACAGTGTAACCAGATGGTCAAAACTGAGAATTATCCTACTGTATTCAGTGCTGATATGGCCTCTTTAGTGCTGTATGGAATGCTGGGTCTCACAAGTTAAGGATGTTGTGGTGGATTGGGAACTTCCCCCCCTCAGTAAAATTTATCAGACCAGCTCAGACAACTTGGAAGTAAGGTAAAGCTATATTTACAGCAAGCTAAATTTACAAGCACACATATAAAATATATTTGCATGTATTTGCAACTATATGCAATTCAGAAAACTACAGAAATCCCTGGATGAGGAAAGCTTAGAAGGGGCCAACACCACGTTCTTCTCTCCCCCTCACATTGTCATGGAGGCAGGGAATTAATGTGGCTGAGTCAGGAATTATTAAAATAGAATTATTTTCTTTTCCTGAAACCCCACCCCCAACCTATACATAAAACTACTTTAGGTTTATTTACAGATTCTAATTCAATCAGGAATTCTTCAAAGGATGTTGTGGACAAATCTAGAGATTTAGGAAGTCAGTATCACACTATCACAGTATTACCAAGGTTGGAAGAGACCTCACAGGTCATCAAGTCCAAACCATTACCACAGAGCTCAAGGCTAGACCATGGCACCAAGTGCCACGTCCAATCCTGCCTTGAACAGCTCCAGGGACGGCGACTCCACCACCTCCCTGGGCAGCCCATTCCAGTGTCCAATGACTCTCTCAGTGAAGAACTTTCTCCTCACCTCAAGCCTAAATTTCCCCTGGCGTAGCTTGAGGCTGTGTCCTCTTGTTCTGGTGCTGGCTGCCTGAGAGAAGAGAGCAACCTCCTCCTGGCTACAACCACCCCTCAGGTAGTTGTAGACAGCAATAAGGTCTCCCCTGAGCCTCCTCTTCTCCAGGCTAAACAATCCCAGCTCCCTCAGCCTCTCCTCGTAGGGCTGTGCTCGAGGCCTCTCACCAGCCTCGTTGCCCTTCTCTGGACACGTTCAAGCATCTCAATGTCCCTCTTAAATTGGGGGGCCCAGAACTGGACAGGAAATAGAGAAGACTAAGCTATAAACACAGCTTTACCCCACTGTCAATCAGGCTGAGCAGAGAATTAAGGGAACAGCAGGCTTTACTCATGGAGATAAAAGAAGTATTCAGTGATGATCCCTTGCTGGATTTCTCTGTGGCTCGACTGCCTCCTGACGCTGTAAGCAATATCCAGGAGTCTGGATCCACGCAGCAGAAGCCCAAGGCGAGTGGCAAAGCTGCCAAACTCAGAAATGTCTTGAGACACGGCTGCCACAAGACAGGGCTTTGTGGAAGTGATGCTGCTTCTGCAGTGGCAGGGGAGAGCCAAACTGCTAGGGTCTCCCCAGTTCGGAAAAGTAGCCAGGAATTCGGCTGCTGTATGGTCCGAGAGTAGCTGGGTCCAGGTGCCTCTGGCAGCTCTCTCCAATGGACCCCAGGAGTTGCCAAGCTTGTTAATCTGCACAGAATGGTGCGAAAATGGGGACAGTCATCCAAAGGCAGAGACAGTGTAAAACCGAGAGCTGTGTAAAAAGGTAGGAACTGTCCAAAAGTGGGGATGGTCCAAAATGGGAAGTCTGTCACAGCAGAACCCGCCCTGTCAGGAACTCTGTCAAGGCGGCAGCTCTTTCAAAGCAGGGGGGAAAGCAGTTTTCCTGCCTCTTTCACGCCCCATTCAAACCCGCAGGGTGGGAAGAGACGAAAGGAATTTGGAGTGCTCCAGAACACATATAGAAAACCAGTAAACTAAATGAATGTAATTTTCTGTCAGAAAGCTGATTTGTATGTTGATTTTCAGTTCAACTTCTCTTCCAAATAAATTGAAGTCCAGAATTTCTCTCTTGTAATCTTTTACAAAAATACACATTTCCATGTCATGTAATTTTTTAGAGATATTATTTGGCCTTAAACTTCTTAGCCAGCTCCGTTAAAGTTCCTCTGCTCAATGGTACTGAAAACTTAGTTTCAGGCAATCAAGACTCAATTAAATTATGTGGTGGTTTGGGTGTTCCCCACCCCCCCCACTTTAGAAATCACCCAGACTAGACTCAGCCGGCTCTGGCCGAACCTCCATTCTTCCTTGGGACTGGGGTAAGGTTGAGAGGGGTAGGGGGAAGGTGAAGGGGTGGTTGAGAGCCCCTCCTGGGGACTCAGGTTTCTGGGAGGGGAGTTGTGTTTCTGTATTACCTTTTACCTTGTATATTTCTGCCTGTAACTGTATATGCTGTAAATATCTGCTTGTAAGTTGTGCCAGCTGTAAATATAAGCTTCATTCAAATTTCCAGAGCCGGCTGAGTCTAGTCTGGGTGATTTCTAAAGTGTGGGGGGAGAGAGGCACTGAAACCACCACAAATTTCATGAACAGAGTCTTTGTTAGAATAGTACAGCTTTTTAGCACCGACTAAGCTTAGTTGGTTGAAGATAATCCTTTTCTTATGATACATGAATGTTTTTGCTTGTCATCTTGGACAGACTCGTAGCCAAGTTGCTTCAATATTTCTGAAACTTCAACATTTTGAAGGTTAGCCTTGATTTTTTTACTTACTTTGTTAGATATCTTCTTTCATCACTGGCTAATTCAGGTCTCCTATGTACTGATTTGCAGTTAGTATATTCAGTCCTGTAAAAAATACCTGCCTCAGGTAGTTAAAGACTCATTTTGGTCTCATACTATAACAGGGGACTCCCAAGGAGCTCTGACAGGATGGGTAGTACATGGAATGACCAGAAAGCTTCTGAGCTGGAACAGCCTTTTGAAAAATTGTGGCAAACCACTGCTTTGAATTGCAATGTATAAATTTTTTTCAGTGATACAACCTCTGTCACTTAATTTAAATGACTCCTCAGGCTTGTAGAATCTCTCTTAAATAGAATTGGCCCTTATTCCCTGTGCATGCCTAAGCATGTTAAAAACTTCAAATGAAAAGCAGTGATTCTATTGAAGAAGTTAAAATCATAGGCAGTAAATTATCTGGAGATCTCTTGGGCCTTGTAGAGATAGAAGCAATATGTGCTGCCAGTACAACTTCCTAGCCTCTTCCAACTTCTCAGAAGATATATTAGCATCTTAGATGATATGGGCATATTGCTAACCCAAAGTCTCAACTGTTTTTTGTAACTCATGTCAGGAGACAAAGCAACAATGTACGGAATACAGTATCACAGTATCACCAAGGTTGGAAGAGACCTCACAGATCATCAAGTCCAACCCTTTACCACAGAGCTCAAGGCTAGACCATGGCACCAAGTGCCACGTCCAACCTTGTCTTGAACAGCCCCAGGGACAGTGACTCCACCACCTCCCAGGGCAGCCCATTCCAGTGTCCAATGACTCTCTCAGTGAAGAACTTTCTCCTCACCTCAAGCCTAAACTTCCCCCGGTGCAGCCTGAGGCTGTGTCCTCTCGTTCTGGCGCTGGCCACCTGAGAGAAGAGAGCAACCTCCTCCTGGCTACAACCACCCCTCAGGTAGTTGTAGACTACCATTCCAGTGAGGTGCACACAAGCACTCAGCCCTAACATTTTACTGAATACTTAAAATATTAGTGAATAACTATAGATGTCTATTGTGTTCCTCGCACACCTAATTGAATGGGGTTTTTTTTCCACTATGTCAGTAGAACAAAGTTATCACAGAACTGTTCATCAGCCAAGAAGTGATTGCAAAGACTTATGTAACTCTAGGTTGTAATTTTACAAATTGACTGTGTTGTGACTGCACATTTATTAATAAGGTGATGTTCCTACATTCAGGATAAAGTAGCATCCTTTGGAGAGGGAATGAGATTGCTCACATGCCCTCAGAAAAGCCATGTACTGAGCTAGGAGAAATACTTTAAGTAGGCCAAGAGAGAAAAGAATGAGGGAATGCTGAGAGGAGCAAGGGGCAGGCAATTAGGGCTCTGAGAGTGTGGGAAGGAGGAATGTTTTCTAGAGGCATGAAAACAATGCATTAAGTTTGCTGCAGCTAAGGAAACACCTGATGGGTGGACTGAGTTTAAGACTAGAGGAAGAAATGTGGCCTTCACTGATGTAGTCAATATAGGAGAGGTTTCTTTTCGATTGGTCTAATCCAGCACATCTGAGTTGCTTTTGTTATATAGGTGAGCTGTTCTAGTTTCTGTTGGAAATAACACATGGATTAAAACGTGTGATTGGCTTAGGTTTGACCTTCCCTATCCACCTCAAACCTAATTTAGAGTCTATTCATAGGCAGGGAGAGCTGACATTTTAGGTCATTAAAATGAAACAGACTTCTCTTCAACCAGGGTTTTTATTTGATTTGAGATCTTGTTAGAAATAAATTAACTTTAAACATATGGTATTTTTTTTTCTTGACTTTTTAATTCAACCCTGTGAGCCTTGTGAGACAACCTTGCTTTTGTTCTCTCGTGTTCTGACAACAGAGAACATATAAGTAAAAGAATTAGTCAGCTGAAAATATTTGCTAGTGCATATATGGCCAAATGGCTCATCACAAGTTCTTTAAAATTCAAGTAGTCAAATTTATGTGCAATTATTTTTCACATGAGTAGTGCTATATTGCATAACTGAGAAAGAGACAAAAACAGTTTTTCCATTGTGTGTATTTGATCTCTACTATAGCTTGAATCCAATACTCTGCTTCTGTTTCTTTTAGTAAACTGGATGAAAAATTGTGTATAGTAACTGTCTAGAGAGAGCAATTTCAGACCTTGATATTTGAGATGCATTCAGAATTTACACATAAAATACCACAGAGAAAGCTGAATGAAAGTCTGCACAGCTATGCACATGTATTCATTTGGAGTAAACAGCATACTCTCATGTCTCAAAATTGCTCGATAACCCTCTGCATATCTCTGCTGGGTAATTCTAGTTACATATTCACTCCTGCAATATCTCCTTGCTAAGATAGTGAGTTGCTAGTAAGCTTGAATCTGTGGGCAGGAAGAATGGAAAAAGCATCCGATCTCATGTCTCTCATAAGAGTCTGCAAATCAAAACCAATATTACTGTATTCAAAGAGCCCCATTGATTGCCACAGTACCAGTGGATTGGAACAAATGTGTATCTATCATGACCTGGTATCCCTAGTCAGCCCAGAGCAGTGGGTAAAGTGCTAAGATTCCCAAATTCCATTTGAGTAGATAAAAGCAAACTCAGACCAAGCGACTGATGAATTTGGTTTATTAAAGCAAGAAAACTCTTGTTTATGGACTGGAGCAGAGAGACAATGGGAAGAAAAAGCAGAGGGAAAAATAGAGAGGAAAAAAAAAAAAGGCAGAGCTAAGAAGTAAGAGAAAAAGATATCACCACCTTTGGTTCCTGTGAGGATTACAGGCATAGTTCAAGTTCTTGGTGGTAGGTGTGCATTCCTGCGGGGTCTTCTGTGACAAATAAAACACCTGGGTCTGCGAAGTTGTGATCCTTTTATACCCTTTTGGCAGGGAGGGGCTGTCTCTCAAAGTCACAAAGAGATGTGTGCATGAATGAGGGGGTGTCACTGGCCTTTCGCTGCTCCTGTTGCAGTGAACTGAAAGAAGACATGCCCATCTCTGCAGAAATTATCCACTTTCATTGTCAAACCATCTGCCACACAGCACCTCTCCTCCAGAGCTGTTAAGGCCATCAAAACCACTACCCTCTCTTGTTTGAGACAAGTGACTAACTAAGGGCTATAAGCTCTGCCCTTGTTTTCAGACAATAAAGATTGGGCTATCACACTGTCCAGGAGCATTTTTTTCTGTTAAAACAGTTGAATCTCCACATTAGAAAATCTCTTACTGGGGTACATTGACCTATCTGAAACTTCCTCGTTTCTATCCACTTTTGCTCCTTCTGTGGGGCATTTTCACTGGAGGTCTTCATTCTTCTGAGTACATTGCCCTATACTTACAGTCTTTGTCGACAGCTTCCAAAAGTGTCCCCGTGTGATTTATGAACGTCAAGTAAAGAGGAAGAGGAAAAGCAAAGCTGCATTTACAATTTGCAGCTGTACATCACTGTTCTCTAAATGTCTTGGGACAATGCTAAGTGCTGTCTTTAATCTAGAAAGGGGTGAGATCTTTGATAGCTGATTTGAGCAGAAATATCACATCTTTTCAAGCGTATCAAAAAGCTTGAGAATAATATAAAGAACAGATTTTTTCTTTGAAAGAGGTTAATAGGTTCATAACCTAGATGAGTCCCTAGGACTTACTTAAGAACATAACAATTGAGATTAGTAGCATAAAGGAACTTTATTTAGTTTTGCATAACATATGTATGAACTGTGAGGGGATAGATTTAGAGTAGCCATTAGGAAGAAATTTACAATGAGGGTGGTGCCTTCCAGCCCAAACCACTCTATGATTCTATGATACATTTTTAAGCTTTATGGAGTGTAAAACATTTTTTTTTTGATAAGCAGCCTGCCTAATATTGCAGCAGGGGAATATTATCTAATGTTTCCAACCACTGACATTGTTAATGATATATGTTAAGTGTTAGATATAATACTTTTTAAAGAGCCTGTTGCTTGTAAAACTACCCAAGTAAAAATGTTTGGAATAAATGATCATTAAAACCAGTAAATATTAAGCTTATTATCACCAATAAGCATTTTAAATTATGATTTGTTTAAATTAAAATAAAAATAAATAGGGATATCAAGTTTTGATATCACATTCCCTCAGAAGTAACGGGAGTGTGATTTGGTGGGTATATATTTAGGACACAAAGAGATGGCAGCTGAATTTTCAATACTGTCAATGACTTGCACAGCAATACTCAGTGACTCATTTAACTTTTTATGGCTGTTTCCTTACACTGTAGTTGCCCTGAGGATCTGTGTTTCTACTAGACCTGCTTATTGTAAAGTAAATGCACTATAATATTTTCTCAAGGCTCCATCAGCTTACATTTTCTGAAAGATACTTTTAAGCCTCAGAGAAAAGTTTTCAAGGATAATAACTGTTCCAAACTTATCACCCATATTGTACTCTGTCAAGCATAAATTTTCTACTATCCATGTGGATATCTTAAGTTAGATGTAAGAATATTTCTCATGGTTTTTGAACTCATGGATGCTTCTGTCTGATATTCTGTCAGCTTGGTAGGCTGTTAAAACAGACTGTCCTGAAAACTTTGTACGTGGTGCATGGATGTTGCAAAACTTGAACTTCCACTTTTTAGGAATCATAAAATCATAGAATGGTTTAGGTTGGAAGAGACCTCAAGGATCATCCAGCTCCAACCCCCTGCCATAGGCAGGGACACCTCCCACTAGAGCAGGTTGCTCAAGGCCTCATCCAGCCTGACCTTAAACGCCTCCAGGGAGGAAGCATCCACAACCTCCCTGGGCAACCTGTTCCAGTGTCTCACCACCCTCACTGTAAAGAACTTCCTCCTAACATCCAGTCTAAATCTCCCCTCCTCCAGCTTAAACCCATTCCCCCTCATCCTGACATTACTAGACCTTGTCAATAGTCCCTCCCCAGCCTTCCTGTAGGCTCCCTTCAGATACTGGAAAGCCAGCATCATTGTCATGCTTAAACCATACCAGCAGTTAAACACCAGGCAGCTTTTTGCTCCCACCCCCTCCTTCCTCAGTGGGATGAACAGAACTAGAGAAAACAAACAAACAAATAAACTAACCAAAACCCAACCAATAAAACCCAAACCAAACACCAAAAAAAAAACCCCACCCAAACAAAACAAACAATGCCCCCAACAACAAAAAAAAATCCCCTCAAGTCATTAGTTGAGATACAAATTGTTAAACAGCTAAACTAATCTAAAATATAGTAAGGATAATAATAATTATTATTCTAATGATGATAATAATGATAATTAAAAGGAGTGTAGCAAAACCAAAAAATATATAAAACCCAAGAGAAAACAAGTGATGCAAAATTTAAGTGCTCACCACTAACTTACTGATACCTGAGTAATGATCCTCCCTTACCAACTCCTTTCAATTTCTATATTGAGCATGATCTATTGTACTGAACATCCCTTTGACTAGTTAGGGTCAGCTGTCCTG
This sequence comes from Tricholaema leucomelas, assembly GCA_013400475.1. Classification (NCBI taxonomy): domain Eukaryota; kingdom Metazoa; phylum Chordata; class Aves; order Piciformes; family Lybiidae; genus Tricholaema lacrymosa; species Tricholaema leucomelas. The sequence continues at coordinate 56,262 of WAAF01019958.1, read as the reverse complement.
GCCATGCTCCCTCCCAGCTTCTTGTGCAGCTGCTGTTAGAGCATGGGAAACTGAAAAATCATTAACTTAGGATAAGCACTACTTAGAAACAACTAAAACATCAGTCTTTGATCAATATTGTTCTCACAATAAATCCAAAACACAGCACTGTACCAGTTACTAGAAAGGCAATCATCTCAGCTGAAACCAGGGCAGTCATACACTTCTATCTATATGATGGATCTGTCTTTAGAGCATTGTCCTTTTAAAATTCCATTTAAGGAGAGACAGGTAGGCTTCAGTGGACTTTGCACAGAGATTTTTTTTTTCCTATTTTAAATGTATCCTAAATTTAGGAACTAAAATTTACCTGTGTAATGTGTTCAGGAGCAACAGTAAGCGTCTGCTGTAAAACTCAAAGCTGTTAGTTAAGGGCTCAAAAGTATGTATGAAAATCAATTACTCATTTTCTCTTGGCAACTTCAGAAGTTGCCAAGATTAAGAAAAAAATATTCACAGAAAGAGGCTGACCAGGGGTGTGGTGGAGTCACCATCCCTGGAGATGTTTAAAAGATGAGTCAATGTGGCTCTTAGAGACATGGTTTAGGGACGGTGGTTTAACAGTCGTGATGGGACTACAAGCTCCAGGGAAGTGGTTGGATTTGATATCATCTCAGAGGTCTTTTCCAGTCTTGATAGTTCTATGATTATTGTCTATTGTTACAAAGGCTTACAAAGCCTACAAAAAGGTTATATATATATACACACATGCACACATACATAATGTTTCATAATATTTCTTTAACATGCATTGAGTAGGTGCTACAATTTTAGTTGTAAATGTTTTCAAATTGCTTAATTTGAGAATAATAATTAAAAAAAAAAACAGGAAGGGGGAAAAAGATAATTTTTTATCCTACTAAAAAACTGTAACTCAGACTGTTGTGAACAATCACAAGTAACTTTCAGCAGCGGTTGTGTATCACTTTTGGAAGAGAAGGTTTCACTGGCTAAAGACAACAGCTAGAAAGTTTGCTATGAGACCTCTCCTCTAAATGGTGTCTGCACTCTAAATTCCTGATAAAACTGATTAGCTGTATTTGCCTTTTTTCCCCCCAGACCATTCCTCTCTGGTGTCTGCATTCTGCTCAGTAAGATAGATGTTTGTGAAATGTTTTGTAAGAATAGCTTAAACAGCCTCCCATACCCATTTTAATATTGAAATTACATCTAATCTGCATATAAATTAAAACATAACAGATAATGAACCATATAAAATGGCCAGCTTTTACTTCTATCTTTTATTTCATTTTGAGGATCCACTGTTTTGGATCCTATTTACACTGCATCCCAAATGTGTCACTGACAATTCTAATTTCTGCCTGCTTACAGGCTGTAATTTTCAATACTACAGCATAAAACAATGTAAATATTGCATTTATTTTTTGGCAATATAGAACAATTACAGGATATATCATAACTCGAGTGTAGAAAAATAAGATCAATAACAATGTCACAAAAATAAGGTTGTTGCTTTGCTGATTTTTGGAGATGTGTTTTTTTTTTTCCCATCTGAAATGACTGAAATGCAGTGTAGGTATAGCTAAGCAAACTTTCAGCTAGTTCATTCATCTGCAGATTGCAGTCTATGACTGTATGAAATTTAGCCAAAAGCCAATCAGATTTATTAATTAGAATGGATATTAGGAGGAAGTTCTTTACAGTGAGGGTGGTGAGACACTGGAACGGGTTGCCCAGGGAGGCTGTGGATGCTTCCTCCCTGGAGGCGTTTAAAGCCAGGCTGGATGAGGCCTTGAGCAACCTGCTCTAGTGGGAGGTGTCCCTGCCTATGGCAAGGGGTTGGAGCTGGATGATCCTTGAGGTCCCTTCCAACCTAAACTATTCTATGATTCTATGATTCATTGAATAATCAGGTGAGATAATATATACTATTGCTAGTTTCTTATGGATGGGCAGAAAAGCTAAAAATTAGATAAAATAACTCTGTTAATCAAAGGGAAAGTCTGATATGTAAGTAGAAGTCTGCATTCTTTGTTCAGAGAACTTAAAAATACAGGAGACAATAACCTTAATGAAAAGGAAAATTAAAAACCTAAATTCAGCAATGTTTGCTTTCTGTTTGATGTAACATTGAAATATGCTTGTCCAAAGTGATGTGGTGCCCCATAGATGTTGCAGCACATTTGCTGTTACAGCACAGCGTTGACCAGGTTGGAAAAGACCTCCAGGATCATCGAGTACAACCTAATCACCTAACCCTTCCAATTAACTAACCCTCATCCAGTCTCCTCTTAAATACCTCCAGGGATGGGGACTCCATCACCTCCGTAGGCAGCCCATTCCAATGCCAATCTCTCTTTCCATGTAGAACTTCCTCCTAACATCCAGCCTAAACCTGCCCTGGTACAGCTTGAGGATGTCCTCTTGTTCTGTCACTAGGTGCCCGGCAGAAGAGACCAACTGTAGTGTTTGTTTACAGCTTCAATACAAGATATTTTTTCTTGTTCACAGTGCATGCTTTAAAAAGCAAGTGACCACATGCAGGGACCATCATTGTGTTTATCTCGGTGTAGATGCTTCATAGCAGCTCAGGTGAAATTCTTTGACATGGAAAGGAGACTACATGCCCCTGGAAATGCTCCCTTTTTTTAAAGCTCTCTTTTGTCCTTATTATTCCTTTTTTGAGTGCATAAGGAATTGCAGGTGTACCTTTTTTATCTCGATGTTGTGTATTTCCTGTCAATGTCTTGTAGGGTAAGAGCAATTCATGAAGCGGTGAATGAGAAACATGGGTCTAGAGGCAAACAGAACATAAAGAAAATTGATTTATAGCATTTTCAATGCTGCTTAAAAGCTACACAGTCATGCCCCAATTTCTCCATCTCCTTGTGCATCTATTCCATGTAATTTTGCCCTTTCTCCTTCTTGCTTATGCAGTTAGCAAGCTGCTTACACTCCCATTGTGATCCTATGATGCTGAACGGGATTCACATCTGATCTCAATTAGGACACCTGGGCACTACTGTAATACTCACAGTAGTATGTGTCACTTGCCATATGAAGTGTGTATTTTTGCAGTCAAGCCTGGTAGTAGCTGGCATAATAAAGAAAAATGCCCATACTCTGTACAGCAGATATTTTTTAGCTCTAGCAGATAAGATGACAAGTAATCCAGACAGGCATTAGTGTATGCAGTCTGTAAGTGATGGCCAGTAGTAAAGTTCCAGTAGTGCTATGAAATCCATTTCAATGCATTATGGTATTGATCTGCATCAAAAAACTTAGCAAGATTCTTTAAAAGAATGACATTGCTGTATTTCTATTCATGTTTCTAACAAATAGTTCTACATTGCTTCCTGAATTTGTCTTTTGTCTTTTTACTAGTGACTATGGATGAGGACTGATGATTTTTATGCATCTTCAACCATGATTTTGCTCTGGGTAAGGAGACAGATGCAGATGCATTTTTAAAAGCTTGAGTGCCAAGATTTATCTCAAATGAAATCATAATCCTTTGAAACTGCCTCTGCTTCCTCCAATGTGGTAACAATTTTGTTTTATGCTAGGAATACAAGTGGGAAATCTCTGATAAATCAGATAGGTTAGTCATTCAGGGGTGGATCTGCAGAACATAGAGTAAGTACAAGTTCAAAGTCCTTCTTCAACTGCTCACTCCTGTCTCAGTATTTTGAAAGAATTGCTGTTCGCTACAGCAGGGAGGAAAGGGAGGAAATGAATGGCTTCAGGCCAAATCCATCAGTGAAAACTAGTTCTCTGCACAGGTATTCACACTGGAGCTAAACTACTCAGGCTGGAACAGAGTGGTAGCAAAGCCCAACAGCGCACATAAAACCTGAAACTTAAAGAAAAATCAATGTTCCTCTGACTTTGTGTAACAGATCAAATCTCACCTATTTAAAAACATTCTCCAGAGATAAACATATGTTGAGTAGTTAATTCTACCTCATAGATGAGTAGGTGTGTAACATGGAGCTCATTGCAACATCTTGAACCTAGCATAAGGAGAAGAAATACAGAAATATAGGAGAAAGATTCAAGGCTACTTGAAATTAAAATTGCATTTCAATGTTGTAAATGCATTTTCCTTAATTACTCAGTAAGTAGATGAGGAGTGCATTCAGAGAGGCCTGTAACCCCAAGGATATCACATTCAAGAAGAGAGAGAATACAGGAAACGAAGTAGTTGTGTATTAAACATTTTGTTCTATGAGGTTTAAGCAAATTTAGAAGATATTCTACCTTCTAGTGTTCATAATAACATTTGTATGGCTTAATATAAAATGAGGAATAAAAAGGAATTAAGGTATTTTCTTCTCCTTTCCAGGCATACCCCTCCCAAACTCAGGAAATTTCCTTTGGCTGTTGAGACACATGCATTTGGATGTAGTGAGAGAGATATTTCACAATATCTCATTAGTCAGGGGCAGCACATTGCTGTACTGCCTAGAAGCAAACCAATGTAAAACTTAACGATGGAAGTCACAGTACATTTACTTAGTGTCTATTTACTCCAGGAAAAAACATTACTTCTAGTAACAGATGACTTATTTCTTCATATTTACTAATTTCTGGTATCTGATGCAATATAAGAAAACTAACTTTTTGCATTTTTCTCATTGCCATATCTTTATTCCTCTCCAGTGAAGATGGGAAGAACAAGAGTGTCCGTGAAGAGACTTCTGTACATCTCTTCTGTCTTATATTATGCTTTGCATTTGATGGTTTGTGATAACCAACTCAGCAAGGAATGAAAAGCTGTCTGTATTTATATACTCATCAAAGTATGTGGAAGACATGAGACAATCTTGCCTTTAAAAGAGAACAACTTTGTATACATTTGTGATGGGTTAAGGAACTTCTGTCCAACTAATGAAATTTACCAGACTAGCTCAGATGGCTTGGGAGTAGGATAAAGCTATATTTACAGCAAAGCTGAATTCACAAGCTTATACACATAATACTTTACTGTTATCTGTAGGAGATACAGTTCACAGAATCATAGAACCATAGATTCAACCAGGTTGGAAGAGACCTCCAAGATCATCCAGTCCAACCTAGCACCCAGCTCTATCCAATCAACCAGACCATGGCACTAAGTGCCTCATTCAGTCTTTTCTTGAACACCTCCAGGGACAGTGACTCCACCACCTCCCTGGGCAGCCCATTCCAATGCCAATCACTCTCTCTGGGAAGAACTTCCTCCTCACATCCAGCCTATACTTCCCCCGACACAACTTGAGACTGTGTCTCCTTGTGCTGTTGCTGGTTGCCTGGGAGAAGAGACCAACCCCCACCTGGCTACAACCTCCCTTCAGCCTCCTCTTCTCCAGGCTAAACAACCCCAGCTCCCTCAGCCTCTCCTCATAGGGTTTGTGTCCCAGGCCTTTCACCAGCTTCGTCATCCTTCTCTGGACATGTCCATTAACCTTTAAATCCTCATATTCTAAGAAACAGCATTTCAGTCCTCGCCTCGTGAAGGAATTGCTAGTCACCAGGACAACTTACAGAAGGGCTTTTTCCACTGACATTTGTTTCCTTCAAAAAGCAGAATTAATTTTTTTTTTGGCTTTGTAATTCAGACTCTGAGTACTCAAGCTGTTCTCTCTTCCCCCACCCTTTTTCATCTTACTTCTCTTCTGGTTTAAACATGTAGAGAACAATCTCACAGTTTTCTTTGTCACCTCCTGAGTCTAATTAATGGGCAACCCCACTCCAGGCTCTCACCACTCTCACGATGAAGGACTTCCTTCTCATGTCCAGTCTGAATCTGTGCTCCATTCCTCCTAGTCCTGTCACTACATAATATCCTGAAAGGTCCCTCCCCGGCTTTTTTATAGGTCCCCAGAATCACAGAATCAGTCAGGGTTGGAAAGGATCATCAGTAGCTGGGTTACCCAAATAGACTAATTATCCATGTCATAATACCTCTCACAGAACAAAGGCTGCAGAGAGATTAGACGGTATATGTATACAGAGAGGCTGAATACCATTTGATCAGTTAACAGAGGTTAACTTTTTATGCTTCTGCTTCCTTTTATGCAATCCATTACACCAAAAAAGATTTTCTGATGTATCTAAAGTCAAGTTAAATCATCATGATATTGCAGTGTGTGAAAGGGTAGCTTTTTCCATTGGTAGGAGCACATATAAATAAAAGAGACCATCCTTTCGAAATCATAGAATCAACCAGGTTGGAAGAGACCTCCAAGATCATCCAGTCCAACCAAATACATACTTGTACAGGAGAAAAAAAGAAAAAGCATGGGAGGCAGGTCTAAGCATTCAAAGAAGAAATCCCCTTTACTGCAATAAGTGGAGATTTCACAAGATGACAGCATAGGAGACCTTGCTGTAACAAAATACATACCTGATTTCCACATCATAGTCATATATTCTCCTTTATGAGGCAAAGGAGCAGCTGAGAGACTGCAAAGACATATACATGCTCTTGGGAGAACTGTTCTTATTTTTTTTTTGCTGTGTATTACTGAAATGTCTGAGCATCAGAGGATGTGTTCTTACAGATGCACCAGCTTAAGACCTGAATTATTGTAGCCATGTCAGTAAAGTCCTGCAAAACTTGAGGTCAGTAGCCTTGGCCTAGTTATTTGTAGACACTCACGCTGATTCAGCTCATTTTGCATTTGCACACCAAACTGCCGCCATGTAGACTGCTTTGCTTGTCTGTACCATGCTTCTAAACATTTCTAGTTTCATTTGTAGAGAGATGGTGGTATATATTGGTGCATAGGAGTAATATTGCTATTCACATATTGAAAACACTTTACATAAGCTTAAAATTATTTGTATCTACAGTGCTAATAAAAGCAATTTATGTACAGGTTTGGGGCGAGCCTCTGATGCTCCATCCTAGTGTGCAGCATAACATTTACCTTCTCTGGTTTCCACTCTTTTGTGGCTAAGGTGTGGCTATTGCAGCACTCTCGGTGAAAAAAATGTTGGAGAGATGCTGATATACCTAGCATGCAGTTTCATTCTCTGCTCTTCTGGGAGGAAAGCCTTACTTTCTCCAGTTCCTTCCACACACAGAGAGATGAAAAATTATATTGACAAACAGGAACTGTGCTTGAGATTGAAAGCACTACCCAGAAGGCAAAAATAGCTTCACACAGGCTGGAAAAATACTGTCTCCCAGCACTAAATGGACATTGATCATAAGTAGCTTCTATTGATCCCTTTCTGATGCCAAGAAGTCCACAAGCTTAAGGGCTGAAATAAATATGCACTTTACTGCAAGCAATGATTTGCATTCAAGTAGGCTTTGAATGCTTTCAACAGCCATTGCTCTGCACAGTGTCCATGTGTTGCAGATCTTTCTGCCCTCCGCCTAGGTGACCTCAGCCTTTCCTTTTATTCCTTAACATTCAGGCTTCTAGAACTGCAGAGGAATAGTGGGGCAGACCACTGAATTCACAGACAAAATTATCTTGATTAGTCATATCTTATATAATGACTTATGTCTTTCTGCAGCTTCAGTTACTTGAACCCAGTGGAAAGTGATGTAACTACACGGATACTGGAGAATCTCATAACACGAAGGGAAATAAGGGTGACAGAACTCCTCAGTCTGATCTTTGATAGAGAAGGGCAACTGATGCACAGCTTAGAGTCTATGAAAGAGGAGAGATTAAAGATCTAGTTCAGAGAAAAGTAGTTTCTGTTTTGCTGTGAAATATGGCAGCAGATGTTAGACTCACCTTTGCCTTGCCAAAGATAAGGCCCTTCAGCTACCACGGGAAATTTCCTTCCTGCAGTTACTGTCCCAGTCTTGGTGACACACTTAGTTGAAGCTGAACATGCAAAGGAGAAATACAGAACCAGAATAGGATCCACTGTGTATTAGGGTTCAGTATGTGAAGAAAGACCTTGGTCTGCCCTTCTAGGAATAGCAGAGTAGGGACAATGTGTTTGTGTCTCTAATATTCCCTTATGAGTTATTCCGCTGGATTCTAGAAGTAGTCCAACACTGTTATTTCAAAATAGAGTCATAGTTATTTGTCTGTGACTACAGGAACCACTCTGAGCAAGAGGTATTTTTATTATGTGTCCTTTCCCAAGAAGTTTTCCATCCTTCCTGTGATAAATAGGAGCATGGTTTGTGTTAGGAAGAAACAAACCAGGGGGAGATGTGCCTCCTTGGGATGGACACTTAGTGTGGGAACTGGTAGGGTTTTTCTTCTTGCACTTGTGCCAGGGGGCCAGGGTCAGGAAGACACACAGAGAAGACCACCAGAGGTGATCAGACAATGCTGCAGGCACACAGGAGATCTCTGGCACAGCAAGAATTTCAAGGGCTCATTTACATATTCCAACAAACTTAATACATATGCATAAACTGAATGTATAAATAGGAGAGGCTGTTGTGTGTTCATTGCATGAGTTGGTAGAGGGCAGAATCCCTTCATGCCCAGTGCTGCTTGCTTCCCTTTTAACAAATAAATTTTATATTGGCTTTGGTACTGATTGGTTTGTGCCTGAGGTCGTTTCTAACACTTCCTCAACTGTTAAATCATAACTCTGCTAGGTGTTGTCTCAGTCCGAAAGTTAGGAAAGAGATGCGGTCCTCACAAAACATTCCCATGTGTGAAATTAAGGCACAAATGAGGCCAAATATCAAAGTGAGGCTATTTATTAAAGAATAAAATAAATTAAACAGAGGCAGGGAGAAAAGAGAGAGAGGGGGGCAGGGAAAATGGAGAAATAGAGAACACAGAAGTAGAGTGATACAGATTTACCTCTGCTGACAATATGCCCTCATGTGAACAGTTTCTATCTGATAGACCATGGGTACCTGTAAATTGAAGGATCCAGGATCACTTTCCTGTTCTGAAAATGGATATGCACACTTGCTGTTTCTGCCTTGCATGTCAGGATTAGACTTGTGTGTGTATACATATTCTTTCCTTCAGCAAAAAGGCAGGCAGGGAGCATGTGGCAGATTGAAAGATTCAATTTCTTTTGTGTTCAGAAGGGTGTCTTGTCTGGATTAATGAGTCCAGCATGTTGGATAACAGGGTGGATCATACCTTGTTATAACTGATATGATCTCCACCTGCACTTTATTTGGAGCTTAGAAGCTACCCAAAAAAATATTTTGATACAAATAAATCTACAGTATAATATGATAGTGAAGCACCTTCCCCATTGGCTTCTCCCACTCCCCGAAACCAAACTCACAAATGCCAACCATGTGGTTTTAGAGATTAGTTGGTTAAACGAGTATGTAAAGTTGACCTGTTTGACTTCCTGAGACAGATATCATATATGTTTGACTTCCTGAGACAGATATCATATAAGTACCTCTCTTCAAGTTAAAATTCTGCATTCTCAGTTAAAGATGTCCTAGAAGCATATGGCTCACTGGCTAATGTTGTGGGGACATCCACAAACCAGACAGCAACAGCTGCATGAAAACTCTGGATTTATTGCAATTAAATCTTTTGACACAACAAAATTACAGATTCAGATATCACTTGGGAATATATTGTTGCATAACTAATGAAACTCTTTGGATCTGAATCAAAATATGCACACACTCACTCAGAAAAGGAAAATCTCCCCAAGAGTACCCAGGAGATGGTGTACATACATTTATATATACACACACACACACACATACATATACACTCATAAAATTGGGGGGGTAAGGACTCTTTAGACGAGGTCTTGTTCTAAGGGGAGAGGATCTGACTGCCAAGCTGCTTCTGTGTGGAGAGAACCCCTCTCCGTAGCAGGTATCAATTTATACCCTGCCTGAGTTTGGCTGTGGTCAATTTGTTAATTAGATGGCTGAGTCCTCCAAGCAACAAAAGGACTTCATGGCCCAGTGGAGTCAGCTAATGTCTGTGGGTGTCCAGCTGATGTTTATCAGCCTTGAAAGCCCCAGTGTAACTTTTACATTTTTGGGGGGTGAGGGGAGTGTGGCTGCTCATATCTGCCACAGCTACACAACTTCATCATCCTAGAAAGTCAGGAAGGCATGTGTGTTAGAAATGCTTTCACCGTGGGAGAAATAGCGAGGGTACGTTATATATATTGAAGCAACTGGCACATCATGGCCTTCAGCAACACAGAGAGAACAGGCTTTGCTGCTCTAGGTCTCTCCTCCCGGTGTGTCACAACAGATGTTTTCTTATTTAGAAGCTTTAAAAAATGATAAGAACAATTGCTAAAAGAACTTCCTTTTCTAGCTTTGAAAGCAAACCAGTTTCAGAAAAGGGAGGCAGAAAATTTGCAAGATTGTACAACTTCCATGTTGAAGAACTAACAATAAATGAAAGCAAATGTGCTGTTCATCATTAGTGATAGTAATATGGCTGCTGAAGGAACACATGGACAACAGCTATGGAAACCAATTTTGATAATTCATTTAGAGAAAATGAGTTATTCTTTGTCAGGGTGGAGGGGTTTTGTCCTGTAACATGACAAATAATAAAATAGAATAGAATAGAATCAATCAGGTTGGAAGAGACCTCCAAGATCATCCAGTCCAACCTAGCACCCAGCCCTAGCCAGTCAACTAGACCATGGCACTAAGTGCCTCGTCCAGTCTTTTCCTGAACACCCCCAGGGACGGTGACTCCACCACCTCCCTGGGCAGCCCATTCCAATGCCAATCACTCTCTCTGGGAAGAACTTCCTCCTAACATCCAGCCTATACTTCCCCCAGCACAACTTGAGGCTGTGTCCCCTTGTCTTGTTGCTGGTTGCCTGGCAGAAGAGACCAACCCCCACCTGGCTACAGCCTCCCTTCAGGTAGTTGTAGACAGCAATGAGGTCTGCCCTGAGCCTCCTCTTCTCCAGGCTAAACAACCCCATCTCCCTCAGACTCTCCTCATAGATGCTGATGGAAGTCAGATGTGTCAACAGAAGGGCTCTGTATCAGCCATTTTGAAATGATGTTTCTGTAGTTTTTACAGTTTCAGTGTTTATGAATAGTTTTACAGAGAAAGGAAGCTCAGATCATCAAGCCAGGGAATAGAACTAATACAGAGAATCTTTGAAGAAGTCACACAGTATAATTAGGAAAAGCTTCAGAGCTCTTCAAACAGGAATCAAGCACCAGCATTCGGTCACAGAAGCTCCTCAACTGCGTGCATCTAATAGGTTATTTAAATAACTAAGTGCACCAAGTAGGTTATATCTCACAAAAAGAGACCACTCTTTGTGAGTGAACAGTCAACTAAGACACAGGAGTAAATTAAAGATGTTCATTATTAGTGAAGGCAGAACTAGACCTACACCATGAAGCCAGTTATAATTAATACAATGCATTATGTGGGCCCAAAAGAACTACTAATGATTTTTACTTTCCTGCTTATTTCAAATAGTGCAGACAGATCTCACTTCTGTATGAGTGTGGAAGATGTTTTGACTTTGCAGACAGCTTAGCTTAGCTTTTTTCTAATCAATGCAACTGATGACAGATTTTGGTATGACTGTACATGGAGGAAAACTAAAACAAAATAATAATAAAAAAAAACAAACTAAAAACCAATATTGAAAAAAATTCTTATGTTGGTTTTGTGCATTCTGGTTGGTTTATTCAGAAGCATTCTGGGGCCATTAGAAATAACAAGCTCCTTTTGGAGACTTTGTAAGCTTCTACCACAACAGAGAATTAATTGGCTTCTCTTCATTCTTGTGATCTTTGATTAACTATGTCCAATAAATTTTAGTTTCAAGCAGAGCAAGTAGAATCTCTGCAAAGCTTTTTTCTGTATTCATCTGCACAAAAGCAAATAAAGAGACTGGGTGATTGGCAGAACATGTTGAAGCTGTTTTTACAGTCTGTGTGCTGCTGAAGCAGTGTGGAGGGGGACGAGTTCAGAGAAAACAATTGTAATGGTGTAGCTTTATGCTTGGAATTCTGCTTAAAGCAAAGAAGAATTACTAGAGCATCTAACTTGCAAGCATGGCAAGTCCTGGGGTCCATTTGAGACAGCTGCCAGAGGCACCTAGACCCAGCTACTCTCAGACCATATCATCAGCCAATTTCCTGTCTGCCACTCTGGACTGGGGAGACCTTAGCAATTTGGCTTTCCTCTGCCACTGCTCAGGCAGCGTCGTTTCCACGAAGCCCTGTCTTGTGGCAGCCGTGTCTCAGGACATTTCTGAGTTTGGTGGCTTTGCCACTCACCTTGGGCTTCTGCCCTGTGGATCCAGACTACTGGATATTGCTTGCAGCGTCAGGAAGCAGTCAAGCTACAGAGAAATCCAGCAAGGGATCGCTGCCAAATACCTATCTCACCTTCGTGAGTAAATCCTACTGTTCCCTTAATTCTCTGCTCAGCAGAATTGACAGTGGGGTAAAGCTGTGTTTATAGCTTAGCCTTTTCCATTTCCTGACTTCCTAAATCTCTAAATTCATCCATAACATCCTTTTGAAGAATTTCCAATTGAATTAGAATCTGTAAATAAACCTAAACTAGTTTTGTACATAGTTTGGGGATGGAGTTCTCAGGAAAATGAAATAATTCTATTTTCATAATTCCTGACTCAGCTACATTAATTCCCTGCCTCCATGACACATTTTCATCAAGTTATTTCTTAAGTCTGTAACTTTTAAAAGGGAAGAGGCTGGAGTCTCATGAGATGCTATAACAAATCTAGTGAAGCACTTTGTATATTGAATTATTTGAGAAGTTTTGAAAATCTTTCTCCATAAATGCACTGCAACNTCAGCCAAAGCAAATGGAGAGTGAGGTTAGAAAGCAAGATGGAGTTCAGCCAGCAGCCTGAGCTCTCCCCAGCAGGCAAGGAGCTGAGAGCACAGCCCAGAACGAAGTGCCCAAGCAAAGTTCAGAGCGAAGTGACTTTATCTAATGTTTAGCTTTTCCTTTGTACACATCTCAGCAAGACTGTGAGGGAAGTAGACCTCACCATTGTTTTCATTTCCCAGCCTATCATCTCGTTCTTCTCACCAAAACATGCTAGCTAGGCTCAAACTAGCACACTACTGAGAGCAGGTCCCTGTTCACAGGGGAGCTGCTGTTGATGCGCGCCGATGACACGGTTGTTCTGTTTTGGTGTACGGCTTTCTGCAATTCACAAGAGATTGTGGCCACTAAAGAACACTTTGAGCTTTTAGCAACATTATGGAAAGCAATTCACATTGGTTTATCTTATTAAATACAGATGGTGTCTTTTCTACTTGAACAACAGAAATTCTAAAAGGAGGAGTAAATTAATTAAGCAATAGTAGATGACAAGATGAAGGAGTACTCAAAGGTAAACTGTGGATGGTTTCAATGGACCTTTTCATTCTCGCATTCATTGCCTAGAAACCATAATGTCAAGTACATTACTATCCGTTATATAAATAAATCTACTAGAACTTATTCTTGAGCATCTTCCCCATGCTTGTCATGCTGGAAGCATCCTGAAAGTCATGAAATAGTTCATGTAATGTGATGTGACAACAACATGACACAAAACAGCTGTAACCCCTGCTCCAAAATGGTCTGGCTGTGGATTGTTATGCTGTACTTAGTCTGGCTGGAATGGAGCTAATTTTTTACATAGCAGTCTGTAAGATGCTGTATGTTGGATGTGGCTGTCAAACAGTGTTGATAACACTCTGATGTTTTGGTTAGTGATGAGCAGTGCTTACAAGGAATCAAGGCTTTCTCCTCACCCTGCTTCCCTACTCTAGCAAGCAGGGAAGGGGTGGGCAAGAGACTAGGAGGTGACAAAAACTGGTCAAAGTGTTTTATATCTTATGACATTGTGATCATAAATAATTACCATGGTAGACAAAGAAGAAGACTGGAGGACAGTTGAATTAGAAAGCGGTGGCTGATCAAACACTGACTGAGCTTTATTCTGCCTGTGGGAGTTGGTGAGCAATTTTGTTTGCTTCATTTAGTTTTTTACTTCTGTTGCTTTCTCTCTCTTTCTTCCTTTCACTTATTAAACTATCTTTGTCTCACTTCATGAATTCTCTTGCCTTTACTCTTGTTAGGATCTACCCCTATCCTGCTGGGAAGGAAAGTGAAAGAGCAGCTGTATAGATGGCTACTGGCTAGGGTAAATCCACTGCATATGCATAATATAAATTAAAAAATGCTGGTGAGGTGTGAGTGGGGTGTGTGTGCCAGAGAAAAGGAGGAATAAAATCCTATCTTTCTGATGTAAAATATGCAAGTAATGCTTCTTCTAGTACTGGAGGTGGTGAAAGATACAAAAGGTGGTGAAAAAAGCATATTCTGTCTTTTATCTGTAAGAAAAATATATGTTCAGTGCATTGCTGATCACTTTGATCCCTATGACTCCCGAAGATCTCTTTTCTATTACAGGGTTTTTTTTAACCTAGCATATTAGATTTCCCTTGGAATTAAGCAAGGCTAAATAATTGTTGCCCTAAAATAGCCAAAGTATGACTGTATGCGCTTCACTGTATCTTCCTTTCTTCTAGTTAATTCATATGATTAATAGATATTATATTTTTTATCCTTGCTATAAGTCATCGCTTAAAATGCTGCTCCTTTGAGCACAATGATCGCAATTCTCTGGAGAGCAGCCAGACAGAGAGGGATCTGGGGGTGCTGATTGATACCCGCCTGAACATGAGCCAGCAGTGTGCCCAGGTGGCCAAGAGAGCCAGTGGCATCCTGGCCTGCATCAGGAATGGTGTGGTCAGCAGGAGCAGGGAGGTCATTCTGCCCCTGTACTCTGCACTGGTTAGACCACACTTTGAGTACTGTGTTCAGTTCTGGGCCCCCCAGTTTAGAAGGGACATTGAGATGCTTGAGCATGTCCAGAGAAGGGCGACGAGGCTGGTGAGAGGCCTCGAGCACAGCCCTACGAGGAGAGGCTGAGGGAGCTGGGATTGTTTAGCCTGGAGAAGAGGAGGCTCAGGGGTGACCTTATTGCTGTCTACAACTACCTGAGGGGTGGTTGTGGCCAGGGGGAGGTTGCTCTCTTCTCTCAGGTGGCCAGCGCCAGAACGAGAGGACACAGCCTCAGGCTGCGCCAGGGGAAGTTTAGGCTCGAGGTGAGGAGAAAGTTCTTCACTGAGAGAGTCATTGGCCACTGGAATGGGCTGCCCAGGGAGGTGGTGGAGTCGCCGTCCCTGGAGCTGTTCAAGGCAGGGTTGGACGTGGCACTTGGTGCCATGGTCTAGCCTTGAGCTCTGTGGTAAAGGGTTGGACTTGATGATCTGTGAGGTCTCTTCCAACCTTGGTGATACTGTGATACTGTGATACTGTAATTCTTTCATTGTTAAAGATAAAGAATTCACAGAGCATTTAAAACTCAAAACCAGAGAAGCAATCCTTCCAGAGCTAAATTCCCAGGAATCACATTATTCCACGATTATTCCACTTGAATTGTTTCCTTGCCTCTAGCTTTAAAATGACGCAATTAATTAAAAAAATACAACTTTCATGGTAGCACTTGTTCTGCTTCAAAATACAGCAAACTCCTAACACTGGATTTTGAAGAATATTTTGTTTCCTGCTTGATGTAAATCAGAATTATGTTGTGCTGTAGACTACTATGAAATTGAAGTGTAGCTCCTTCTCCACCCCTAACCCTCTTATAGTGTAGCTTGATAAAGGATATACTGAAACCCAGCAAACTTTACTACTTCACTCTAGGAAAGTTCATGTCCGTGCAGTCCTCAAAGAGGGGCAGTATTTGGTGTTACATGCTGTTATACCATCGTGCTTTAGGTGGGGAATGGCTGCTTTTAGGATGCATGCAGGGTCTCATCAAGAGATTTTTGCCTCATGCTGAGGCAAGATACGGACAGTCAACTGTCACTGCTGGGTTTATCCAAGCACGGTAAAACAGGCTGTCTCTTGCAAATGCAGAACCCCAGCAGATGCAGAAGAGCCTTGCCAGACACAAGCTAAGCTCAACAGACACCAGGAGGTCTTGACTTTCTCGACACAAATATCGCAGTCTTAACACTGCACCTCTTTCCTGTTATCAGATGTGAAGCCGTGTATGCCCATACCTCTTCTCTCACACATATGAACTGTAGCTGTTGTAGCTATACAGGCACTTCTCTTCCCCTGTCCCTCATCCTTCCACACACATTTCACTGTACAGTGAATAAAAAGTATTTGAAAAAATCAATTGCAGACTAATTAGTTTTTAATGTTAGAGCTTGGTTCTGAAAACATCACTTTGAGCTTAGTTGCTAAGTCTTTCACAAACAAAAGTTTTACTCAAAGATTTTATTAAGCTTATATTCAGCTGTTTCTAGTATGCCTATTTTCTAGCACACACACACACACACACAGAAGACTTACATTTCATAACCATTAAAGACATATGCTCTTTTTAAAATCTTGTTGCATCTGGTGTGCATCTACTTATTTATTCTCAGGGATATCATCGTGGATTAACCTTAGCCCACAACAAAGTACCACCCAGATGCTCCCTCACTCATCCTCAGTGGGATGAGGGAGGAAATGGTTAAAAAAAAATTAAAAGTAACATATGGACAGTTTATTGTGACAGAAAAGAAGGAAAACAATAATAATGGTAACAACATTAATAATGATAATAATGATGACAGTTATTAGTACAACAGTGACAACAACAACATAATAATAATAATAACATACAAAACAAATGATGCACAATGCAATTGCTCACCCCAGTCTGTTCCCGAGCAAAGGAATGACATCATTTGTCCAGTATCAAATATTGTTTTGTCCAGTTTGGGTCAGCTGTCCTAGTTGTGTCACCTCCCACCTAACTTCTTGTGCCCCTCCAGCCTTCTTACTGGCAAGGCACAAGAAGCTGAAAAGTCCTTAACTTAGGATAAATGCTACTTAGCAACAGCTAAAACATCAGCATGTTATCAACATACTCCAAGTAATGTTGATAACTAACTCCAAAATACAGCACTGTACCACCTACTAGGAAGAAAATGAACTCTGCCCTGGCTAAAGCCAGAACATATATGTGATTATTTAATACATTTGAGGTGAAATTCAATTATGGTTCTCCAAAACAGATTTTAAAACGTGACTGAATGTCACATCTTCCTGAGGAACAAAAATATCAAATATATCTGTGGTAATATAGAATAGAATAGAATAGAATAGAATAGAATAGAATAGAATCAATCAGGTTGGAAGAGACCTCCAAGATCATCCAGTCCAACCTAGCACCCAGCCCTAGCCAGTCAACTAGACCATGGCACTAAGTGCCTCATCCAGTCTTTTCCCGAACACCCCCAGGGATGGTGACTCCACCACCTCCCTGGGCAGCCCATTCCAATGCCAATCACTCTCTCTGCAAGAACTTCCTCCTAACATCCAGCCTAGACTTCCCCTGGCACAACTTGAGGCTGTGTCCCCTTGTCCTGTTGATGGTTGCCTGGGAGAAGAGACCAACCCCCACCTGGCTACAACCACTCTTCAGGTAGTTATAGACAGCAATGAGGTCTGCCCTGAGCCTCCTCTTCTCCAGGCTAAACAACCCCAGCTCCCTCAGCCTCTCGTTGGTGTCCTGGTATTACTTATATCAGTCTTTACTTGGAGGACATTAAGATTCACATGAGAAGAAAGGCATAAGAAATTATATGAGTCAGTATTACATTCTGTTTCATTGTACAGCTATCTATCAGCATATTTTATAAGCATCAAAACCAAGACCAGCACAGAGTTAGAGATCTACCAAAGTGCAAAGCACAGCATAAACCCATGTATTTATCAAACTGTAAAGTAAGGTGATCATGCCATTACCTCATCTGAGAACTAGGCATTTGTGCTCGATTTCATATAATCATGCTTCATACCTCTAAGAGCCCCTCTAATTCATCTAGACAAAAATATTGTTTTCCAGTGGTATTTCACAATCCATCTCTTCTTTCAGTGTGATTAGAAATTTTTGAAGACAATTAAGTAAATCAGTGTTGCGGAGAGGAAATTAATTGACACAAGATTATATTCTTCCAAAATTAATATTGTTTATTAATTTTGCTATTCAGAACTCTCTCCACCCTTGACCACTAATTTTAATAATATTTCAGTTCTTACATGGTCATGGAAACATTCTATGGATAATATATAGATCTAGTAATAACCAGTAAAATAATTAAACATTAACTGAGCTGGAAGAGATGATTCCTGTGGTCAAATGCCACTTGCGGTCAATATGCCACTTGCCCTGTAGATGGGCTCAAGCTCTTTCTGCTCAGGGCAGAGGGCAATAGAGAATTACAAAGAGGCATTTAAGCTTTTACTCACAAATTATTATTACCTGACTCTCAGGGCTTAGCCACAGTCCAGGCAGTGCTCAAATGCTTTCAGGGGATTCAGTCTTGTCTAACGTTGAGACTTGACTCTTCCCGGCTTCTGGGGAACGAGGCAGACAATCTCTGACTTTGTCACCTGGCTTCTTCTGGATGATCTGTTATGTCCAGGACTTCTGAGCAGGACTTTCAGGTGTAGAGGCAGATGTTGTGCAGTCTCAGCACGATGTCACACTGACCACATAGGCCTATTGTGTGCAGGCATCCAAGGTCTGCTCCTGGTAAGTAACGGCAGTGGAGTTTACCAGGTGAATAATTAGGCAGTTGGCAATTGCAGCAGGCAACGGCAGAGCACGGCTGAGCATAGCAGAGGAAAGCAATTACAATTGCAGTGCAGACATACCTACCTGTTGTCAGAACCCCCCACATGGCACCAGCCCCCATTGGCACCTTGCAGCTATTTTGATAGAATCATAGAATCACTCAGGGTTGGAAGGGACCACAAGGATCATCTAGTTCTGACCCCCCTCCCATGGGCAGGGACACCCTACCCTAGACCAGGTTTGGCCAGAGCCTCATCCAGTCTGGCCTTAAACACCTCCAGGGATGGGACCTCAACCACCTCCCTGGGCAACCCCATTCCAGGCTCTCACCATTCTCATGGTGAAGAACTTCCTTCTCATGTCCAGTCTGAATTTCCCCACCTCCAGTTTTGCTCCATTCCCCCTTGTCCTGTCACTACCTGATAGCCTAAAAAGTCCCTTCCTAGCTTTTTTGTAGGCCTCCTTCAGATAATGGAAAGCAACAATAAGGTCACCTCGGAGACTCCTCTTCTGCAGACTGAACAGCCCCAACTCTTTCAGTCTGTCCTCATAGCAGAGGTTCTCCAGCCCTCTGAGCACCCTCCTGGCCCTTCTATGGGCACCCTCCAGCACGTCCACATCCTTCTTGTCTCCAGAACTGGATGCAGTACTCCAGGTGGGGTCTCACCAGAGCAGAGCAGAGCAGAGGGGGAGAATCACCTCCCTCAACCTGCTGGCCACACTTCTCCTGATGCAGCCCAGAGTATGTTTGGCTTTCTGGGCTTGTTCCAGGTTGTTTGATGCACATGCACTGAATGATTCTATTTATATTATGGATATGTAAATTTCCACCTGTCCCAATGGGATACTCTCTTGATCATGATAAATCACACAGCAGTACTTACTTGTAACAATTTTTAATTAAACAGATTTTCCTAACTTGTTTCTCATAAATTATTAATGAGATTAAAACATTCTGAAGTCTTAAATTAGACATTAATGTCAATAAAAGAGTATATGTTGATCAGACAAAATTAATGCAAATGATTCTAACAAAGGATGTGAAACTCAAGTAGTAACAAATTTATCTGATAAATCAGATCAGTATTATCTCATAACACAACATTTTATCTATATTAATCTCATCTCTGGAAGGTTATTTTGTTATCAGCACAGAACATTAACTCTTAATAAAGACCTTATCAGTGTACTGATCAGGATTTTTTTAATCAAAATATAGTACAATATAAGGTACAGTCATAGGTACTTCTAAATTAAGATGTTTTGGCAGATTCATTACTGAACTAGAAAGTCAAAGTTTCCATCTAGATCATAACAACTTATATAGATAAAAAAACAAACCACAAACCAACCAAACAAAAAAAAACCCCAACAAAACCAAAATTAAAAAAAGAAGACCCAGTGTGAAACATTGCCCAGCAAAAAGAGAATGGCATTGACTCTGTTCAGGATTCCAGTCATGTTTTAAAAGCAACATGACAAAAGTCACAGACATCTGTGTCATATATTTGCTCCTATATTTGTCATATTATTATCTCTTCCCCACCCTTGGACCCTCCTCCTCAGTGCTAATGTGCATTCTACCTAAAGCCCCTTCCTCACCTCAAATGCAGAGGGGGAAAAGATCCATTAATTCTGCTTTTTTTTCCCCACTAGTTCTTAGTAAAGACTCCTTTGAACAAAGAAACATGCGAGTTTACAAGCAGAATCAGATCAGTCAAGTTACCAAGGAACTGAAAGAAGAAAGATATCAAAGACAGACTAAGCTACAAGAATGTTTCTTTTCTGTCTTCTGAAGCTGTCAGAAGCAAAAGTTGCCTATGAAGTCTCTTAAAAACTTGAATTCTCCCACTGTAACTCTACATTATTAAAGCCTTGCATGGTATATGTCAATGAGACCCATACTACATTGTTGATGAGCCCTGTCATGCAGGGCTCACTTGAGTGTGCCACTTACTAAGTGGAACATCTGTGGGGGGAAAAAAAGAGTTTGGGAAACCTTGCTTCAGAAGATGGAGTTAGAGAAGCTGAAGAAATGGTTCAAAATAAGCATGATGCAATTCAGCAAAGGAATTCAGCCTGAGTTAAGCTGAAGCATGCAGTGAACAGGAAGAAGTTACGCTGAAAAGCATCTTTCAAATACTGTGGAAGTGAGCCACCATGGGAGTCCATAAAACCAGTGGGATGCACCATTACCCTAGTTGATGCCTTAGCAGCACTATTATGCCCAGTCTTGTGTACTTTGCCATAAGAAACATAAGGAACAGTATGGGAGACAGAATTAATATGTTATCAGAGAAAAAACCCTGAATCCTCTTTTCCTTTAAAGATCAGTAAAGACTTCGGCATTCTGTGTAAAAGAAGAGGGAAATAATCTGTTATTTTGGGTCAGTAGGAATGAGAGAAGTCAGGAATGCAATGCAGAGGAGAAGATATAAATGTTTCTATGATAAAACACTAAAATATATTGTTTACAAGGGATATCAACTTTAGAGGGTTATTTAAGAACAGTTGCACAAACATCTGTCAGAAATAGATCAGGTGTAGTTTAGTTTGCCTGAGGATAGGCACAGAGATTAAATCCAGTCTTGCCATTGCTACTGGCTCTTATTTTATGATCTCTAAGAAGAGGAGCCCAATGGCAAACAAATCAATGGAGAAACAAAGTATAGGTCAGCTTTAATTTTTTCCCCTCCCTGCAGTCTGGAAGTTTAAGAACCTGGATGTTGATATTTAGGTAATGGAATCCTCAAAGGCCTTCAAGAAAAGAATACCTGGAGAGAAATAGTAGGGTTACATTTAGAAGGTGCAGTAACAGGAAGAAAGAAATTAGGAAAGTCCACCCTTAGGAAACTCAGTTATCAGTGAAATGGGAATTGCCAGTCTCTAAGTACTACTTTGCAAGAGGAGTCTCAGGCTCTTATGGTGAAGATCAATTGAAGATATGAATGTAGCTCATGTGCACGAAAGTGTATTAGCCTTCAGCATGTACATGGTCACTCATTAGTGAAATGAATCTAAATTGAGTTTGGTTAATTTTTGAGAGAAAAAAGGTGGATTAACTTCCAACCTTAGTAGATTTGTCATAGCTTTCCTGGGCCTTTTTGCTTAAGGAAGTCTTGCCTATAAAATCAATGCTCATCTGACAACAGAAAGAGACTGCCTGCTACTCTGCCTGAAGTAGTAGGGAAAGACTGCTGTGAGGTATCTGCATTTCATGTACATCATTTGACAATAAAGGCAGAGAAGAGACTGAGAAATTTATTATGAAGATTTTGGTCAGTTGTTTTGGTTTTTGTTTGTTTGTATTTTTTGTCTTTTTTTTTTTTTTTTTTTTACATTAGTGGATTCAGAATTAATTACATTAAAATAAAAGGAAATCATAGAATCATAGTGAAACTAATGACTGGACTTGATGAGCTTGAAGGGCTTTTCCAATCTGAGAAATTCTGTGATTCTGTAATGTTAGTAAAAGGAAATAGACTATGCTAAATTCCCCCACAAAAATGTATTCCCCTTTTTTTCCTTATTTTTAATTTCTTAATTTTTAAAAAATAGGTAGCTTTACTACTAATCTGGAAATAGAAATAGAACAGAAAATGTCAAACTTCAGCCAATCCATCTGTTAATACAATTCACCTAAAAAGACAAAAGAAAAGCAAGGTAAAAAATGGAAAAAGGGAAGAAAACAGGAATTTCATTCTCCCATTATCTCATGTTTTGGTTGCTTTCCTCCCTTTAGAGTCTATTATATTATACTGCATTAAAATAACTGAAAATACTTACAAATACTAACCTCTTTTTTTTTTTTTTTCTCCAGTAAGGCATAGAAGCTCCCCAAAATGTGCTATAGGTCACTTAATTTAGGACTATTCTTTGAATTAACCTCTGATACAGGGAGTTTCAGGGGATCTTAATTAAAATAAATAGCCTTTATGAATTGCTGTTATGAAAAGTGTTATTAATTATGAAATATTAATTAATACAATTATTATTAGTCATAGCTGAAATACATTAACTTATAGAGTTTTTATTCTCAGTTGTGCAAAAAGGTTACAGAAAGTGGACAGTGTATAGGGCAGTACAGACAATTTCAAACAACGTTGCAGAACCAGCAAGATACACAAACAGGCTTTAGAGAAGAGATTCTTGCAGTGTAATACGCTGCTTGCCCTCTAGGGGGACTCGAAAGGCAGTACTGTACCATACAGAGCAAAAGGAACCAAAGCAAAGAACTTCAATTATGAAGAGGCTTTCTAGAATATTCACTCACAAAACAATATCTCAGGATTTCTGGGGCTGCAATATAATCCCAGAGAGTAACTAAAACACTTGGAGGAGTTGCTGTCAGTGATATGATAACCATTGGAAGCTTTTGGAGTTTCTCCAGGACTCTAATAGGGTGCTGAGGCTTGCACAGTCTCTGACCTGATCATGTTCCCTTCTTGGGTGGACGATGTCCTTTCCAGGGCTCTGGACTCCTCGTGGAGGTTTGCAGGTGTGCAGGCAAGCATGGTATCTTGCTTCATGGCAATAACTTGCTCTCTCTCACTGTGTAGGATGCAGTGATGTCTCTTGGGGGCACCTGGCTTCTTCGGTAAACCCCTTCTTCTGCACAGACTAGGCTGTTGTTACCTGCTGGTGGAGTTGTTCGTGCTAAAGCTGTCTGTCTTGGACAGCTTTTGGCAATGACTCTTGCCTATGGTGTGAAGGCACTTAATGTCTCTCCCTGGTAAACTGAGACACGGTAAAGTTTCCAAGTAGGCCAGCTTAAGCATCAAAGCTTGTTGTTAAGCAACAAAGCTGGTTTGAAGCAGCAAGGCTTCCGAAAGCAAAGCAAGGCTTGGTATCAAAGTGAGGTGAAGCATGGCAACATGGCAAGGTTAATTGAGACAAGGTATGGCAAAATCAGGTGTGGCAAAATAAGGCATGGCAAGTTGTTTACAACTTCTGGCCATATTTATCAATTGCCGGAGTCTTGATTGCTCCATTGGGCAACAGAGTTTTACCAATCAGAATGGCATGTTGCCAAAACTAACCAGATTAGGTGAAGACAGAGGCTTGTTTTAGGCAAATTTGGGGAAATACAGACCTGCATGAGGCAAGTGTACGCATATTGTTTGCTACAAGATGTAAATAGATGCAGACTCATTGTCTCCAGGTGCTTTGCTCTCTTTCCTGGGTTGCTCCCCACTCTGGAAGGGGGAGGGAGAGCAAGAGATCATGCCTGGACATGCCAGGACACATATTAGGCCTATTTTGGCCTTCCATGACAATAGCCTCTATGAATTATTCCAGTAGTAGTGTGTAACTAAATGTGTTAATCATATATAGATGTGTAATGAAGCTTCTTTTCTATCAAAACACTACTGGGAGATAAATAACAGTTCAGGTACTTAACTTTTTTGAGTTTTCAGTACTACAGTCCAAGGTATTTATTCTTTTTCATAACACATATGTACTGTGCATGGAGTCCTAGGCTGCTGTTTACTACAGTTGCCAGTCATATTGCACTTTGTAATTCAGACTGGAGAAAGGTTTTCCACGTGTTCTTGCAGAACATGTTTGTATATTTAAAATGGTTTACACAAAATATTCTGATTCATTTTAAGTAGATTGCAATACAAAAAGTTTATTCCCAGAATAATTTTTTTGGTACTCCAGGACAAATAGGACTTCGGAAGATAAGCTTGTTAGAGGTGTTGGGAATATTACTCTGCAGCTTCCATTCTTTAGTTTGCATCTACAACCAAGAGTTGGAAAATTACACTGCTCACCAAACAGGGCCTCTGTCTAGTGACAGCAGTTAAAGAATGTGGAAATAAGAAAAATAATCTTCACATTTTCACAGATCTGTATGTTTCAAAGTGGAGGTTCAAAAACTTCAGAAAGATAAAGTCAAAACCAAGAGAAGAACAATAATGCTTGCCCCACCCCACCATGATTTCTTGTGAGAAAATACAATTTTTATTTTCTGGGGAAAAAAAAAAAATGTTAATGAAAATTCATCTTGGCAGACCTTACCATCACAGATCTAGCTGTTCATAAAACTTTAAGAGCCCACTGACAATATATTTGCCTTGAAACACAAAAAGTGTTCTCCCCTGGTTGCCATTTTATATAATTCTTATTTATGGTTTTCCATAGTGTGTAACTCCATTCATAGTGAGACCATAAGTAAACAGTGATGAAAGTTACTCACTGATACAGAAAGGGGTCTCTGCTCCCAGCTTTAGTTTTGCAACTGCCACTGAAGAAAAGGCAACACACAGTTACAAAACCCTGTAGCAAACCAGTTGTAGTGTTTTGGGTGTTCCCCGCCTGCCCCGCACTTTAGAAATCACCCAGACTAGACTCAGTCGGCTCTGGAAGTACGAATGAAGCTTATATTTACAGCTAGCACAATATACAAGCAGATATTTACAGTATACACAGTTACATACAGAAATATACAAGGTGAAAGGTAATACAGAAACACAACTCCCCTCCCAGAAACCTGAGTCCCCAGGAGGAGCTCTCAACCACCCCTCACCTTCCCTCTACCCCTCTCAACCTTAGCCCAGTCCCAAGGAAGAATGGAGGTTCGGCCAGGGGGTTAAGAAGCAAGGTGGATCAGCCAAAGAAAATGGAGGGTGAGGTTAGAGAGTAAGATGCAGTTCAGCCAGCAGCCCAGAGCTCCCCAGCAAGTGAAGTGACTTTATGTTTTGACTTATATTTTTATCCGTCTCAGCAAGCCAATGAGGGAAGTAGACCTCACCATTGTTTTCATTTCACAGCCTATGATCTAGTCCTTCTCACCAAAACATTCTAGCTAAGCTCAAACTAACACACCAGTTGTCCATACAAGAGTAAGATTAGCTACATTTCCTTCACCACTTTCCTCTTCAACAGCTGAGGGAAGGAGAGCTGTGTCAGTCCTGCCCTTGTTGGTCTTAGTGTCAGATGAGATGCATGAGCAGCCACAGGATGAGTCAGAACTGTGTTAAATGCATCCTTTGTCCTCGAATCTCCTTGTGCTAAAAAGGATGAAGTTTTAAATAAAGATTCTCTATGGCACACAAAATGCTGTGGTAGGCAGCGAAGTGATGCCTTCCAAACGGTCCTGCCATGGGATTAACAAACTCCTTTAGGAGACTTTGGAGGCACTCTTCCATGGCCCTGACTTTTCCTATCTCCTGTACAGCAAGGGTTTTGCAAAGTTTTATGTTTTGTTTGTTTGCTTGTTTTAATTTTTCTGCCTTACTTGGTTTCTTCTGCATAGGTTTAATGTTTCTTAAGTTACTTTAATGTCATTGATTTTGCTGTAGAACAACGTGTATGTTGTCATTTCTGTAGGCATGCACACACAGAAAGAAAATGAAATTGCATGAACTGAAATAAAGAAAAAAATCATCACTTTCTAGGTAAAATGTCTGCCTACACAATGAGACCAGCTTTTCACGGAGAAATAATAGATTTCTTTTTTCTGTTAATCATAAATGATTAAGTATTTTGAAGGTTTATTGCTGATAAAGAGAGAGACAAATTAAAAACATGCATGCAATCAATTCCTAGTTCTCTAAATTGCTGTGGCGAATGTTACTGATATAAGAAAAAATTGGCTCACATTTTTGCAATGCTGAATAACTGCTGGCATGTCTATTAATACCAATTTCCACTGCTAAAGATGACAGCATAGGTTAGTAAGTATACTTTTTAACTTATATTCTTTAATGTAATGACAAAGAAACAGAAAACTGGAGGAAAAAAAAAGTCAGAGTTGCTTTTCATACAAATTAAAACCTCATTTGCATCATAGGCTCTGTCAGAGATTGTATTTCTCTCTATAGCACCTGACTAACGGTAAAAATGTCCATTATTTTGAAAATTATAATGTTTTGTCCAGAGTATTTCAACCAACACTGCTAAAATTATCAGCTTTCTATTAGAATATGACATTAGAAGACATGCATTTAAACCAGCATCACATTTTGAACACTAAGTGATTAAAATCAGATACATTCTTAAAAGACTTGTCTGTGTAGTGTCTTAAAATCTTCTGAGGGGAGAAAAGAAAGCTAAAATATGCTCCCAAGAAAAAAACAAGCGTGAATTATTAGTACAAAAGGGATCTCACTTAAATTGCAAATATTGTATAATCTCTTTGGAGCAGAGGCATTTACTGTAAGCTTGCTTAACAAGAACGGATCTTGGATAAAAGTTGCTTCTGAGTGCTTTTGTGACCACCCGAGAGATTTGAGATGGATTCACAGCCAGCCCTCACCTCATCACAGCTACATTGCTTGCCCTTGCTCTCCTCTGCTCTGCCCTTACTCTGATTCTCTTTTGACTGCAGCTTCCTGTTCTATGTCTTCCCAGTGTAGTTAAAACCTGGCACCTGTTCTTGGGTACATTAAGGATATTTGTTTTGAAGATGTAGATAGAGGAAAAACTAGACCCTTAAGAGAGCTTGTTAATTAGAAGCAGAAGCTCCTCTGTTCAGTATACGTAAATGAATTCAGCTATAGCCACTCTTTTTTACCTTGAAGAGTGTATTGCTAATTAGGGAATAGAGTATAAAAATAAAATAGCATGTTAGGTTAAAATGTGTAAATAAGATATCAACATTGTTTTGTAATCAGGGATTTTCATAATCCACCTGGAAGTTTAAGATGTAATAGTAATTTAGTTGTGTTTTGGAAGGCAAATGGGCCTAAAACATGTCCTGGCTTGCCCCAGCCTTCTGCTGATAGGGTCAGCAAGGGCAGGAGGAAAATAAAGGCTTGGGCCATTATGTCCCCTCTCAAAGTGATAAACAGGTACCCACAGGTGTTTATGCACCTTTTAATGTCTTGCCCAAATAAGGGTAAGGAAGCTCTGGTTTCACCTAATATGGTCAGTTTTGGCAAAGTGACATTCTGTTTGGTGAATCTCTGTGGCCAAAGGAGCCATCACACTTGGGCAAATAACATAACTGGAGATAAGTTGCAAGCTGTGTACTCCACCCTATGTCAGTGTGTTCTGCTCTGCCTTGTGCTTCAGACCAGCAGAACTTCGATGTACAAGCTTTGACTACCTGGAAACTTGCTGTGCTTCAAGTTTGCCAGGAGAAGGCATGAAGTGCCTCACAACGTGATGAGCAGTGCCACTAACATTTTGCTCTCTGAACATCTGCAAGAAACCTTGCCTGCACCGCTGCAAGCCTCTGTGTCAAGTCTGGAGTCCAAGAGGAACCAGGATCAAGTAATAGATCTTCCACCTCTTTTCCAGCACCTTGCTAGAGCCTGGGAAGATCTAGAAGCCTCAACAGCTATTAAGACACCAACAGAACTCCCTTCAAGTGTTTGGGTATTGTCTGGAAACTGTAGTTGGCCCCAGGAATCCAGCGATAATATTTTGTAAGTAAATATTCATAAACCTCTCTATAACTGAATTCTATTGTGCCTTCTGCCTTAGCAGAAAGGAACCTCTTGGGTCTCCCTCAAAGGTGAGAGACATTGGATACAAGATTCTCTTTCCAAAATAGTTTCATGTTTGTTATATTATTGCTAGTTACTTCTTTAGTGTTCTAAATTCCCTGGGTTTTCCCCTCTGTGTAATACTTTTCATGACCATACAAAGAATCTATTATTAAAAATTATGGTCTGTGATGAGATTGCTAAATATCAAAATTAATAAACTATATTAATTTTGGGATAGATTCCATCCATACAGCTGTAGACTTGGAATTACAACCATGAGAAGAGAGTTGATGTCAGTGTATATTAGTTATATTTCTATCCATTAAATATGCTTATTTATTGACCAAATGGCTGGAAAATGAATATATATATAAAATAGATAA
Organism: Tricholaema leucomelas; assembly: GCA_013400475.1. NCBI lineage: Eukaryota > Metazoa > Chordata > Aves > Piciformes > Lybiidae > Tricholaema lacrymosa > Tricholaema leucomelas. The sequence continues at coordinate 27,860 of WAAF01019958.1, read as the reverse complement.
GGGCTAGAAGACTACTTAAGGATTGTATGTTCATGTGTGTGTCATTTTCTTTGACTCATTTATGGTATTGGCCAAAAAGCTTAAAACACAAGAAACTGCTTCATGACACAGTAGCGTTAAGTATAACTCATCACAGTTTTATGCATTGATAAAAACTCTTTTAACAAATAATGATGAGTTATAAATCTTGACTTTTCTGGATTCTCTATAAAATAATTGTACAGTGACTAATCATAGAAAACAGACAAATAAACAAGTAAACAAACACACAAGCTCCAAATGAAACAACAATCAAAATAAATGCAAAATAATGTTTGTAATTTATTGAAGATGGATTAATCTGACCCACATCTCAATTTCTGCCTCTGTTTCGCACAGTAGGATTTTGTTCATGGTGACTAAATGCAGAGAGGGGTGACTATAGGAGCACAAGAGAGTTGGAATCGCTGCTTCTGGGTCTGATATTTAGCATAATAATCACTAGATTGCAGGATCAAGCTGCAGAAAAAGTCCTGCTCTGTTTCTGCAGTTCTATAATGTAAAGTACTTGATTGCTCTGTGTGAATGAGGCATGCAAAAATGGACTGTCTGTAGGTACTCTAAGGGTAAGGACCATGATTAATGATGATCGTTAAGCCAAACAGTTCATTGCAAGACTCTAACCAACCCATCACGTGCATAGACAACCTAACTTTGTAAAAACAGAGAATTTTTATGGTAATGGCAGAATTGCTTTACTTGTAAATGCCAAAATATAGGCAACAAATTAAACTTTGGGCAAAATTTAAATTGAGGAGAAATGCACAGATAATAATACCATGAACTGACAAGTATGTATTTTAATGAAAAAATCTTACAATAGATTTTGCTGTTTTCACCAACTTCAATGACAATTCCAAGTAACAAATAAAATCAGGGCAACTGTCTTAAAGTTCTGTTGGTAGTGCCAGTAGAGAAAGTTCTTATCTCTTGGTTTCCCAAAATAATGTTTGTGTTGGTCTTGTATAGATGACATATTTTTAATACAAAGTCTGGCATTTTACATAGCAAATGGTCAGTCCTGTGCTACTTATCACCTACACACACTGCAGACTCATCTAATCTTGCTGTATTTCTTCTTGTTCCGGTTTTGAGATGAAGAAAAATTAGTTTGATAGTTGTGTTTATTTTAGTGGGATTATTTAAGTTTCTCTTTTCAGTATTTGCAAATCTGGAACTTAAAGCTGCAAAAGTGTCTGCACACTGGAATTGGGACTATACAGCCTTTTTTTCAAAGCCCACCAAGACCAAGTTGTGCCAGTGGAACTGTTATGACGTCACTTTCATTAACCTTAATTTTATCTTGTGTCAGTATATCACTTTCATCTTCTACAGAGATGGTGTGCATTTGTTTACAAGAATCATCTCTTTTGTAGTCAAGACAGTGGGATCTTGGTCCGTATCTGGGGATTGTCTACCTTTTGCTTTGTTCTATAAAGAACATATAATGAGTGAAATAAAACACAGTGTGAGACACTGTTTATCAAAAATCTTGGGGATTTGCACAGGCTGAACATTTGACAGCAAAGCATACAAAATTCTTCTTTCAGATAGGGCTGGGTGCTAGGTTGGACTCGATGATCTTGGAGGTCTCTTCCAACCTGGTTGATTCTATGATTCTATGATTAATGTCTGAGGGAGAAACACGAATTGACCCTTGCTACATGTTTGGCTTAAGGGTACAAGTGAGATGACGGAATTAATGTTGTTGGTAAAATAGAATCAATCAGGTTGGAAGAGACCTCCAAGATCATCCAGTCCAACCTAGCACCCAGCCCTAGCCAGTCAACTAGACCATGGCACTAAGTGCCTCATCCAGGCTTTTCCTGAACACCTCCAGGGATGGTGACTCCACCACCTCCCTGGGCAGCCCATTCCAATGGCAAATGACCCTCTCTGTGAAGAACTTCCTCCTAACATCCAGGCTATACTTCCCTCGGCACAACTTGAGACTGTGTCCCCTTGTCCTGTTGATGGTTGCCTGGGAGAAGAGACCAATCCCCACCTGGCTACAACCACCCTTCAGGTAGTTGTAGACAGCAATGAGGTCACCCCTGAACCTCCTCTTCTCCAGGCTAACAGAGGTATCTGCCCCTGTCCTGTAAATCCACTTATGTGCCTTGTACACAATGTATGGGCCACATGTATGCATGGCTTTATACACAGTCTATCTCTATCAGATAACATTTAATTAAGCTTACAGTCAGTTGGGCAAGTAACATTGTTTTTGATCACAAAAGATCATGTGACAAGTCCTCAGATACCATGTATAAGCCCAGAGTTTCCAGAAGTATGCTAACGTATACTTCAGGAACCTGGTCCACATCTTATGCTGAATGCTACATCCTTGTGCCATGTAACTGGTTATGTGGCAGCTAAGCAGTGCTTCATGCTACAGCCCAAACACTGAGGAAGGATTTCAAACTTGTGGCACTTCTGTGAAATCCGGGCATTAAATTGCGTATTAGGCTGACAGGATTTCTTGCCCCCCTGGCACTCTTGCAGTGTGTGACATGACCTTTCTTTCTGGGGAAAACTCCCTGTTAAGTCTCTTTGAGATGAGAGGTTCAATTCAGCCATTCATAGAGGAACTAGCGCTTATCAAGCCCCCTATGCTTTGTCTCCTGGCTTAACTAGATCCTCACCTACAAATAAAGTCTAAGGAGGATTAATGACTGTCTCTTCCCTCTCGCTTAGGACAAAATCTGGTCCATGAAATGAACTTCAATTACCAACACTGTTTTCTCCTCAAAGCTCTGTTTTAACTGCTCTTTGAATTTTGAGTTGATTGCTTTCAAGTTTCATTTCAAGAAATCCAGATGATATATGTAATCTCTTATTAATGCACTGAGAAAATGTAATTCTTGGTTATGACTCATGTCTGTTTTACAGATGACTGAAACACGAATTAATTTCCTTTTCTTTCCTGGTACATTTATGTGGTTCAGGACAACACCTTCCTTTTATCCCAATAAATGTACCCATAAGGCTTTGTTCTACAGAGAATGCATGCATTTAAAAATTAACAGAGATTTCAGATGCCAAGAATGTGTTCTGCCTCAGTACCTGAATCTGTTAGATATCTCTTACAGAAAAGCCTGGAAACTGAAGAAAAGCATGCATGCAAAGAGCTTTGTTCCTTGGCTATTAGCTGTAGAGAGATGTGAACTTGTTCAGAATAATTCAGCAAGACTCCACGTGTACAGTAACAGCAGCAATAGATGGCAGTCTTCATCCACTGTATGGAAAGGACTGAAGAAACATCTCTTGCCCCTCACCCAACAAGTCACATCTCTCTTTCAGCAGTTTGTAGGTCAATGTACAGATGTAGTTGAAAAGTTCATTTGGAAGACATTTTCCTTCTACAAGCCTGGATTGATTTACATCCACCCTGCTATCCCTATAAGTGGATATCAAGGTAGGAAATGACAGTATCAGGAAGGGGATGAGGATGGTTCCCTCACATTTAGCTCAGGAAGACACTACAGGATTGTTGCAGCACGAATATAGAGTATTTGGCACTGTGGATATAGATTCTAATGAGCAAATCCTTGGTTCCCATATAGACACACACCTTTCTGGATGGATTTGCCCTGCATTGCTCACAGAAAAAAAAGAGAAGCCATGAATCTCGTCTCTCTTGTCCCTTGCCTGGACAGCATTGTCTGTTGAGGAGGTCATACAGGAGGGCATGTCTGCCTTCTTTCCCTCCAGCCAAACCTGTCCAAAATTGTGACAGTTTTCTTTGGTTTCTGTTGTGAAATGCTGACAAAAGGATGGGCCCTTCAAGGCACCTGTGGCTGAACAATGATTTTCTTTTTGCATTCAAATGCAGAGAAAGGCTGAGGGTTTCGTTTTCTTCACTGCTGTCAAGTGATACTGGGAAAAAAAGTCCTGAAGGAAATTTCTTCCTCCTGCACTTTTACAGGGGGTAACATGATTAGAAATCACACATAGGATTGCTAAGGGTCTTAGTTGATTAATAAATTAAATATATCAGTGATACAATAAGTATCTACAAGCTTCATCTCCCACTGGCAGTTGGTTCTGCTACCCTCTGGATAGATCCATACAATCACTGGTACAATTTCCTTACACTTTCTACAGTGTGTGTTTGATTTGATTGGGAAACAATTTGATGAGGCAGAAATTATAAAAATTTAGTTACTTTTATTTCCCCCCAAAAGTACCAAACTAGTTACATTTTATTTACAGGTTCTAATGTGGTTGGGAATGTTCACAAGGATGCTTATGGGCAATTTTAGTAATTTAAGAAAGTCCAGTCCAGAAAATGGAAAAGGCTAAGCTACAAAATAGCTTTACCCCACTTAAAAATCAAAGGCAGAGCAGAGAGCCCTAGAGAAAGTCCAAGAGACCACCAGATTTACTCAGGAGATGGTCCCTGGATCTCCTTTGCGTCAGCCTCTGGAAACTGCAAGTTCTATAATCCAGTTGCAGAACCACGCAGTATACGTCCAATGTGAATGTAACCCACCAAAGTCAAAGTGTCTGCAGACCCAACTTCAATGAGGCAGTGGAACTTCCACTTCCATCTCATGGAGCAGCACTGTCTTAGGAGCACAGGGAAAAATCACACTGCTGGCATGTTCCTGCGAACAGTGGCAGTTTACAGCAGAGGCAGCTCGGGGACAGGCAGCAGGAAACCAGGATATGCTGGTACGAGGAGGAGATGGGTCCAGGTGTCACAGGCAACTCTCTTCAAATGGAACTGCATAGACCAAATGGACCCAATGGACTTGATGAACTTGTGTACGCTCTCTGGTCACTCTGTTTAAGTCCTTCCCAGACACTATATCCAGTGCCAATACATACTGGGCACGAAGAATCCAATCAATCACAATCCCAGATTCCACACAGGCTTTCCCAAGAGTGGGAGTGGGAAGAAAAGGATGCCTTTTGCCACTCCCCATTCACTCCTGCAGGGGGAGGGAAAAGCAGCTTTGTGCCTTAGTCTTTACCCATTCAAACCTCTGCTGATGGAAGGAGGAGAAGGGAGCTTGGAGTGCCACACAACAGTCCTGAAATTTTATCACAGAGCATTTTTGTCACTAATTAAGAATACATTGAAACACAACATGGCTCATCATCATAACTAGACTCTGGAGCATGGTATACAGGTCTATATGACTCTTGCCAGAGATGTCTCACTGTCCTCATATGCTGATGTGGCTTTGAGGCTGTGTTGTCATGCTGTCATAGATGCTGGATGGGTGGGGAAAATGCTTCTAAACCACTGAGAGAATAAAATTTTATATCCAAAATCTCAATATGCTCAATTATTATTTATGGAAGGTTCACCTAAAATACTGTCAAGTGACTTCTGGTAACAGAATTGCCACAGAATAATGCAATCTAGGTTGCTGTTGGCAAACATGGATGTTCTAGGAAAATTATCAGAGGACAAAAGACACTTTACACAAGGTTGTTAGTAACAATTGTCCTTGCTAACCACAGCTGATAAAAAAATGTGTGAGAAAAGAGGAGAATAAAAAGCGATACAGTGCCTTTCAAGATCTGATTTTCCTGTGGCACTGAAATCAGCTTCAAATATTAGGCAATTAGTAAATTGCTATTTGTAGACAAAGCTTTACTAAGTCATTAGTAAGTTGCTTTTTGCAGACAAAGGTTTACTGAGTCATTCATAAAATGAACAGAAGTGGACAAAATGGTTTTCCAGTTACAGAGTTTGATTTACGATGTGCCTAAGTTTGTAAGGAATTCTGCAAAGGGTCTCCATTCAAGATTTGAGACCTACTATAACTTAGAGAGTATGTTCTCTGAATTTAATATGGTCACTGTAAGGAGCACTCTGAGAGAAATTTTCTCTCTAGAAAACAGGAGGAAAGCCAGTCAGAACATCATATTCAAGCAAGCAATGATGAATGCATAGAAAAATGTTTTACTTTCCCTTTTGACAGGCCTTATAGAGAACTTGATACATCAAACACCTGAGTGCTTTAAAATACATTGGTGCCAGAATGCTTCAAAGCACACGAAGGATCATGTTGTGATGTGATTCAAGGACGCACAATATTTGAGTGCAGAATATGAGATTCTCTCACAAAAGTCTGTGGAAAAATCCCCCTGCTTCTCGTGTTACTGCAGCATAGCCTGTGCTGTGTGCATGACTGCATACTGGTCTTGTAACCTGTACTTCAAATATTTCCCTCTTTTTTTTTTTTTCTGCAGGACATACTATTTCTCTGATTTCCCTTTGTGACAAACAACGCTGCTTTTCTTCACTCTGTTGTGAGTTATGTTTTACACGTACAATTCAGCAGCAGCTTGCACTCCTGTACTCATACATGCTGTTTTGCCCAGATCTCGAGTTTCACTAAACTGCACACAGAAAGAAAAACTTATTCCAGGAGTACAACTGGGTTGTGAATACCTGGTTTCAAGTGTATGACAAATCAGTTGTTAGCGTGTATCTCTCTAAAGAGTCATACCACCGTGACTTGGAGAAAACACTGTTGACAAGATATTAGTAATGTATATCTATACACTGCAGATTTTCAGTCAGAAGATTTAACAAAAACCCCTTGATTTTCTTCCTTCTACAGTTGGATAGTATGGCACAACTGGGAAGCAATTTATTTGTGTTGGGATATGACTTTAACTTTTAGTCTTCTGAACAGATGCTAAAAGACAACAATCCCAGACAAAACCCACAACATAAAGGGAAGAAAGGCAGCAAGAAGTACAAACAAGAGATGAGACCATGAGAAAGGTGTACACTCAGCTGTGGTGGTCCATAAAGCAAGTTTGCAGATGACACTAAGCTGGGGGCAGATGTGACTGAGTTGGAGGGCAGAAGGGCTCTGCAGCGGGACCTTGACCGCCTGGAGAGATGGGCAGAGTCCAATGGGATGGCATTCAATAGCTCCAAGTGCAGGGTGCTGCACTTTGGCCACAACAACCCCATGCAGAGATACAGGCT
>WAAF01019958.1:0-20670 GCA_013400475.1 Tricholaema leucomelas | reverse complement strand
GAAGAGAAAGTTCTTCACTGAGAGAGTCATTGGCTACTGGAATGGGCTGCCCAGGGAGGTGGTGGAGTCGCTGTCCCTGGAGCTGTTCAAGGCAGGACTGGACGTGGCACTTGGTGCCATGGTCTAGCCTTGAGCTCTGTGGTGAAGGGTTGGACTTGATGATCTGTGAGGTCTCTTCCAGCCTTGGTGATACTGTGATACTGTGACACTGTGATAAAGTGCAGAATGTCCCTGCTCCACAGAAATTGTATTTCTATTTTTACACCCTTTTTGAATCTCTGTAATTCCTAGGGAAATAAAGAGAAAAGAGAGTCTGAGTAGATCACAGAGTTATTTCTGGCCTTGATGGATAATACTACTACCTTTTAAGAATACTCTGTGATAGGCTGCTATCTCTAATGACAGAACTTCTGCACAGTTCTGAATAATGCAAAAAAATCCAATTCCAAAATCAACATTACCATGTGCATAATTTACTCATAATTAAGAATTAAATTAATCAAATATGTGTGTGTGCCTTGAATTGTTCACCCAGCTCACACAGTTTATCTGCTCGTTATTAAGGTCTGATTAAGTTTATAAGCATAATTCTTAATCAGAGAGTTTATTTAACTGAAATCCATTAGTAGAGCTACTTGTAATTTTTTTTTAGCCAAACATTTTTATGATAGAAAATACTAGTTACGGAAATAAAATGCCAGTTCTATGTAGAAAGATAACACATTGATGAAATATTCATATGGAAAGTCTTTTCATGTTTAGGACAAACTTTTTATTCAATAAAAACAGGGGGAGAGAGAGAGAAAGAAAGGGAAAGGAGAAAGTGAGCACGAGCCCTGAACAAAATAGAACAGAGACATTGCCTATGAATCTCCCACATGCCAAGACCAGAGCTGACCCACCACTGCGAACAGACCATTACATTTTAAACAGAAAAGATGGCCCCTTTTAAGGTAATGATACTCTACCTGGCCATAAGTTGTAATGACCAAAAATAAATCTATTAGTGATTGGATAATCTGAGAGGGAAAGGAGGCAATTTACGGTTGAAACAATCAAAACAATTAAATTGCCCCGAATGTGTTGCTAAAATCATCATAACAAGACCACGTTGCTAATCAAAATGAAAGGCAAGAAATTCACTGTTAGAAACTGAAAAATTAGAATCATAGAATAATGGAGTCAACCAGGTTGGAAGAGACCTTCAAGATCATGCAGTCCAACCTATCACCCAGCCCTATCCAACCAACTAGACCACAGCACTAAGTGCCTTATCCAGTCTTTTCTTGAACACCTCCAGAGACAATTACCTGAATCATAGCAGTCTCTTCAATGACTTCTGCCCAATTCCAGCTGTCAGACATTTTAATGAAATAACAGAGTAGTAGGGACAAAGACCATTTGTTTTTCCTGTAACAGTGACAAAACAAAAATCAGCTTTAATTTATAGCTCAGGCTGTGCCTTTTGTCTTGGACAAGAGCTGACAACCGAAATTAGATTCAGCTGTAATGCAGATGTATCTGAGGAGTGACTCCCTCCAAGGAAGTCTAGACATTTTCTCAAGTGTGCAGGGATTTCTTCAGTGACAAAATTTTCCAGCTACGTAGCTCAGACTGCATAGTCCTTCTGAATATGGCTGGAGGCTTGTTCCTCACTGATGGATGCTGCAAAAATTCTGCTTATAATATTGTGTTTTGGTGTATTATCTCTAGCAATGCAATAGTTTCTTTGGTATTTTGCTTCACTTTGGTTTTGTTTTTATTGGTGATTTTTTTTCCAGAGAAAAATATAATCTTGGGTATTGTTTTTCTTGTCAATTTTTTTTTAAAATGTTGTTTAGAAGGAAAATTTCTGTTAAAAAACATGTGGGATATTGTCTGTTGTCTTTCACAGACATGGCAAATTTCTGTTTCCCTTAAACAATTCACCTTCAGTCTGTTCCCATTGAAACGAACTCTGCTAGGGTGATCTCACAAGTAAGTTCTTTTTTAAACAAGGATCAGTCCTGAGCCCAGTCCTGTTCAATGCCTTTGTTGATGATCTGGACGAAGGGATTGAGTCCATCATCAGTAAGTTTGCAGATGACACCAAGCTAGGAGCAGGTGTTGATCTGTTGGAAGGTAGGAGAGCCCTGCAGAGGGACCTGGACAGGCTGGATGGGTGGGCAGAGGCCAATGGGATGAGGTTGAACAAGGCCAAGTTCAGGGTTCTGCACTTTGGCCACAACTCCAAGCAGCACTACAGGCTGGGGACAGAGTGGCTGGAGAGCAGCCAGGAGGAAAGGGACCTGGGGGTACTGGTACATAGTAGGCTGAAGATGAGCCAGCAGTGTGCCCAGGTGGGCAGCAGAGCCAATGGCATCCTGGCCTGTATCAGGAATAGTGTGGCCAGTAGGATAAGGGAGGTTATTGTGCCCCTGTACTCAACACTGGGCAGGCCACATCACAGAACACAGAATGGTTTAGGTTGGAAAGGACCTCAAGGATCATCCAGTTCCAACTCCCTGTCATAGGCAGGGACACCTCCCACTAGAACAGGTTGCTCAAGGTCTCAATTAAAAAGATCTTCTCCAACCTCCCCACCATGGGCAGGGACACCTCTCAGCTAGACTCAGCTGCTCAAGGCCTCATCCAGCCTGACCTTCAACACTCCCAGGCAGGAGGCAGCCACAGCCACCCTGGGCAGCCTCTTCCAGAAAATCACCGCCCTCACACTGAAGAACTTTCTCAGCTCCAGTCTAACCCAGCACCTCTCTGGCAATTCTAGTATCAGACCAATGCTAGAACCAGGCTTTAATATCCATTTTTTGGTCTGGTGTTAATTGTTTGAAAGGCTGAATTTTCCAGTGAGGGTGCCATGCACTCACAGCACTAGTGTGGAACAGCATGCAGGCTTGCACTGCAGGAAGCTGCTATGTACAGACAGGCAGCACTCACAAGAGGCTTCATTCATATCCCATTCCCTGTACTGAAATTGCCATTAAAATATCTGGGCCCCTCAACTCAAGAGAGATATTGAGATACTGGAACGTGTCCATAGAAGGCTGACAAAGCTGGTGAGAGGCCTGGAGCACAGCCCTGTGAGGAGAGGCTGAGAGAGCTGGGGGTGTTTAGCTTGGAGAAGAGGAGGCTCAGGGCTGACCTCATTGCTGTCTACAACTACCTGAAAGGAAGTTGTAGCCAGGGGGGGGTTGGTCTCTTCTCCCAGACAACCAGCAGCAGAACAAGGGGACACAGCCTTAAGTTGTGCTGTGGGAGGTCTAGGCTGGATGTTAGGAGGAAGTTCTTCCCAGAGAGAGTGATTGGCATTGGAATGGGCTGCCCAGGGAGGTGGTGGAGTCACCGTCCCTGGGGGTGTTCAGGAAAAGACTGGATGAGGCACTTAGTGCCATGGTCTACTTGACTGGCCAGGGCTGGGTGCTAGGCTGGACTGGATGATCTTGGAGGTCTCTTCCAACCTGGATGATTCTATTATTCAGTGTATCTTATTTATTTATATTTTTTAATCTTCTCACATTTTTTGCCAAAAGATTCTGGGCATTAAGCTTATAAAACTAAATAAGCTATTTTGAATTGCTTTCCTAAATGAGATAATTTCCTTTTTGCTTCTCAGCTATTGGGGTGAGACTGTGCAGCTCACCAATTTATTGAGTATTGACTTCTTCAACTGTTCTATTTCAAATGTGGAGAAAACTATGCTAACTAGCATGGCTACATCTGATCTAGTATATTATATGCTACTCTTTTCTGAAAGTATTTGTTGCCCTTTTCAAGTAAATTCCCTACTGAAATGTCCAGGGAGGTGGTGGAGTTGTGATCCCTGGAGATGTTCAAGAAGCATGTAGATGTGGTGCTTCAGGACATGGTTCAGTGGTCATGATAGTCGGGTTATGACGAGAGTTGATGATCTGAAAGACTTTTTCCAGCCATAGTGATTCTATAATATATCTGCAGTAATGTTTACCCTGAAACTGTGGATTTGTTCAATGTTTCTTGCTATTGCTTTTAACTATCTCATGTAAGTATTTGACTGTCGCGGAGTAATTTTCTGTGTCTAAGGTCAGTAAGGGGTTGCTGATAGAGACTTTGAGCTCATTTTGTATGTTGGTGGGGGAGCCTATTTGTTTTCTTCATGCTGTACCATCTGGAATGTATATCCTTAACCATCTTTTCCATCAGAATTAACTGCTGCTGCCAGCATGCTTCTGAACTCCTCAACTTGAGCCAGCTCAAGCCATTGCCAAAAATAGATAATAGTCTTTTGTAGGCAGAAATCTGTTTCCTTTGTGTGTGCCAGACAAGAATGAGTGGCACTGTGGCCCTGCAAAACCAGGCTACATGGGCAGCCCTCGGGTCATTGAGGTCATTGCAGTGTCAGCAATGGGGTACAAGTGGGAAAAGGCAGGTATTTAGGACAGGTGGTGAGGAGAAAGGTTTTCAGAGACTGGAGTTGCCAGGAAAGGATAGCGACAGAAAAGTGGGAATCATGAGGGAAGAAAGAAAAGATCTTCAGAAGGAAGAGTGATCAGTGGGAGGGAAGAGAATTATTTTTTTTTTCTGAGAGGACCCTCATCTCTCTCCAAAACTTTCTGTTCTCCCAGTCTATCTGCTGTCCCAGATAGAACAGCCTCCTCCTTGCACCAGTAGACACCTCAGTTCTGTCTATCTTATTCTGCTCCATCATCAGAATTGAATTCTGTCTACATGAACTACAAATCTTGAATGGACACTGAATAAGATTGTCTTGTCAAGCAATATGATTGTCAAGCAATATGATTGTTCTCAAGAAGTACTTCCACCAGTGCTCTCAACTTGTTTAAATCTTATCTTTTAGAATAATATTTAAGTTAGGTTTGCTGATTATTTAGACTGTTACTGAAGTAATCATATCTATGTTTGTACATTTTTGTATCTGTGCAAACAGAGAGCTTTATCTTCAAGCAGGGACACCTAAAGTCCCTGTTGCATCATATTGTAGGTCATTGGAAAACTTCTCATTGACTTTCTGCAAACTTGGCAAGTATCTATGGGGTTTTCATATCAAGTAAGAAACTGGACAGAATATCTTTTATTAATGTAAGTATATTTTGTTTCCTATCTATCGAAATATGGAAACCACAAATAAACCTCTCTTTGGAAATAACATTCATTACACAACTTACAGGTCTTTCATCTCAAATTAACTTTCATTACACTGATTGTCCTCATTCTTGTTAATAATCTTCTAGCAAAGTTGTTTTTAAATGCAATACAAGCACCTGCTTTTTGTTTATTTCAGTCTGTATATGAAAACTCATTATTAAGGCTGCAGAGGGCCTTTCCAAAGGCCTGTAGTAATAGCATGCAGGGCAATGGCTTGAAATGAGGGAAGAGCAGATTTAGATTAGATGTTAGAACAAGTTCTGCACCATGAGGATGGTGGAACAGTGGCATGGGTTTCCCAGGGAGGCATTTAAGGCCCCTATCCCTGGAGCTATTCAAGGTCAGGCACCATGGAGCTCTGAGCAACCTGATCTAGTGGAGGATGTCCATGCTGAATGTAGGGGGAGTTGGACTAGATGACCTTTGGAGGTCCATTCTAACACAAACCATTCTATGACTCTATGATTTTAAAACAGGGGTAAAATATTTTTCTTGTCACAGTTTTTAAACTGTTCTAATCTGATGTGTCATAGTGGGATAATACTTTGGAATCACATGAAAATGGAAAATATATCATATCAACTCTATCAACTATTAAAGCCACTTCAGATTGTCCCTAGTTACTAAAACATATTGTTACATTTCCATGTAAAACCAGCACACAAGACAGTTAGCAGATTACTGTCTTAAACTCTATGGCACTCGTTGCATTTGATGCTGAGCTAGACACTTCAGAGGTAAATTTACAGTATGAAACTAATAATTTGAAATGTTTTAGCCATTGAGATTTTCATGTCTCTTGCTTTAATTGCTTATTTAATTTATCTCAGAGTGCTTATCGTGCTCACATATGGGCCTCTCAACTAATAAATGTGACAGTAATCCAGCTAAGTAATGAGTATTAGATATCACCATCTGAACACTAGTTTATTAGCTATCTGGTTAAACAACCAGCTGTCTTCTAACCTTAGTCAATGCACATACTGCTGTGATTTGTGAGAAATATATTTAATGATGATATTGCCAAAATACAGCACAATCAAAAGATGTAATATATTGAGATGACTTTCTGTTCTTAAACGCAGGTGAATTAATCTTACAGGACTAATTGGACAGAATTTGGTGCCAGAGAGTAAAGCCATTTTTCTGTGTTTGGCATCTGGAGTACCATGACTAGTTTCACTGTTAGCTGCTTTGTATCTTCTACTGGTTTCCTCTTTATTTTGTGCAGTACCATTATAGAATAGCTGTTTTCTCATTGTGAAACTGCTGTCCCTTTAAGATGCTTACCATACATTTAGGCAGCAGTTATTACTGAACTCCTAATCTAGAGTTGCATTTCTATCAACACCATTAGTTTGTCATTCATGGGACACTGAACATCAGGGGAGACCAGCACAGAATGCAATTCTTAGTCAAATGTGTATTTTCTACAAATGTGAAGACAGCTTTGTAGTCTTTATGTCCTGATAATATCTTTGGGGGATACTTGCTTTATTGACTATGCTATAAGCCGCTTGGAGAAAGGACTTTTTGTTGCAGTTATTTCCTGTGTATTTGTATGGTGACATGAACACACAAATGGTTCTTGGTGTAGGTTCAGATATTATCACTGTCATAGAAACATGTAGTGCCAATTTATTATCCTTAAAATTAAGGTATTTATAAAATTATTTGTTCAATATTTGTTTGGATATTGAAAACTGCAGGCCAGCCACTCTCAGGCGTGCTGGAGCATGCTTATTTGCTAAGTAAAAGGTGATAGAATGCCTGCACACCTTGGGGTTTGAAACTTGAAATTGCTTTTGTGAATTTCTAAATTTAATTTAGCATATATTTATATATTAATAAATGAAAACCACCACTGTCTTCTGCTGTGCTGTACTGTTTCTGGAAGTTCATTCCAACGCCCATGATTCTGTGGTCTAAAAGGATGTTGCAAATTGGTTGTCGATGTTCTTTAGATGAATTCCATCAGCCAGTTTTTATAACGGATATGACTTCAGCCTGTTAAAAATTAGAACTGTGGTTAGGATACATACATACATACTGCTTAATGATGAACTCCTATCTACAAATGCCTACATAGTCCTGCCTCAGCTGATTCTACTGTAATTTTAGATGTTTTCTGCCAGTTAAAGAATTTTAAATAAATAGGAAGCTTTAACTCTTCTCAATTTCATAACTGCAGGTAAGTGCATCTTATTGCTAAACATTAATTTCTTTGTCTTGTCCTCTTTAAAATGCTTTCTTTAGATTCAGAGGAATACTTTGAAGGAAGTTAGGAAAGAGAAGTTTGATTTCTCTCTCCTTTGTCTGAGGGAACAGATCTTCTCACACAACATTTATTGGATATTTTTAGAGCAGAATCAAAATGAATTGTTACATTTTCCTTTTCTGAAGAGTCTCAAGTTGTGCCAGGACAGGTATATGCTGGATGTTAGGAGGAAGTTCTTCACAGAAAGAGTGATTTTCCATTGGAATGGGCTGCCCAGGGAGGTGGTGGAGTCACTGTCACTGGAGTTGTTCAAGAAAAGCCTGGATGAGGCACTTAGTGCCATGGTCTAGTTGACTGGATAGGGCTGGGTGCTAGGTTGGACTGGATGATCTTGGTGGTTTCTCCCAGCCTGGTTGATTCCATGTCTTATACTGGTAAGAATATTTCTGAGTCTTTGCCATCAGACAAAGACTTCCCTTCCCTTCTTGTCTTGCCTTTTGTTTTTCTCTCTTTCTCTCTCTCCTTTCCCTTTCCTTTTTATACTTTGCCTGCTCTCAATTTCCACAATTTCTGTCAGAACTCCTAACTTTCACTTCATCCTAAGATGAGAAATCATGCCTTTTCCATGTTCCTTAGCAACAGTCTTTGTGACTCAACATATTGCTCAAAAACTCTGCATTAATGTCAAGATGTGTTCACTTTCATAGAAGTGAAAGTCTTCTATGACACCAACGCCTCCCAGTCATATCAAACAGTCAAAAAGACTTGTTGATTTTTTTTCATGAGGGCTTTATCCAGATTTTCATGAGAAAGTTGACTGACATTGTCCAGACTCCAAGACTTGGAAAATGTGTTCTGAGTATAACCAGCTCTGAAAACTGTTTTTCAAGGAGAAAGGAGCTCTGAAAACTGTTTTTTTTTTTTGAGGAGAAAGGTTTCATTTACATAAAGGGTTTTGTTTTATTTTGTCTTATTTTTTGTTCAAGATTTCTTTGTGGGCTTTTTTGGGTTTTTTGGTTTTTTTTTTGTTTTGTTTAATCCATATATAGGATTACTTCTCATTTGAATCTGTCTGAGAATCTCCAATTTCCAAACAAAATTTTGGTACCAGGATTAAATAGAATAGATATAATGGATTTACAATCTGACTTCATTCTTAGCAATCACTTAATTCTTCTGTGCTTTGGTCCCTGATCTCTAAAAAAGACTCTTAATGCTTCTGTCCTTGGAAGAATATTGAGAGTATAAATTCATGAAAAAGAGTTCATAAACAAGGAGGTGAAGAATTTATAGCTTAAGTATTCCAAGGATGTGGATGTCAGGAAAAGCTTCAGAAGTTATGAAATTAGTACCTGATATATAGCATCAGCTTCATACAGGATAATCAGAACATATTTCCCATTCTGAAAGATAAGCATAGTAGACAACTGTTTATACACAGATATGATAGTTTTAATTATTTGTTTTAAGTTGAGGACATGTCAGACAGTTCTATCCCATGGGTGAGACAGCTTTTAAATGTTAAGTGGTTGTAGCATTGAAGCTTTAGTAAGATTCAGTTCGACACAAGGCAGCAAGGTTATACAAGCTCAGACGTCCTCTTACGCCACTATTGTTATTAAAAAGAACACAGAATTTATCTTGAGTCTTTTAAAAACTTACCAGTTAGCAGAGCAGAACAAAGCATTTTCTGTGGGTTACAAATGAAAATTATTTATCTTCTCCCTTCTATCTAAACCGTATTTCACAGCTCACAGGACACAAATGCAAATATGGTTTAAAAAAAGTTCCTGGGCTTTTATCTCTGTAAAAATAAATAGGTGAAGGTAGAAAAAGTCATAGAAAGGAAGAACAAGGGATGTTTATAAAAACAGTTCACCTTGTAAGTGGAATAAAAATTAACAATTCTCAGCTTTATGACTGTCAAAAATTATGTAGGGTGAGGGTTAACTGGCAAAACACCAATATGTTACAATGGTTGCAATAAAAATGAATTCTAGGAGGTCAGAATCTATGTTTTTAAAAATCCTCTACCTATTGGTATATATTTGCTGGTAAAATATTATTTCATTTTTAAAAAGTGAGAAGATATGTGAGAAATGTATGGGTCTAGCAAATTAAAAGCATTATGAAAGCTTGATAGCCCTCCAAGTGAGAGGAGGTCAAATGAGTAAAACAAAGAAAATATGGGAGCACTACATTAAAAAAAAACAACAACAAAAAAAAAAAAACTAGCATAGGGGAATAGGGGAAAAATGAGGTGATACAGTGCTAGAAAAAAATGAGCCACTTTGTCATCCAGGAAAGTGGTAAAATTTCCAAGGCTGTACACATCTTCCCATGGAACTTAAATGAACAGATTACTTTTATCACAGAACTGTCATGGTTGGAAGGGACTTCAAATATCATCCCATTCCAACCCCCCTGCTTGGGCAGGGACACCTCACACTAGATCAGTTGCTCAGAGCCCCATCTAGCCTGGCCTTAAAACCTTCCAGGAACGGGGCCTTCCACCACCTCCCTGGGCAACATGTTCCAGTGTCTCACCACCCTCATGGTGAAGAACTTCCTAACATCCAATCTGAGTCTACCCACTTCTAGTTTTGCTCCATTCCCCCAAGTCCTATCACTATCCAACATCCTAGAAAGTCCCTCCCCAGCTTTCTTGTAAGTGTGCCTTTAAGATACTGGAAGTTCACAATAAGGTCTCCTTGGAACCTTCTCTTCTCCAGACTGAATAACCCCAACTCTTTCAGTCCATATCCATAGGAGAGGAACTCCAGTCCTCTGATCATCCTCATGGTCCTTTCTCTGGACACACTCCAGCATGCCCATATCTTTCCTGTAATAGGGGCTCCAGAACTGGATGCAGCACTACAGGTGGGGTCTCATCAGAGTGGAATAGAGGAAGAGAATCATCTCCCTTGACCTGCTGGCCATGCTTCCCTTGACACAGCCCTTCTGCAAGTGCACTCTGCCAGCTTATGTTGAGCTTCTCGACCACCAGTGCTCCCAAGACTTTTTCTTCAGGGCTGCTCTCAAGCTAGTCACTGCCTGACCTATATTGTTGCTTGGGATTGCCCTGACCCAAATGTAGGACCCCACACTTAGTCTTGTTGAACTTTGTGAGATTGGCTTTGGCCCACCTCTCCAGTCTGTCAAGGTCCCTCTGGATAGCATCCCTTCCCTCCAGCATGTCAGCCACACCACACATCCTCAATGCCTGTTTTATGAGTAGTATATCAAAGCTGCCCAGGCAGAGAGTCACCACCTCTATTGTTTCACATTGTGGCTACTATTAGCAGATTTGGGATATATGGTTCATGAAAAGAGATGCAGCTGCCCTTATTTTTGCTAGTGGCTACATACATATAGAGAGGTTTCTGAATGGCATAGTCTCACTTTTCTCAACGTTTGCTCAAACTCTACTCCGTTCTACTCCAAACACAGACATGAAGGTCTCATTCTCTAAGTATGAGTCTCAAACTGACTGCCACAAAAGATAATAATATTGACCTAGTAGATAAAGTTCAGAAACTCATTTCTGTATGCTGAAGTCAAAGCCATTGAGTGAACATGTCTCAGTTCTAGTTTAAATTTCCCAGAGACTCAAAAATCAGTGAATAGGACCAATAATAATTTACATAATGCCTTTCCCTTTCCCCCTCCTTATTTTCAAGGAAAGGGAATTAAATATAGAGAAGAAAAGGTAAAACACACCCAAATAAAGTCTCACTTAGATTTGAAAGTTAAAAGAAGAAAATTATAACAATAAAAGGTATTTGAGGTAGGGAAGTTACAAAAAGGTATAGGGAAGGGAAAACAAGATACAAAATCTATAAATACAACCAGCTTTGACAGCGATGGTTTTGTCCACCTCGTGGATTATGGCCACATAGTAAATCAAAGAGGCACAGGAAGGTGACGCCAGCCAGCAGGGAGGCAGGACAAAAAAGAGCAAAAGAGGAAGTTCCTCTGTTTTTATAGGGGGCTAGACAGGGAGTGGGAGTGGGCTAACCACCACAGCTGGTAGTGTTTGGACCCACCCCTGGGGAGGGCTCAGGAGGACCTGAGGTTAGGGTCAAGACCACACTCCAGGAGGGTTAACCCTTTACAGAACAAACCCCAAACAACCTAATTGAGCAGATTGTATCACTTCATAGTGCCTTGAGAAGGAATTACAGCAACAAAAATGTTGATAAGGTTTATTTTCAATTCATTTGGCAGGGGGATGAATCTCTGAAACCAATCACAGTAGATGTTTTGCTTATTCTATCTCAGTTCAGCTGTGTTTTGATGTAGATAAGATTCTTTTTCATGACGTTTGGTGCAAATAATTTAAAGTCAGAGGACCAGGGAGATCATAACTGTTAAACATAGGAACTGGAATCAGTAGAGCTGACTTACCTTCCTAACTCATAACTGACTTTTTGTGTTTGACTTCCCTCGGCCTTTGCTGTCCTTCCACATAAAAACCAAAAACTACTTTACAATCCTTTGCTTGATCCATATCTGTGATATCAACAACTTGTATCTGACCCTCTTCTTATTACATGTGCACTCCTGATCATGAACAATCCTAGAATGGTAGTGTCTGGAAGGGATCTCTGGAATTAAAGTCCAACATCTCTGCTAAAGCAGGATCACCTACGGCAGGCCACACAGGATGGCATCCAGATGGATCTTGACAGCCTCCAGAGAAAGAAACTTCACAACCTCTATGGGAAGCCTGTTCCAGCACTCCATCACCCTTACAGCAAAGAAGTTTTCCCAGAATCACAGAATCAGAGGAGGTCAGGGGCTGGAAGAGACCTCAAAAGGTCATCTAGTCCAACCCCCCTGCCAGAGAAGAATCACCTATACCAGATCACACAGGGAGGACTTGAATATTTCCAGAGAGGGAGACTCCACAACCTCTCTGGGAAGCCTGTTCCAGTGTTCTGTCACCCTCACAGTGAGAAAACTTCCTCATGTTTACATGGAACTTCCTGCACCTCAGCTTCCACCCATTGCTCATTGTTCTGTCATTGGGTACTACTGAGAAGAGCCTGGCTCTATCCTCCTGGCACTCGCAGAACCACAGAATGTCAGGGGCTGGAAGGGACCTTGAAAGATCATCCAGTCCAACACCCTCCCAGAGCAGAATCTTCTTTTTTTCTTTCTTTTTCTTTTTTTTCACACAGCCCATTTTCTTCTTCTTTCTTTTTTTTTTAATCCCACTTCTCACCCATCTCCCTCCTTTCATTTCCTCTCCAACTCCAATTTCCCTCCATCTTCTTCTTTTTCTTTCCATATCCTTTCTTTCCCCCCACCTTCTTTTTTTCATCTCCATCCTTTTCCTCTCCATCTCCCTACTTCCAGCACCACTTCCTCTTTTCCACCACACCTGCCCCTTTCCCACCCAACACCTCATTTTCCCCTTTTCACCCCCCCAAACCCAGAGCACCTGGGTTCTGTTGGAGTCTCCTCCCACCCCAGGTGTGACCACTTTGCCCTC
Organism: Tricholaema leucomelas; assembly: GCA_013400475.1. Lineage (NCBI taxonomy): Eukaryota > Metazoa > Chordata > Aves > Piciformes > Lybiidae > Tricholaema lacrymosa > Tricholaema leucomelas. The sequence goes on along the minus strand of WAAF01019958.1, from coordinate 7,813 downwards.
CCTGCTCACTCCCCTTTATAATCAGCCCCAGGAAAGGCAGAAGCCCCAAGTTTGCCCAATTGGGCAGAGGATTCTCCTCCCGTTGTGACTGGTGAGTGCTCATGGTGCACACTGGGTGAATGGTGGAGGGGAATCAAAAGGCCGGGGGGCCTGGTGGCCCCCCGGTTAGGTAGGACAGAGACTCAATGATCACTCTAACATCATCCACGGGTGCTGGCTGGGTCTCCTTAGTTCTCTATGTTTAGCTGCTGTTTTCTGCTCGCTTTGGATGAATTGAAGTAGTTGGCTGAACTGGAAGCTCCACTGGTAAGTAGTATTGAGTTGTCATGGAATTGCTTTGGTTGGAAAAGCTCTCCAAGATCATCAAGCCCAACCTTCAGCATGACACCGCTATGGCTATTAGGCCACGGCCCAAAGTGTTGTGGACACACATTGCTTTAACACAATCACAGAACTAACCGTCTTGGAAGAGATCTCCAAGCTCATCCAGTCCAACCTTTCCAATTAACCAAGCTGTAGCACTAAGTGCCCCATTCAGACACCCCCAGGGATGGCAACTTCACCACCTCCCTGGGCAGCCCATTCCAATGGCAAATCATTCTCTCTATGAAGAACTTCCTCCTACCATCCAGCCTATACCTCCTCCTCAACCTATACTGATACCTGGGGTTCCTTCTCAGATGTAAGACTTCACACTTGCCCTTGTTGAATTTCATTACATTTCTCTCTGCCCAACCCCTCAGTATGTCTATATCTCGCTGAGTGGCACCACAGCCTTCTGGTGTGTCAGCCACTTCACCCAATTTGGTGTCATCAGCAAACTTGCTGATAGTGCACTCCATGCTCTTACCCAGGTCATTGATGAATAAATTGAATGGTACTGGTCCCAGTAGTGATCCCTGAGGGACTCCACTAGCTACAGGCCTCCAACTAGACTCCATCCCATTGATCACAACTGCCTGGCTTCTTCCCTTCAGCCACTTCCCAATTTCTTGAGGTGGAACTTTTGGTGTTCAAGTTTGTATCCATTGTCCCTTGCCCTATCACAGAACTCTGCTGAAAGGAGACTAGCACCTTCTTGACATCAGCCCTGCAGATATTTATAAAGATTAACAAAATCTCCTCTCAGTCTTTTCTTTTCTAGACTAATCAGCCTCACCTCTCTCAGCCTTAATACTTGTGGAAAGTCAGATGCCCGTGGCTACATTTTGAAAATTATTAAGGTACACATTTTTGGGCTATTTTTTAAGTCTAAGAACGGTCACACAAAAATATACAGATAAAGTTTAATAAGGGAGCTTCTCTGATTTACTTTATTACAACTAATTATCATTTGAGTACATGTAAGTTAATGACAATCTTGGTTATTAGATACAAGCTTTTAAATTAATTCCATCCACTAACTGAACTAAAACTTCAGTGCCCTTGAAAATGTTTCATATAGACAGTTGATTGTTGCAGACGTAAAAAACAGCTTTACCCAGACCAGCTGCATTTTTTTTTCAATGGAGTTTTTGTTAGTGATACCAAACAGAAGCTATAGTTTGAGATGACAGGTTTTTTAGTACTCATGGGCAATGTCATTGCTCAAAAGGAGGAGGATAAAATTCAGTATTCTCAAATTGAAACAGAAAAAAACAATAGAACGGTTGCCTGGAAGCTGTGTAAGACTAGTCCCTTGATTATCTAAATAACAGTAAGAGACAAGAAGTCCAAAGTCCTCAGCAGCTTCATTGCAATTGTCTGTATTCTAATGTATTCTAATGTCGGATGAAAGAGAAATCCAACTTTTTTTCCATTCCTATTTTCTCTATTGCCTAGAGGGTTATGCTGGTAAGCCTGCTGATCTGATTTTAAGTCACAACAGACCACATGCCATATTAAACCCCCCTTATTTCTAGTACGTGCTTGGTAGTTACCAGAACAGTGCAGGCTGCAATATCAATGCTGGATATCCCTGCATATAAATGTCTTCTACTTTGGATGTTCCTTGAGAGAGAGTGAACACTCTGTATTCGGTTCTGGTTTGTCTGTGAAATTCCAACTCTTCTGTAAAGCTGGGCTGATCATTTGGACTAATTTGAGCTCAACATTTCTTGCAAATTAAGCCTTTATGGCATAGAATAATGAAAGCTGCATCTGTGGAGAGAAGTGAATATCCTGGGAGTTATGGGTCTCATCCTGGGGCAGCTAATTGCACTTCTGTTCTCTTCAAGCTTGTCTACATAAAGAAATTTTCCAGTTATGTTTTACAAAGTGCTGCAATTGCAGCTTCCTTGGAAGTCACTCTAGTTTGTCTATTAAAATGGCTTCAGTAATTAAAGTTTAAATGTGTTCTGATATGAATAATTAGTGCATTCACTTTTACTGAAGTAATCTATGCAAGAGAGGCAGCCTGCTTCAGAGAAAAAAAATCTGTTGAATGTGTTAGTTAAGCATGTCAGTTTACTTTCTCACTTAGGGGTTTATTTAGTATCACCTTACTGTACACAAGGCTCCTGGTATCTTTATTAATGAATCTTAGCAATAACACTCAAGACAAATGCAGATTCTTCATTTTGCATTGTATTTAAATGGTTTTACATTCTACGAGCCACTGTTAAAAACTTAAAATAAAAAGTCTTTAGCTCGTGATTAAAAACTCAGATGTGATGTTAAACTCCCCCTTTTTTTTTAACCTGCTTTTACTTTTGGCAATTCTTTTTTCAGTGCCAAATATAGGTAACACTTTTCAAGAAAATATGTATGTAGGTACAGCATATAGCAGGACCATGAGGGTTAATAAGGACCTTGTATTTCTGCTGATAATGATTTCAAATTTAATGGGATGACTAAGACACTGTTTAGTATCTTAAGTCTTCAATGTTCCAGAGAGAGATGGCCATAAATCTTTTTCCGTTGCAGTTGAGTGTTTTTAGCTTAATCTGATGAAAAATGCATTGTTATTGAGTCTGGCACAAGCCAAAACCCACACTGTTCTCAAAACAGAAGCTGCTTTAGTAATCAGAAAGTTTGACAATGAGGATTGCATCCTAGAGGTAGGTATATCAGTGAATTCCACACAGGACAAGTCTTCATAAGAAGTGGAATAGTTATTCTGATAAAATATATGCTACATTTCCCTATGAAGGTAATAAAGTAAATCTTCAAAGGACTGTTGGACAAAGCCATTATTTAAGCTAAAATAGCTAACTAAAAAGTCCTTTGTAACAACAAGGGAAAATTCCTTTTATAAAACAAATTCATATTTATTTGTTTTTCTCTGTGGTTGTGGTAGGTTTTTTTCTGAAACAAATACCTCATAAATTCAGAAGTTTAGTATAGAGTGCTCCAATGCCTAGGCATTTGATGTCCACATTTAAGCTGTCGTTGTCAGGAAACTTAAGGATCTGGATATATCTTTATTATCTCAAATTTCTATGACAATTTTAGGCAAATTCAGATTGTAGAAGAGATGGTGCAAATATACTGATTTCTTCTGAGATTACCATGAAAGTGGAAGACAATGTCAATGAGAAAAGAAGGAGATGAATTTCATTGCTTTTAGTTGCTTGGGGATGTAGTATATTCAGAATAAGATTTTTTTCCCTAGTGCTACCTGACCATTGATAAAATGTCATTTCTATTTTTGGTCTGTTATCCCTCTATCTTGAAACCTACTACTGTTAAAAAAATATATATATTCCTGCACTGTGCTGCATGTGCCCCCCTTGAAGTTTATACAGACCAGAAGAAATGACTAATTTTTCACAGGTTTCACACGTAAATGAACTCTTGTATTATCATCACTTATTTAGCCATCATTTTCATTCCTCCCCAGCCTTATTGCTTTGATATTTGATCACAATGCTTTAGCTGGGATTGACACTACTGCTATTAACACATTCTTTAGTACCATTTCCAAATGGCAACAAGTGTTTAGTATATGATATCAGATGTCCTTGCTGCATTCCCCTGCATGTTTTTCTGCAGTCTGAAATGGTTGCATACTACTGCTGTTGCCTGCAACAAAAATTTGATTTCTTGTAGTACTTGCATTCGGAGTCTTTTCCACAATGCATATAACTTCATTCTTAACATAACAATGTGTTTGTCATTTCATTTAGATCACAAAGTTTTTGTAGCAGAGTGGAAGTTCGTTCATTCAGATCACAGGTTGGTGTCTAGGTAAAAAAAATTATTTGGTTCATGCAATTAAGCAATTTTCAACGCAGTGTGACAGAGCCACTTTAATTCTCTGTTTTAAGTTCTGAAGGACTTCACCTCCCTACCTTTCCCTCTCTCTTTTTTTCCTTTTAAGTAGGTACTGTTCATAAAAAGTGAGAAATTGTTTCATAATTAACACATTTATTCATCTGCATTTTCCCTCTACATTTTTCTGCTTCTTAACTTTTTTTCCCACAAGATAAATGATTGCTGCGATTGAGTTCTACAAGGAGCTATTGTTGAAGGTGGCAATTTTATGGTGTGCTTTTCTTTTTTTCTTCCCTTAAAGATGCTACAGAAATTTAAGATCAGAGAAAAAAAATCTTTGTGTAATGGGTTAGGAACCTTCCCCTCCAGTATTTGAAATTACCCATATGAATTCAGATGGTTTGGAAGTAAAATGAAGCTATATTTACAGCAGTGCAAAATTTACAAGCATGCATACACAATATATAGAAGTGTTTGCAATTATATACAAGTTAGAAATAATACAGAAATCCTAATTCCCTCCAGGACAAAGCCAACTGCTCAGAAGGGCTCAAGGTTACCCTTCTCTCTGTCTTGATGTCCAGACGAATCATGAGCCCATCAAACTAAGAACAGTTCACCTTGGTGTTACCAATCAAGGTTGAGATCACATTTTGAGTTGACTTGAGAAAATTTAAGTATCATACATTCTTCTGTTCATTTTCTGAGCAATGAATCTTTTATTTTTCTCTTTAGGTCAAAGAAAACATTTGTCACCCATCCTCAGAAAGCAGCTATGGAAGATGTTACTCTCAATTTCTAATCAACTCAAGAATTAATTCATTCACCAAACTTAAAATATATATTCTTATTCTTTACTCATACTCAGAACTGTAGCAGTAGCATCTAGATTAAAATTAGTAATGAACACCTTTCATTCTGCCTAAGAAAATATAAAAAATCAGTCTGCTTTAGTGGAGGAAATTTTCTTCCTGAATTAAGATTGGGAAAATAGGTTATTCCCTAGGCATGTAAAGAAATAATGTGATGCGATCATGGTGCAGAATCTGAAACAAAATTTGTTATGGCACAGTTGTTCAACATAACTACTTGTCTTTTCAGCCTCTGAGTATTTGCTGGTAGCAAAAAAGAGGGGAAAAAAGTCAAACACTTAATTCCTCCAAAGACTATAATATACTTCCTTTTCCAAATTTTAAGTTAAGACCTCCCCCTCCCCCCCATATAGATATTCCTATCACTTTCTGTACAAATTTAACACTTGTGAATGTAAGGGCTTGTATTTTCTTTTCAATGCCAGTTGATGAGAACTAGAATGAATCTGTTCCCTTCTTGATATGCAAATCAGAACACAAGGTGATCACGGTAAGAATGGGTTATAACTTGTCAGTAAATTGTGTAAGTACATTATAGATTGAGAACTGTCCTTTGTTGTTTCCAGGAGTTCTGTCCCTAACACTGGTCTGTTAAACTTGGCTATTGGGAAAGTATTTCATATCATGAGCTAATTTTCCCAGTAAAAATGAAGAATCAAAACTAATCTTGGGAAAAGCTCTTCCTTAAAGTCTTTACTGTTAGCATTTTAATCTATTACACAGGTCAGAAAACAAAGTGTGACATAAGTCAATAGATACAACGGTGAACTCCAAAAATGAGTGATGAAAAGAATGCAATTATGGTGCTAGGAGGAACTTCAGAAACTATGCCTTTGGGGGTTTTTTTGTACATTGTATGAACTTAGTTTTACAAATCTGACTATATGGGCTATCAAACTCAGTCTACTATGTATTAAAATAGGCACATAGAACTCTGTCAGAAATATGAATTGTGATTATTAACTTTAATAACCAGCCTAAAATATTATTAAGACTGTGAGAATATTTTATTAATATCAAATCTCACCAGAAAACTTATTTATAAGGTACAAACACAGGGCTGTGGGTATTTACACAGGGAATAGGCAATTTAAACAGTTAAGCAAAACCAGAAATGCAAACATTAATTTGAGCTTTTGGAAAGAGATTCTTGCTGTGCAATATGTCACTTACCCTCTAGAAGGAATCGAGAGCTTTTCTGCTAAGGCAGAAGGCACAAAGTAAAAAGAACCAATCCAAAAGCTTTAATTACAAAGAGATTTTCTAAGATATTTACTCGTAAACTAGTATCTCTGGATTTCCAGGGCTGCATTATAGTTCCAGACAGCACCCAAAACACTTGGAGGGCTTGGTGTCAGTGGTATGATAACCAATGGAGGCTTTTGGAGTTTCCCCAGGACTCTGGGAGGGTGCTGTGTTTTGCACAGTCTCTGACCTGGTTTAGGACCCTTCTTAGACAAACAGCATCCCTTCCAGGGCTCTGGCCTCCTCGCAGAGGTTCGCAGATGTGAAGGCAAGCATAGTGTCTCGCTGCTTGGCAGTAACCTGCTCTCTCTCACCACAGGGACTGCAGAGAGGTCTCTCTAAGCAAGCTCTCCAGCTAGGAAAGCTTACCGCTTTCAATTCACCCTACGCTCCTGGGACCAGTGGTGTTTAACATCTTTGTCAGTAACATGGACAGAGGAATTGAGGGCACCCTCAGCAAGTTTGCAGATGGGACCAAGCTGTGTGGCACAGTCGACTTGCTAGAGGGCAGGGATGCCATCCAGAGGGGCCTAGATAGGCTGGAGAGATGGGCCTAGGCCGACCTCATGACATTCAAACAAGGCCAAGTGTAAGGTCCTGCACCTGGCTGAGTGCAATCCCAAGCACAAATCCAGGCTGGGTGACAAATAGCTGAGAACAGCCCTGAGGAAAAGGACCTGGGGGTCTGGGTTCATGAAAAGCTCAACATGATCCAGCAACATGCACGCAAAGTCCAGATAGCCAACTGTGTCCTGGGCTGCATCAAGAGAAGTGTCACCAGCAGGGCAAGGGAGGTGGTTCTTCCTCTTTACTCTGCTCTCATCAGACCCCACCTGGAGTACTGTGTGCAGTTCTGGAGCCCCTAACACAAGAAGGATATGGAACTGTTGGAGCAAATCCAGAGGAGGGCCACGAAGATGATCAGAGGACTGGAACACTTCTCCTATGAGGACAGGCTACAAAAGTTTGTGCTCTTCAGCCTGGAGAAGTGAAGGCTTCGAGGAGACTCTGTAGTAGCCTTCCAGTATCTGAAGTGGGCCTACAGGAGGGCTGGGGAGGGACTATTTACAAGGTCTTGTAATGACAGGATAAGGAGTAATGGGTTTAAATTGGAAGAGGGGAGATGTAAACTAGATTTTAAGAAGAAGCTCTTTACTGTGAGAGTGGTGAGACATTGGCACAGGTTGCCCGGGAAGGTTGTGCATGCTCTCTCCCTGGAGGCGTTCAAGGCTAAGTTGGATGAGGCCTTGAGCAACCTGTTCTAGTGGGAGGTGTCCCTGCCTATGGCGGGGGGTTGGAACTGGATGATCTTTGATGTCCCTCCCAACCTGAATCATTCTATAATATGCCAGGGGCTTGCTTTACCCTTGTTTAGGAAGAAAAACAGGATCTGAATGTGCAAGTGCATGCACTTTGTTTGCCACAGAAAAAGATCAGGTGGCTCCAAGCTTTTTGTTCTTTTCCTGCACTGCTCCCCACTCCAACAGAGCAGCAGGGAGAGA
>WAAF01019956.1:32152-220588 GCA_013400475.1 Tricholaema leucomelas | reverse complement strand
GTCTTTTCCAACCTGGTTAATTCTGCGTGAAGATCCTTTGCATTTTCTGTCTTTCTTTGCTCAGTGGGATTCAAGATATCTCTCACTAAGTGGCAACAAGTAGTTGATTTTAGTTCACCTTCTAGACAAAACTGGAAATCCAAAAAGGTGAAAGAATTGCAAAGTTATTTAGGACAATGCTAGCCCACCCATATGAAGACATGTTCTACAAAAGATCTATCCAAAAACCAGAAAGATGCATTATTTGTGAGGGTGACAGAGCACTGAACAGGTTGCATGGGAGGTTCTGGAGTCTCCTTCACTGGACACATTCAAAACCCAGGTGGATGCATTCTTATGTGACCTATGCTCTAGGTGGACCTGCTCTAGCAGGGGAGTTGGACTAGATGATTTTTCAAGGTCCCTTCCAACCCCTAACATTCTGTGGTTCTGTGGATTTGAAAGACAGGTTATTGAGCTGTTTTCTGAAGTGTTCCATAAATTGCTACTCTGAAAACAAAATAGTGGTCGTTGGTGCCACCTCAATGTGGACTGACTAAACTCAGAACTCGCAGATGAATTCTGGAGCATCACAAGGTCACTCAGCTAGGAGACTGGCAGGACTCATGGCCTCAGAAGAAGGGCTTCATATGAAAGTTTCAGAATTATAGAAAGCCACAGGAATATTTGAGTTGTAAGTGTATAACACAGATAATTTCTGGTCTAAAGTAATATAACCACCATATGTGTACTGTTTTGAACAGCAGACAAACAGGAAAGTCTTTTCATGACTAGGTTTCAGGAGAAGCCAGGAAGAGCCAAGTAGTCTATTCCTTTCCACATACCCCTGCACAGATACAGGCCTATGAATGTCATTTGTTTCACTGAGTAGTTTTCTGACAGCAGAGCCATACAAAGTCCTCACCCAAATTATACACATCAGTTAAATATATTTTGAGGTGATCTTCTGACAATTCATCTTTAATAGCTAATTGTCTCAGGTTGAGGCTATAGGGTAAAAAAATTCTCTGGGGACTAGAAGATTGTCAATCAATCCCATAATTCTGCTATCTCTTTATAGACTCACAACAAGGTCAGTTCGTTCTCCTTTCCTCCTCCTCCTGCCCTGGGTGTGTGGCAGGAGCCACTTCATCCGGAACATGTAAGCAGGAGGCCTCCTGGATGGTGGAGGTGTTAGGGGTGGGGGGGAGGATTGGAGCACTGGGGAATGTAGATTTAGGGGTTTTTTTTGGGAATGGGGAAAACTTCAAGGGGGTTTGCCATGGTAATTGCTTTGTAATGTCTCAATACAATTCTGTATTTTCTCTCCAATTTGATTTGAGAGTTTAATTTCTCTCGTCTCTCTTTAAAAAACTACGACACTAATATATGCACCTAACACGACCAACATCCAACTGACTGCAAATTAGCACTTCTGTTTGGTTTATGCAGAAAATTAATAAATGAGTAGTCCTCCTCAGTGACTGGCTTAGGCTAGCCTTCCGGGGCTTCCAGTAAAATGATGAGCCTATATCTTCATTCAGGAAGAACAAATGCAAGTTTTAAGTTTTCAGATCTATAGATTACTGGCACAGGTTAAAAAAAAAAAAAAAAGAGGAGCAGATGCTGCTAATGTATTATATACTTCATTAAAAAAAGCAAGCCCATACCGCAATATACTGTAATATACAGGAAGACGATTCGTCAGACCCCACCTGGACTACTGTGTGCAGTTCTGCAGCCCCCAACACAAGAAGGACATGGAACTGCTGGAGTGGGTCCAGAGGAGAGCCATGAAGATGCTCAGAGGGCTGCAGCACCTCTGCTATGAGGACAGGCTGAGAGAGTTGGGGCTCTTCAGCCTGGAGAAGAGAAGGCTTCGAGGAGACCTTAGAGAGGCTTTCCAGTATCTGAAGGGAGCCTGCAGGAAGGCTGGGGAGGGACTATTGACAAGGTCTGGTAATGTCAGGATGAGGGGGAATGGGTTTAAACTGGAGGAGGGGAGATTTGGACTGGATGTTAGGAGGAAGTTCTTTCCAGTGAGGGTGGTAAGACACTGGAACAGGTTGCCCAGGGAGGTTGTGGATGCTTCCTCCCTGGAGGTGTTTAAAGCCAGGCTGGATGAGGCCTTGAGCAACCTGCTCTAGTGGGAGGTGTCCCTGCCTATGGCAGGGGGTTGGAGCTGGATGATCCTTGAGGTCCCTTCCAACCTAAACCATTCTATGATCCTATGATTATCTGTAAGGCAAGCAGAGCAGTTCTTGTGCTCTGTATAGCACTAACAAGGTCCTTACCAACAAGTCCAGCTATGGCTATTAAAACTCCAGACTCCCTACAGTTGGCTATCGGGTGAGTGCTGGGACCAAGCAGAAGGCTAAAAAGCATAGCTCGTAAAGAAAGGTTAAATGAGTTGTGACACTTTGCCCTGAAAAGCAAAAATTGGTAGTCATTCATCAGAATTCCATAAGTATGTTAAGTGGTAAATTGTTAAGTAAATTAAAGTATTCTAAGTGGTAAATTAAAAAGAGTTTGATATCATTTTCTCCTCCATATCTGCTGGCAGTAAAGTATGGGCTTGCATCACAGATTCAAAGCAGAGTATATTTCCTGTGCCCAGCACTGAAATCTAGGCTATATGACTGGAAGAGAAATTGAATCTCCATCCTAGGAGGTTTTTAAGATTAGGTTAGACAAACACTTACGAGAAGTGACAGTTACAATCAATTCATTTATATTTGGACAGATACATGAGAACACAACCTCTCAAAGACCCTTCCAGCTCTCTTCTCTCCAATTTGCCTGTCAAGGATTTGCAGAGTTTACATGACCAGCATAACTTGAACATCTCACATTTTCCCCCCACACCACAAACAGTTTAACAGCTAAGCATACACAGCTTTCAAGAAATCACTACTCAGGCAGAGTGGGGTAGGAGACAATGAACAGCAGAGCTAAGATTCACCAACCAAAGGAGCAGGCAGCAGTACTGTATTGCACCCAGTTTGACTATCCACAGTTCATAGCCCATGGCAAATTAGCTTATGAACTCAACAGTAACAAAAGGACGAAGGAAAACATTTAAGATCTGCAAAGACCTGACAGCATTAAAAAGCTCCCTTCTTCGCTGAATCCCAGCTGCCTGCCAACAGCACTACAGGCAGATGTAGAAAAACACTGATGCCATGCTAGAGAACCCCAGTAAGTGTTTTGAGCACAGGCCAGGACTGGAAACAGAGAGATCTGTGAGGTTCAGTATAGCAGCGACTGACCTTCAAGCCTTGACAGATTTGGCCAATTTGAAAGTCTCTCGGGGACAAACACCAGCAAAGAGCAGAAACAACAGAACTGAGAGCAGACAGGATTTGAAGACATTTTACATAAGAGGTGCAACAAGGATTCTTTGTATTAGAAAATGCCAGCACGTAAATAAACCATATGCTGACACATTATACACATCTCTGAGCAGGGCAGTAGGTGTAATACAATATTGTTTGTTAAACATTCTGTGTAGTTTCCTTTCCACAACCGTTATAGCTACCAGAGAGCTGTGTTGCTTCTGGTCATATCAGGGCTGATGAGTATTTACTTTGAATTGGGTCAAACCAGATGAATTGATGGTGACTCATAGAATGCAGCTTAGCAAAGTAATAAAGCAAGCTGGCAGAATTTTTTCTCCTAATTGAGATAGTACTATTACCAGGAGTTAGGAAGTCTCCTTCGCTTGCACTTCACTGAAAGCATGCAATCTTTCCTGTGACTATGCTGCCCTCTTAGGAGGCCAGTTGTCCTGGAGACAAACTGTCCCACTATTGAAGATTGAGGCAAAGAAGGTGTTAAGTACTTCTGCCTTTTCCTCATCCTTTGTTACTATATTCTCCTCTGCATCTAATAAGGACTGGAGGTTGTCCTTGCCCCTTCTCTTGCCATTCATATATTTATAGAAACATTTTTTCTTCTCCTTAACAGCTGTGGCCAGCCTAAGTTCTAAATGGGCTTTTGCCTCTCCAATTCTTTTCCTGCAGGACCCAGCAACATCCTTGAACTCTTTCTGGGCTACCTCCCCTTTTTTCCAAAGGTGATACATCCTTTCTTTTTTTTTTTTTCCCTTAATTCCTTTAGAAGCTCCTTCCCCATCCAGTCTGGCTGTCTCCCTCATTGGCTCATCTTCCGTCACACTGGGACAGCTGCTCCTGCACCTTCAAGAGTTCTTTCTTGAAGCAGGTCCAACTTTCCTGGACCCCTTTGTTTTTAAGTTCTGTTTCCCAAGGAACTGCCCGAGTTAGTTCCTTACATAAGCCAAAGTCTGCCCTTCAGAAGTGCAGTGTGGAGGTTCTGTTGATGCCCCTCCTGGTTTCACCACATATTGAAAACTCTGTAATTTCATGGTCACTGGACCCCAGGTAGCCTCTGACCACCGCATCTCCCACCGTCCCTTCTCTATTTGTGAACAGCAGGTCAAAAAGGGCTGCACCCCTGGTAGGCTCATGTAACAGCTAAGAAGTTGTCCTCTACACACTCTAGGAACCTTCCAGACTGCCTCTTCTCTGCAGTGTTAAAGTCCCAGCAGATGTCAGGCAGGTTAAAGTCGTCCACAAGAATAAGGGCAAGAGATCTTGAGGCAGCCTCCATCTGCTTAAAGAATAATAAATCAACCTCTTCTTCCTAGTTGGGTGGTCTGTAACAGACTCCAACCAGGATGTCAGCCTTGTTGGCCTTCCTCCTATTTCTTACCCATAGGGACTTGACCTGATCATCCTTAATCTCTACTTCCAAGACATCCAGAGCATCCCTAATATATAGGGACACTCCTCCACCCCTTCTCCCTCGCCTGTCTCTCCTGGAGAGTCTGTAGCCATTGATTACAGCACTCCAGTAGTGTGAGTAATCCTACCACGTTTCTGTGATGGCAACAACATCATAGTTTTCCTCTTGTACCAAGGCTTCCAGCTCTTCTTGTTTATTACCCATACTGTGTGCATTAGTGTACATACACTTCAGCTGGGCTGCTGGCTTTATTTCTATCTCTGGCCTTATATCTACACTAAATCTCCTCTCTTAGTTAAAAAGATCTCGTTGAGTTTGACTTCTTAGATTGCAAAATCCTGCTGATGTTCAGTGTTTGAACTGTTTAGTCAGTAGCATGAAAAATTGTTCATCTTTTCAGAGCATTCTCTAGATGTCATATTTCATCAGGCATCAGGTTCAGTAGGAGCACTAAACCTACAATGACTTTTGTATTGATAATATATGCAGATAAAAAAAGTCACTGAATCCCTCTGCAGACTGATATCACAGCAGTAATAAAACTTTAGAAGCAGGAAAAGAATGGCAGACAAGAGCTTTAAAAGTTAGCATTGACATCTAGCACTTGGGTACTAGTATAAGCACCAAACATGATTGCTCTGCCCCTAGCAGAAAATAGAAAGTAAAACGTGAGCCTGCATTTCAGCTCTTCTTGCTGACAGCCTGGCTCCATTCACATCAACCCTTCAGTCAAATATGGGTTAAGACAGAAAGTCTGAACCACAGCTCACCTTATTCTTCTGACTATAATGAAGATGGTAATTTCCAACAGCCAGGGGAAATCTTAAATCAGTACAAGCAGATTCATTAAAACTCACCTTCCAACTTCTAAACTAATTGCATGCAGAATTGCCATAAAATCCCAAGCACAAACAATCATAAACAGGCTGAGTGCAATTAGATATGTGGATACTCATCAGAATCAGCTACAGCATTTTCTACAACAGCTATGCAGAAGAGCGTGCAAGACTGTAAGGATTCCTTATTCTTCTCCAGGTCACACTTTCCTCTCTAACATTTTAACAAATAAACCCAGCAGCTCAGACACACAGTTCATTCCTCTCCCTGCCATAGGAGATGACTGTTTGACTGCCACATCAATGATTCTTTGATGCACCTCTGTCCCTACATTGTCCTGGTAACAAAACAAACCCAACAGTAACCACAGAAGATAAGAATCACTATGCCATGGTTTATATACTTACAGTACTGTTATTTCTAAGCTACTACCAACTTCTTTGTGATGTTCACCTGGCATTGCCGCAGACCCCTTGAGAACTAATCACTCACAATATTCAGTGTGCATTTAAAGACCAATGTTATGGCCTGTAATAGCATAGGGTCTCTCTTTGCTCTATGGTAAAATACTTCAGTCTTCAAGATTTTTTCTTTCTCATTTACTTCACTAAGAAAGGCAGTAATTGACATTAGTTACATAACACAGAGACACTGTACCTGACCTTACAGTTTCTCGCGTATGTTTATACTATCTCATGTGGTTCTGAAAACAAGAAGGAAGGAAGAGAAAATGATAGTTACTTTTTTTCCTGTTGTGGGTTGAGTTGAATCTGCTGATGATATTTGAGACCATGCTGGCATTATGCCACCTTCAAAATGAAAGTGCTGGCTGAAGAAAAGTATCATGGGGCTTGAAGTTCCAATTATAACACACATGGTTTACTTGCCTCTGGTTGCTGCTTCCACTTCATGGTTTTGAGCTGTGGGTCTTTTCTGCTGGGCTGGCTAAGGGCTGGGGGTGGGTTGCTAGATTCTGCTGCTGCTGCTGCATTTTGCAGTGCTTTTCTGCAATTAGGCTAAGGTAATTGTGCATTGTATGATCTCATTTCCAGTAAAACTCTTCATCTCAACCCAGTGTAGTGGGGGGCTTTGTGTTACTTTCCCTCCTATCTGTGTGGGGAGAGAGAGAGATGTGTAAGAGCAGGCTGTGTTAACACAGAACAAATATTCAAACAAGGCCCAGAGGGAAAGGTCAAAAAACCCACAAACCCACCACATACTTACTACTAATTTTGGCTGCTCAGTCTGAAAGTGCTGAAAACTGCTTTTTCAGAAGACTTGTTTCATGATACTCTTCCACAAAGCCTAGCTACTATTCACTTCAGCTGCAGCTGCAAGTACTCAGTGCTTCTGAAAATCAAACATTGAGGTCTCAAGTCAGCAACCCAGAAAATGAGAGCCACCTGTGAAAAGCTGTGTTTCTCTGCCCTGATTGGCACTGCATTAACAGAAATGCTTCTTCACAGATGTTAGGCTGTGACTAAGGCTAAGCAAAAGAGATGTTTGTTTTGTGAAGGGTTTTTAAATTATTTGATTTTTAAAGAAAAGAGTAAACTATTTACCAATTCAGGTTGAATTTAGTTAATATAAAGCTTGGTGAATGGAAAAGCTCTACAGAAGTCTTCTCTCTCAAACAACCCAGGGTGGATAAGGAGCTGAAGCAGCCAGCCCTGCTGCTGCATTGGCATCAGCATTGCAGACTTGGGTTGGTTCTTTCTGTGAGGAGCAGTCACCTGCCTTCTGCCCTTCCTTTCACTGAGGAAGCAGGCTGCAAAGAGTTAATTCAAGCTCTTGGAAGTAATTCATGTTTGTTGCCTGTGAACAATTTCTTTTTTACTGCAAAGGAGCAGTGGCTTAAATTGGAGTGAACCATGGACAGGCCTGCTGGCCACTTGCCTACAACATCTAGCATACACCATGCCTGGCGGGATCTGTGCCAGCTTGAAGGTGCATGGCTTTGCTTCAACACCAAAACTGCACTTGGGCACTTGAAGGTTGTGAGCTTCAAGAATTGAAGAGCTGCAAAAGCTCATGTTCAAGATACAGCAGTGACAATCTAGTCTATTCCAGTTAGCTGCTCACTGGGGCAGCTTCTGTGCTGATTCTCCCCATACAAGGAGGAAGTAAAAAAGTGGTTAGTTGGATGCAAAGGTGTTTAGACCACTTTACAATTCACCCACGATTTTTATTCCAGGTGATGTTCTTTGTTTCACAATTGCCTTCAAGTTACTGTCACACTTTTATTTTTGTTTTTCTTGCATCACTTCTGCCAGAGCTCAAATCTTTTACTAAGTAAACTATCCTCATAACCAGGCCATAGAAATAATTCAAATCACCCCCTAAGGACAAGAGTTTAGTGCTTATTCTGTCAGAGTTATGGTTGTAGAGGTACGTGACTTGCACTTCCATTATATATAACCTCGCCGCTACTCGTCGTATTTGTCGCTGCTATAAATCTCTTGTCTCTGTCATTAAGTGCTAGCTGGTGCCTCTGGCCACATGCAGTAAGGAATTACAGTAGGAAAATTTGGCTTACTTCTGCAACGTGCTGAAAGTAGAATTTTCAAAGGAATTCTTCTTGGTTCAAGTAGCTATTTGCAGCTTATACATGATACTGCATTACAGAATCACAGAAGGTTAGGGGCTGGAAGGGACCTTGAAAGATCATCCAGTCCAACCCTCCTGCCAGAGCAGGATCATACAGGTCATCACACAGGAACACACAGTTACGCATCCAGGTGGATCTTGAATATTTGTCTCCAGAGAGGGAGACTCCACAACCCCCTTGGGCAGCCTATTCCAGTGTTCTGTCGCCCTCACAGGGAATATTTTGTTTTAAATCCTCATGTTTAAATGAAATTTCTTATGCCTCAACTTCCACCCATTGCCCCTCGTCCTGTCACTGGGCACCACTGAGAAGAGCCTGGCTCCATCCCCCTGGCACTCACCCTTTACATATTTATAAACACTAATGAGGTCACCTCTCAGTCTCCTCTTGTCTATGCTGAAGAGCCCCAGCTCCCTCAGTCTCTCCTCATAAGGAAGATGTTCCATTCCCTTAATCATTTTCGTGGCTCTGTGCTGGACTCTTTCAAGCAGTTCCCTGTCCTTTTTGAACTGAGGGGCCCAAAAACTGAACTATGCCCCATCTATTTAACCAATCTCCTTATTAATCCCCTAGTTAGATATAACAAAATTTTGTAATTAGCAGTTGAATAACACATTCAGATTTATGAACAGCAAATCATTATTTTATGCTAGCAGGCTTCTGTCCTTTGCATTAATTGCTTCCATAAAGGACATATTTATTATTTCTCACATTGCTTTTACTGGAACACAATGACATTTTTTTCAGTTATAAATAAAAGGTTTGCTTTATTCATCTTTTATTATCTTTTTTATAGTTTTCAGGATACATCTTTCTTGTTATCTGCAATGATTTTGTCATCTTATCTTGTTGACCTTCTTTGTTAATGGCAGGGCTGGAGTCATCATTACTGGGGCATTCAAACAGCATGGGGACCTGGCACTTAGAGACGTAGTTTAGTGTTGGCCCTTCAGTGCTGGGTTGAAGGTTGGACTGGATGATCTTTGAGGTCTCTTCAACCAGCTATGTTCTGTGATTCTGTGAACTGATATTCACAGAATCATAGAACTATTTCTGCTGGAAAAGACCTTTAAGATCATCAAGTCAAGCCACTACCTCGCTCTCCCAAGTCTAGTGCAAAACTCTGTCCCAAACACCACATCCATGTGTCTTTTAAACACATCAATAGTTATCTCACCACTTCCAGTGCTTGATAACATATTCAGTAAAAATGTTTAATACCCAATCAAAACCTCCTCTGGTGAGACTTAAGGCCACTTTCTCTTGACTATCACTTTTTACTAGAGAGAAGGGACTGACACCTATCTTAGCAGCTATTGTTACATAGCTGCTGAATAAGTCACCTGTACTTTTTCTTTGTTGCTAGAAACTAGTCTTGTGTCCTTCATGCCATACCCATTTCTAGATGCTAGTCCCAGGACTCTGGTTGTCTCTGTATAGTAATATTTGATGTGGTACCGCTTGTGTGATGCTTGCAATCACATTTTCAGCTGCAGCTGGCTTCAAAGCTTCATTTGCCATAAACAAGATAGTCCATATAAGGTGTGACATGAGCTGTACTGGAAGGCTGCCTTTGCCTTCTGCTGATATTTTTCTGTACTCCACTAATTATTTCTACTGGCTTTGTTATTCCACTGTGCTCTCACCTACCTACCCCTCTTCATCTAGAGGAGAGGATAAAAAACAACCAAACAAAAAACCAGAACAAACAAAACAACAACAAAAAACCCACCACCAAAAACCTCATAACCAACCTAAAGTCCAGATTTTTGGAGTCACGACATTTATTTTTCTGCCTTATCACAGTGGAAGCTGTGCCGCAAAGAGGATTAGCTGTGTTAAAGCTCCTGACAAGAAAAGTGAGGCCCATTAACTGTAATAACACTTGACACCTTCTGCTGTTCATTATGCTATCAGGTTACAATCAAGAATTTCCTCAGCCGAATGTTATAGTGTCATCTGTGTTTGTGTATAACTCCCCCGAGGCTTCACAGAACCAAACTAATGTCATTGCCATCACTATGGCACCAGGAACAGAGAAGCAACATGTCCTTGAAAGCTAGCTGTATCAGCCAAATGGTATGCAGAGGGTACAAAAAAATAAAGTGGGATTTTTTTTGTAGACCATTGCTTGAAGACATTCTAAAAGGAAGCATCTAACACTAAGTCTCTTGGTTATTGGACTGAGAGCTTTTTAACAGCTATTATTTATTTAGGAAAAACTCGATATGAAGTTAAAAATCAGTGAGTCAGCAGCTGTGAATTTGCCTTTGTATCTGTAAAAGTTATTAACACTTTGATTTCATATGAAGATTCTATGCTCTCATTTTAAAGCTGCTGCTTCTCCCAGGCTATATGGTTTGATGTCTTCCTCTAAAGACACTACTATTGTAATACGTCTTCAGGGGTGATCTCTCAATGATATTTTCAAGCAAATTGAGTCTTTGCCTAATGTATTCAAGGGCATTTTTTTTAAAGGACAACCTACGTTACAGCATGAGGCCTTAAATGTGTCTATACACAGCAGACATTCATCGTTATTAAGGTCATTGGCCTGGATATGCCTCTAGTACTGCTATCAGATTGTTACTCCACTCATCCTTCTTCTCTCTCCAGGCACTCTGGCAGATTTTAATTTCTTAACTCTGAAACTGATGTCCAAATCTTTATGTGTACAATTACTTTTCTTTGTTTCACAGCTCCACCTCAAGGAGTAAGACACTTGTGCAAGTTGAATTTATTTCCCATTGTAACATACACTTCATGTTTGGTTCTGCTAGTAAGGGAATCACTGTTTAATCCAGACACTGTACAAGCAGAGCTACAAATATGTCTTACAAGGTCTGGCCTTCTGAACAATAGGATTACCAGCAAGTAAATTGTTTTACTGCTGCATTTACAGAGATTATCCACGTAGGATGTAGCAAATAGCATCACAAAGCTAAAACAAGTTATCTAAAATAGCTGAGTGGCTCACGTGACAGCCACTGCTTCCAGAAAGGAGTATTTTTGTCAAGGTAAAGAGAGGTGCTTGTAAAGCTATTTTAGATGGTTGTAACTTGACCTCAAAATCTGCATCTGGAGTAATGCAAATACTATTCATTATTGATTTATAAACTCTAATTTGCATGACATGTATATTCATATACTTTCAAAATTATAGTGAAATGATAGAGAGGAAAACAACAGGCAGCATTGTAGTGTCTCACACTCCTCGAGGAAAACATCACATTATCCTAGAAAATAAACATTTACAACTAAACACTTGCTTTGATTTCGGGAAAACAAACAAGCAAAACACAACCAAAAAATCCAAGCCAAGACAACAATGAAATCTATCTTCAGGTTTACCTGTTCTCCACACCAGCTGCTTGGTAAGAACCAAGCCACTGGATCAGCCCAAAGATCTGCTCAGGCCAATGACCATTATTATGTGGTGGCCAGGGTACTCTGCAAGGTAAATGTAGTTTGAACGGTACATTTCCAACTAGAAGGCAGCAACAGCTCCAAAACAGTAAAACCTTATTAGACTACAATGAAAACATTTTAGGCATAATCTTTTCTCCCTTCCCCTTTTAGTCTCACTAACATAAAAATTTTAGATGGCCAAAGTTAGTTTGACTGAATATGTATTAAATCATTTTTCCACAAAGAATCACTGAAAGAGCAGAAAATGATTTTGTAAGATGCAGCCTATGTCATTTTAGGGCAGGATGGAACTTAGGGTGCACTGTCTTCTCGGTCCTCTTGTGCTCTGGTTTCTGGTGGAAGGAGAGCTGAGCAAAGGGCTCCACGTATTATACCAGGCTACCCCATCTGTAATTGTAGTGTCAGGGCTTCAGAGGATGAAGCAAACACAGCTGCTCACTAACACACGCAGCCTGCAAGTGCTGCTGTAACAAGACCTTTGCTGAAAGATTTTGTCAGTAACCTCCTAAATAGAAACACTGTGTTACCTTCACTTACAGCACTTCAAACTCTAGTGGGATATTTGAGGAGATGGAGAAAATGTAGATATTGTGCCTTGTCTTACACAAAAAACCTTGAAACTAGTACTGTGACCATTATTTCAAGGGAACTTCCCATCCCAGTCTTCCTATATTTTGTTTCTTAAACAAACAAACAAACAAAAACCCCACAAACTGAAAGAACACAAAGCAAACATTTTTAAGTATTAGTAGTTGCTATTGCATTAGAAACATCAGTGGTTTGGATTTGAGGATATTCTTATCCTATATTGTTTGGCTGGTGTATTCAAATTCATCTATCTGGGCTGCATTGTCTGTCTTTTGGAGCAGAGGATGGAAAGATTAGCCTGAAAGCTACAGAGATTGCTCCATCCCAGGCAGAATCTATATCAAGTATTCAGAAAGTGTGTTATTTTATATGGCAGACAAAGGGATGATAGACACATTTTTCTGACCACATAAATTATTTTCTTTTCATAACTATCATCAGGAGTATTAATGCAACATATTGATTGTAGAATTACATTCTGGAAATAATAGCCTGAGATAGATGTCCTCAACCATTGAGAATCACCAAGACAGTTGAGAGAGACAGCTTCTGGGTCTGCTTCAATTTATTGTTCTCACAACAGCAAATGTAGGCAGGTCCTTGCTGCACAGCCCGATCTTGGCCAACTCAGTGATTTTCTGAGTTGCAATAATCTGTGCCCAGCCTGCTTTGTCTCTAGGAAATTTTCTTCTGTCATTTTTGTCTCTGGGGCTGTGGTCCCAGTTCTCCCCCACAGCCTCCTGGATGCTCTGCAAGATCCCTTTGTGTTGCTGCCAGCCTCCTATTGTGCAGATCTCTGTTCATCTACCCCTACCAGAGCAGCCTCTCATCTTTACCTTGGTCCTGCCCAAACAAGCTCTTTTCCATTAAAAAAGACTAAAAAGTAAAGCAACCAAAAAAACATCCAAGCACTCTAAACAATATATACCACCAGTCATGCCTCCCAGTCACATTTTATTCCCCATCTCACTGCTTTTTCAGTCTGTCAGTGCAAGTGAGATAGTTGGTTTTCTTTATATACCACTCCATCTCATCCACCTGATAGAGAAATTCAGCTTTAACTTATGCCTCCCTCTCTCCTTCTCCAGCTCTTATCCTTTCATCTTTCTAGTCTTTCCTTACCCTACAGCTTGTCCTACTCAGTATCACTCTAAATTCAGTCTCCTCCTTAAGCTCTCAATTCTGCTTGGCCGTTCAGTTGGTCCTTTCTGTATGTAAGATTTTATGTCATGTTGAATTTTGCAGGATGTGAGACTGACTGGGGTATTCTGTAACACAGCAGAATAAATATCATTTCAGTAATGTTAAAAAAAAAATCCCTTTTTTGTCCTCCAGAAAATGTTTTCTATGTGTACATTTGGAGACTTTTCCCTGCAAAACTGGAAAGTTTTACTTTTAGTTCAAAATCTAGAGAGAGAGGGAGAAAAAAAGGTGTAAAGTGCAAAGTACAATTTCTCCTTCCACTCTCCTCTCATCAAGAATGATTTTGTTTAGTCATTTTTCTATTATTATGGCTAGCTCCTGTTCTCACTGTTACTCATGTTACCTTATTCATTGCATAAAACATAACTCCCCAAATAATTCAATCAACAGTTAGTGTATCGAATCTTGCCTCCTCTCTGTCAAAAACAACAGCTTTTTATGCCCAGCTGCCACCTTCCCTAAGAAAATCTTCATACTTCCACACGTTAATGTTACAGAAAAACATC
The DNA here is from genome assembly GCA_013400475.1 of Tricholaema leucomelas. NCBI lineage: Eukaryota > Metazoa > Chordata > Aves > Piciformes > Lybiidae > Tricholaema lacrymosa > Tricholaema leucomelas. The sequence goes on along the minus strand of WAAF01019956.1, from coordinate 206,674 downwards.
TATGCACAAAAATACACTCTTTCAAACACTCCAGATCTCTTCCAACAGGATGCTTGCAAATCCTTATGCACCAGTCAATCTGTTGCACTTTTTTTCTTACACTAATGGCTTGTGCTTTTCCACCACACTGGCTGCATGCCACTGTTACCATACATCTTGTACCAAGAGAACAAGATTTCTGGGATAGGAATATCTTTTGGGCTACTAAAGCTACCTCATATGAAAAAGTACTCTTTTCAAGGCTGTTCTTGTCAGTGCAACATTAAAATAAAAAAAAAAACCCAGATATTTTGGACATTGAGTCTTACACTGGTTTATAATTACAAAGCAGATTCCACTCTGCCCCTTTATGCCAAGTCGTATTTCATTTAAACCCTAATTCTGATTTGGCTGCTCACAATGAATATATTTCTAAATGAAAGCAACATCCTTTAAAGTTGAATTGAAAGGGAAAAAAAATCAAAAGAGGAAATATGTTTCCATTGTTTTTATTAAAATGAGAGTTCTTGTAAATGTCAAACTGGACAAAAAAAAATCAAGAGGTTAGAAGTGTTATGGAAGATATTCTACTCAAATGTAATTTATACATAGAAACTTACACATAACTTACAGACAAAGTTTGTGATACATCTACTGGTTTTTAAAATATCCTTTAAAATGATCAAGTGTGTTGCATGGCCTCAAGCTGCAACTGGATAGGTTTAGACTGGACACTAGGGCAATTTTTTTCACAGCNTCACCATCACTAACTCGGTTGTATTCATACCTTTTTGTATTTGTTATCCTTTTCTTCCCTACACCTTCTGTAACCTCCCTACCTTTGATACCCTTTTTAAGTTATTGTTAAACTTTTCCCTTTTAACTTCCAAATCGAGTGAGACTGATTTATTTGGGTGGGCTTACCTTTTCCTCTCACTTCCAATTCCTTTCTTTGGGGAAGGAGGGAGGGGAGAGGGAAGGGCAATTAATATAAATTGTCAGCGGTTCTATCAAAATTATTGGACTCTCTGGGAATTTAAATTAGAACCCCAGACACTTGTATAGCAGGAACACCAATTGGACTTAGTGACCCTGAGGGCCTTTTCCAACCTGCATGTTTCTGTGATTCTTTGATTCTGTGTGGAATTAAGAGGGGTTCTGCAATCAGTATTCTCAGAGTAATTAATAATCACAGCTTTAAAAATACATTTTCTAAAATAATATCACCATTTAATGAGACAACTGAAAATGGATGTCGAAAGTAGTAGTGAAGGGAATCCCTCAATACCTTTGTAGAGACTAGCAGCATCTCTTTTGGAAGAGACAGGAGGCATTCTCCATGCACAGAGTTACCATAGGTCTCCCCTGTGCTGTCCTCCCTGCAAGCACAATAGAAGAGATGTACATGTGGTACTCATCTTTTCAGCCTATGGCCAGAAGACAAATATTAAACTAGCCTGCCATCACCTTCCACCTTGTCTTCCTTCTGCAACTTAATCAAAGATGAACTTACTCTGCATCTTAGGGTCATTATTTACAGTTATGATAAAGAAGACTCATGCACTGATTTCTCAGATCACACAGTACTGCTTACACTGACAAGACTCCTTGTAAAGCATGGTCCATTTTTGTGCAACTTGTAAGAACAGCATTATTTAGAAAATATCTTCCTATATTTCTCAAACATTTCTCAAACACTGATGTGATGCAATTAGCCTGTAACATAATCAGATGTAATTAGACTGTAAGAGGAAAGATATTCTTCTCTTCTATTTGGCACTGTATTTGGAATAGTCTAGCTAGCTTTGGATCTCCAGCAAAAGTCCAGTTATCAGGTTGGTCAGTATCCTGGAGAACACAGTCCAGCACAGAGAGGTTGAAGGAGCTGGGCTGGTTTAGTTTGCAGGAGAGCAGGTGGTATGGCCATGTAACAGTACTTGAAAAGGAACTATAAAGATGACAGTGTAACAGTGGTGGGCAACAGCTGCAAACTACAGCCTGATAGATTCAGCTGGATGCCAGGAATATGCATCAGAGCAGCACCAGGGAAAGTGGCTGATGAGGCTACAGAGTCTCCACCCTGAAGACGTCTGAAGTTAGGCTAAGTGAGCTGTGGCTGATTTGCTACAGCATGAAGGAGAGTGCTACTTGGACCAGAAAGTTAGACTAGATGATCTCCAGAAGTGTCTTCAACATATGCACTGTACTAATGCAGTACACACCTAATTGGCTAGGTCTCATACGATCATATTTTAACTCTTACCTACAAGCATACTACAAATACCTGTTTGCAAGTAGACTAATTGCAAAGATTTTAAAGATTTAAAGATTTTCCAGTATTTTCCGTACATATCTGCCATTTTGACCATTTTGCTATAGGGAGGTCAGATTTGTTTGATTTTTTTTTTTTAATCTAATGACAAATGATTGGAAGGGACCCAAGAGAATATTTATATCCAGAAAAAAATGCCATAGAGCTTGACTAGTAGTGGACACTCAAAATATAAATGTCCCTTACCTTTGACCAGCTCTAAAAATGTCCTTTGAAATGTGAGAGTTAAAGTTTAGTATCTCTGTTTAAAATTAAAATGGAATAAAATTGTTCTGAATTGAAACTGGAGTTCCACACCTCCTCACATTGATCCTCATTCAGAAAGAATTAAAACATATTTATAGCTTCCAATGGTAAGATTTTATCTGAAGACTGAGTCAGAGATTTACATAAGTGGGACTACTCACACACTTAAAGCCAGTTCTCATTTATGTTTTTTACCCTCAACTGCTCTCATTTTCATGCTTTTTTTAAAGGAGTGAGTGTGAGACATGAGTTACATTTAATTCCAGTCACATCATCTCTTAAGTATATCATCTCTTAAGTATCTAATGCTTTTCAGATTTTAAAATGAAACAATAGAGCAGCTTACTTGCTTAGATCCAAACATTATGCATTTGCTACTGATGAAAAAGTCTACAGAAGACAAGAAGCATGCACACTGTGCCTGGACAAGCAAGAGAAAGTTCCTCTGTTTTTGCCTGTATTACCAATGTGCTACTTGCCAAAACAACAAAAAAAAATGTGTAGACAACAAAAGCTTTCATGCCAGCAGTACTAAGAATTGAACAAAGATATCTTTTAGAACCCTCTCTGGCCAATACCTGTCATTTCTCTCACTCTTCCTGAACTTGCTGCTTCTTTCACAGGTCACATAGCCTCTCTGAATTACTTGATTGTCTGGGCTATTCAAGCATTTTCATGTCACAGCACATCTATGGGAGTGTGGACAATATACATGACAATACTCTTTTCAGAAGAAGGAAATAACTCTGCTCATCTTGGGACATCCAGCAGGGTCACCATTTCAAGGGACCACAGAATCACAGAAGGTTAGGGGCTGGAAGGGACCTTGAAAGCTCATCCAGTCCAACCCCCCTGCCAGAGCAGGATCACCTATACCAGATCACACAGGAACACATCCAGGCAGGTTTTGAATATCTCCAGAGAGGGACACTCCACAACACCCCTGGGCAGCCTGTTCCAGTGTTCTGTCACCCTCACACTGAAAAAAACTCTTTCTCATGTTTACATGGAATTTGCTATGCCTCAACTTCCAGCCATTGCCCCTTGTCCTATCATTGGGCATCAGTGAGAAGAGCCTGGCTCCATCCTCTTGGCACTCACCCTGTGCATATTTATAAACATTAATGAGGACTCTGAAGGAAACCGTATCCACACTGGATGAACACTTCTTTATAACTTCTGTACCTTTTTTCCCCCTTTATCTTTCCTTTCCAGCACTATGGCATTTGAGATACAGAAAATGAATCTTGATGGAGCTGACTGTTGTATGAGATGTAAAACTGGGCAGAAGTTGTGCTGGTTCTGTATGTGTCAGGCAACTCAGAACTGGGTAAGTTGTTGTGAGCAGTCACTAACGACAATGCAATGTGGAGGCCTCCTGCCTTACTGAGCATCATTACCATGGATACACAAAATATCTCAATTGCAGTTTTTTGGCTTTTTTGGGTTTTTTTGCCAGTAAAGTGCTTGCTGTGCTTCACTGCTAAAATCACAGAAAGTTCTAAAACCATGTTGCACTGCAGCTGCCAGGCATAATGATGGAGTCTGATGCATAGCAGTTCAGCTGGAAGCTGCCAAGGGATAAACAGAGAAAAAAATCAATGCCACATTTGCAGATACTCACACAGTTGCACGCTGTCTAAATGGTTCCCTTTCCATATGTTTCTGAATACTTGTTTTTTCAGATATTGCAATTTTAACCTAAATACTTTCAAAGACAAGCTTGACAGTCTCTTCCTTGTCAGGGAGCAGCACCTTTCAATACTTCCTGGTAGTATGCACTAATTAAAACTATTTAAAAATGTTTATATAGTAATTATATAATACATAAAATATTAGGTCTATAATCATTCCATATATCTTTTGTAATGATCTGTAGCCTTATCTCACCCAAGATGCATCTTTGCCAGTGCCAAACAACAGTCAGTTCTTCTCTGTGTGCATTTGTATACACATTTGAGCAAAACCACCAACAGGTTATTGTATACATCACATGAGAAAGGCAAAATGAGATCTCCACCTGGACAATGTGGGTGCTGGAGTACAATCCATTTCATGCTACATTTTATCACAGTGTCTGTTTTGTTTGTTTTTTTTCCCCACAAATTAATCTGATAGGCAATTTTAGTACAGAACAGGAATGCAGTAAATTTTCCCACCTCTATCTTACAGATAATGGAGCAAATCATTACCCACTATAACTGAGTTTTAATTTGTTACAGCAGACGAAGACAATTACAGGTCAACCTGTCAATGGAGTAATTTGAGCAAATAGAACTAGCTGACCTTTCTGGTATGCTGTTCCAGGAGCAGAATCGCTTCCCTGCTAAGCAGCAGCAGATGGTCAGAGCCGTGCGGTTCTGCTTCCCAATAAAAAGTAATCTGGTTTTCAGTATTGTTAGGTAAAAAAGTAAGATGCAGGCAAGACTTTAAGAATCCCAGACCAACACCAAAACACGTTCACAAAAGCAGTAAGGAAAGTGGCTGTCTGCTTGGAGTTCAGCTTAACTGAGTTCACCTGTGACTCCCACAGATGCTCACATTCATGCATGAGTCTGGAGAGTGCACATTGGCAACAGCTACCCAAAAACGCTCATCACAGCATGCTGAGAGCCAGAAACAGCATGTCCCAGTGCTGCAGCTTAAGAGCAAGAACACCAGAAAAAGAATGTCATGATTGAAAATTTAAGAGCAGAAAAAATGTGAAGATGGAAAAAAAACACAAAGTCAAGAAGAAGAAAAAAATCCTTTTGTAACAATGACAACAAAATAAAATTTTAAAACCATTGTAGAAGAATGAATAAAATCTCAAGCTAGGCTAAATAGTTTTATCTTACACACTGTGGATTCAAAAGAGGAAGTATGGGAGAAACAGGAAGAGTCAATTCCCAAAAGTCAAGAAACTTTCTTTGTTTGTTTGTTTTAGTCATTTCTGTCTTCATACATTAAAACTCCCCAGGAGCTGAATCACCCATCTGCTAGTCTCTTTTTATTCTGTTCACATTTATTCCATTTTTGCCAGCATGAAAAAGGAGTAACATTGGTGTACTAGACAAAGGCTTTTACAGAGGAACACTTATGCTATCCCATATAAGGGGAATGTTTTTTCCCCTAATACCCCTAAGGCATGTGGTCTTCAGTATTGTTAGCAAGTGGCTTTACCACCTGCTTTCAATACTATTTTTCAGGAGTGTTTCTGGAATGTATTGAGTACAGAACAGAAGTGAATGATAGAATGCACTCTTATCTTAGGATTAGTTCTTGGAACTAACTTTTCAGAAGTCTATAGTTACTAATAATCTAGATAGTTTCTCCTTTAAGTTGCTGCTTGTTTAAAAAAACGTGAGATGAAGTCATGCTGCTAGTTGAGTAAACGGCATTTTGTTAATATGATTGTTGAATGTTTTAAGTCAAGCAGAGCAGGTTCCCTAAAATAACTTGTTTAAAAAAGATTTTTTTTATTCAACAGTGCTCATAAATAAACAGAGCTTAAAAAAAAAAAAAAATCCACTCATTAGTGGTGAGTGGGAAGCCACTAATTCCCTGCTGTAGGTCCTAAGCCAACAATTCCAGCTAGTTTTAGGCTTTCATTTTTAAAGCTATTAAGATTAATCCTTTTGAAGCAAATAAAGCATTTCAAATGAATGTATGAAAACCAAAAGAGCGAGTTCATGATTCTGCAAATAGCTTATGCACTACTCACAGTTTTACCAAGACATTAAAAACTGTGATCATTTTACTATTATTCACTTGAAGATATCCCAAGGCAAAAAATAACTATCAATATTATTACACCTTAGACACATGCACATGATGTGCATACAACATGAGATTAGTTAGGACAGAGGCAAAGAAATCAGAGTCTTTTATTTGAACCTCTTAGCTCTGATGCATGATCTACAGACTAGCATTAAGTCCCTTGTTTACACTTAGCCAGCCATGTAAGAGGCTAATCAGGCTACATGCACTTTTGGCAAACTCTTCCCAGACAGATGAACAGATTTTCCAGAAGGAGTCGTTAACCAAACATTTACGTTCTGCTGAAGATACTTGCTGGGTCAAAAGTCAAAAGAAGTTCTGCTTGTTTGAATGATGCATCAGCTTAAATTCAGGCTAAAAAATTCTTACTACTGTAGGCTTTATAAGGCATTGTGACCCAAATTATTGCTGTATGACGAATCCCCTGCAGAGTGCTCACAGACACTAATCTCACTAATTCCTCTTGTGCAGCATAAGACCCTACGTAGTGTAGCTCAAAAAAGCCTATCTGTATTAAATTAAATTTGTAAAGCAAGTATCCAGGATAAAATGATCAAGCTTAATATATGTTACATCTGGTCTTAATAATAAGACAGAAAAAGGCTATAACACAAACTTAACCCCTTCTGTGGTTAGCAAATGTGGCTTTTAGGGAAAAAAATACTGTCCAGCACATGGGGAGTTTGTAAGCACATGTTTGTGTACATATACTACAGGTACACACAGATAAAGCTCTTGTTCTGAAAATTAGATACCCAACTGCTCATGCTCCTTTGACTAAAGACTTTTGTCACACATGTAGCAACTGGAAGAATCTGTTTCAGGTCTTTGCTTTAAGCAAATCCAGAAATGCTGCAGTTGAGGACCATTAAGGCACAGTCTCTGTCCCCTAACTTGGTTTTCTCTGCACGTATGAGCCATCTACTTTGAGGAAAATGGGAAAGTGTCACTTTTAATAAATAGACAATGCCTGTGGCAAATTATGATCATATTTGACAATTCTACAAAAGTACAGAAGATGCAAGTTTGTTAATGCTGATAATCTTCCAGATCTTCAATAGATTTTCAACAGCCATTAAAATAGGCATCTTCAAAGAATTTGTCAGAGGAAAAGTGAAATATGGTTATGTGGAACAAATTCCTTCATACAAAGATGCTTTTTACATTGTCTCCTACCCAGGATCATCAGTCTTCCTGCAAGAAGAGGAGAACGGTTTGGATCACATTTCCTCTTGCATTTAAAATTATTATTGTTTAATTTTGAAGCAGTATTGGCAAAGGTTACATGTCATGTGGCATTTCTTGTTGTCTCAGCAAACACACTACAACTTGTATTTTAAAGCATCCATCTTGAGGGCAAAAGTGTATCACAGAATCATAGAATTGTCAGGGCTGGAAGGGATCTCAAGGATCATCCCAACCGCCCTGCCATGAGCAGGGACAACTCACACTAGATCAGGTTTCTCAGAGCCCCATCCAGCCTGACCTTAAAAACTTCCAGAGATGGGACTTCTACCACCTCTCTGGGCAACCTACTGCATTGTCTCACCACCCTCACGGTGAAGAATTTCTCCCCATCATCCAAGTGTACATGGATTTTAACTGTGCAAATGCAAAATCACAGCAAAATCTGGAAACAAGTAATGAAATTATTACTCATTAGTCAATTAAAAAAAATCAGAAAGATTGTTATTGTTCTTAAATAATATGCCTGAAGAACAGAACACAGGACACAATGAATCTGTGAGGTGTCAGTGTGCTACAATTCTTGCCAAAACCGCACTTCCATCTTTCACCAAAACTTTTCATTTAAGTTTTATTGCAATTTTCATTATATATGTATCAAAAAGTAGATCTTTCTTATACATTCATCAAAATTAAAGTTGCAATAAATCAAAATAGCAGGATTAAAAGAATCATGAAAATCAGATCTAGCTCCACAGCATCTGTGTGTCTGGGCCTAGATCTCTGGAATCCACACAGCAGTCAGCAAACACCTACTGAAGAGCAGCCTGTAGGAAAGGCAACTTCTGCCCAAAGTGTACCTTACTTGGACTGAAATTGCTCCCAAAAGAGCAGAGAGCAACTAGGCAAGCTTTTCCTTTGGGAAAGAGCTTCTGAAGTGTGTCTGCAAACACTTCTGTTTTAAAACCACACTAAACTTCTCAGTCAATATTCTCAGAACAAAATAAAAAACTACATTCTCAAGATAAAAAGAAGAAAGCAGCCAAGTTTTCTATTGCTGGCAGATGAATTGGTGCATGAGCCTGGCATTGCAACATGCAAAGGAAAACCCTACTACCCTTAAGGGCAGGAATAAGCACAAGAAGTTCCTGGAAAGATTTCCACTTGAAATAGGACACAATGATGCAGGTACTTTCAGATGCTGCTGGTAATGTCAGATTTGCCTTCTGTTTTCCCGTTTCATTTCTGTTTTTATCCTTCAGTTTGGACAACACATACTTTCCGATAACCAACTGATTATCCATGTCCTTCCCGTTCTCCTTCCACCACCAGCTCATCCCTGCCTAACTGAGAAACTGGGAGCTGCCCCTTTGTGGCAAATATTTGGCTCTCTAATGACGGTCTTCAAAATCAGAACATTTTGGAGACCATACCTGCTTCAAAATGCAACTTTCTAACTGCATACAAAAGGAAACTAAGTTCTAGTCCAATAGTTCTGGTCAAAACCTTTGAGCCATCATTCTGTATTAACCAAAGCATCTACCCAGAAATAAAAAATACTCTAAAAAAGTTCCTTAAAGGTGCTTGAAAGTGTGAAGCCATCTTTGAGATTACTTTTAGAATAAACAGTACACTAGAGTATACTATATGTGGTGAATATAGCATACTATTCTATTTGCTGACACAGCAATATATTAGTGAGAAGACAATAGACCATTTATTGCATTACAATTGATCCAAAAAAAAAAAAAAAAAAAGATGCCTGTAATGCAGCAAATAACTCTGGAAAAACCTCCACCTGCCAAATTCTCTGCCTATTACTTTTAGTCTTAAGGACAAACAGACACTTGCATCTTCTAAGCAGCTATCTGGCAACCTTTTCTATTTTTCAGTTAGATAGCACTTCCACAATAAAAACCATTTTGTTGGAGAGGTAGGACTTTGAACATGTGATGTGAACCTGAATAGAAGTGTCCTTTGTTGTATAGATCTTTAGATAAAAATCGATGCAGATTAAACCAATCTACACAGATCAGATTATAAAAGATAATTTGCTTTTCCACACCAAATAAAAAACCCCACCTTGACCTTGGGGCTTCATTTCCTCCATCACCAATTAGCACAGCATACTTGCAGCTGGGAAGCAAGAGCCATAATTTCTGCATATGCAGTCAGAACATATTTGCTATTTGAGTATTAGGTTGTTGTGGTCTTCTTCTCTGCAGAGAACAACAGAAATCAATCTAGCAGGACTTTTTTGTTTTACAAAGATTTTTGCTCATGATTCCTAAAAATATCTAAAAACTTCTCTGCATAGGCAAATGAATGCAACAGGCACTGCTTGAAAGATCTATGGAACTTTCAGGTGGCAGGAAAGACACACAGAATGAGTGCATGTATTTCTTCAAAACTTGGGAACAGAGCTGCATGCAACAAAAAATGAAAAGAGATGCAGACAATCTTAAAAGAAATTAAGTGGGAAGTGAAAGAGAGTAGAGATAAAAGCATTTCTATGCATTTACATAGATTATGTTGGGCAAATTGACAATAAGCCAATATACACTTAGGGAAGTGGAAGTGGCTGGCAGCAACTGATTACGGGCAAAGGAGGGAAGGAAAATGACAAATTTTCAAGTACTTCTAGGATATATGCATCCATGTAACAAGATGGAACAGCTGAAGAGAAGTGATTTTTCCAGAGCCACAAAGGAAATCTCCTTAGGAGAACTTGTTTGGCCCCAGGGAGAAAAGTTAGATTAAACATACATGCTCTATCCTGTGCAATGGGGAGAATATAGCACTAAAAAAAAAAAGGGAAAACTGCCTTCAGCTCTGTGGATTATATAAGCCTTTTTTTTACAGTAACTTTCTCATGTATAAACTTAAAATACACTAAAATAAGAATATATGGTGTTAGACCTCATTGCTGTTATATAGACTTTATTTAAGACCTGTTTTGCACAGAAATCTTCCCCTAAAAAGGGGAGCAAAGAAAACCCAGAGAAACACAGACAACTCTGTATGAGGTAAGATCATGGTGCAGATCTCCTGGTAACTACTCTAAGACGGATGGAAAACAACAAGGTGATTGGTGACAGCCAACATGGCTTCACAAAAGGCAAATCGTGCCTTGCAAATCTGGTGGCCTTTTATAACAGAGTTACAGGTCCAGTAGATATGGGAAGAACAACTGACATCATCTACCTGGACTTGTGCAAGGCATTTGACACTGTCCCACATGGCATCCTTGTCTCCAGAATGGAGAGACATGAACTTGATGGATGTACAACTCAATGGATAAGGAACTGTACAGTCACACTCAAAGAGTTATAATCAGTGATTTGAAGTCCAGGTGGAGGCCAGACTGGATGAGGTCTTGGGCACGCAAGTGTAGTTAAGAGGCACCCCTGCCCATGGCACGGGGGTTGGAGTAGATAATTTCTGAGGTCCCTTAGAACCTAAGCCATTCTATGATTCTATTATTTGATTCTACTGTTCTGTATAAAAGCATTTATGGTTACAGAGTTGAATGAATTGAAACCCATTCTTGTATCTATCCAAGTGACCAAAGTCAGAAAAGTATCATCCCACCACACTGCAAGAGACACAGCAAAGGAGTACTGTAAGATTAGAAATAAGCAGATACAGATACAAGGATCATTGTTACCCACAAAATGGCACCTGACAGCACTCTAGAGCCTCCTCCTTCTTATGCTAAAGCCTCAAAGTCAGTACAGCCATCTGTAATAAAGCCTTTGCCTCGACGTTGTACCTCCCTATGGTCTCTATGGCACTGCAACAAAGTCCAGGATCTGGTCTTGTGTTCATCTCCAGAGGCAGTGATCTGGGCTCCTAACAACCTGTGACAGCTATTGCAAGGGTTACACACTTATTTAGTGCATTTATTTCTCAAAATCAAACCTCATATGAGAGAAACAAGAAAAAATAATAACGCTGTAGAAGATTAGTGTATAACACTAAGAAAACCTAAGAAACTTGATGATCAAAATGTCATTTTTGGTCTATTACTCACTCTAATGCACACTCTCAGTTTGGAAGTATGTTGTTTTGTTGATTGTGAAGTAATTTATACTACTCTCTTGTTACAGCTACGAAGATAAGCAAATACAATTGTTAATGCATGTACATTTCACTGATGCACACATTTTGTTCCATGAAAAGGCAGCAGCTGGATATATTGCTGTAAAGCTAAAGGAAGCACTCTGTTCCTTCCTCTTTTTAGCAGGAATCTCTCATTTGACCTTGGGACAGGCATTTAAATTCTCTGTGCCTGTGTTCCCTCATCTGTAAAATTAAGGCTATAATGCCTACCTACTTCACGAGATGGACAGTGTTAAATTTAATGTATTAATGCTTTAAAGTGTTTTCAGACAGCTGGATCAAAACCACTGTAGAATGTAAGTTATTATTAAATTATGCTTCACTGAGTTAATGCTGTTGCAATACTATATCTGATTAAATAAGGAAAGATATTCAAGTGATGTGTCTTGGGTAAGTTTTTCTCCAGAAGATGAAACTGATGTTCTTCTGCCAGCCTACAGCTGGACTTGAAGGTTTAATTTGGAGAAAGAAAGAAGGTGAGGAAATGCAGTAGTCAACAGAAGTCAAAGAGTCCTGGAGAGCAGATGATTACAAGGGCATTTAAAGCAATTGCAAGGTAGAGAAGAATGCAACTGTGCTTTGTGCCCCACTGTGACACATCAGTCTCTGGTAGCAAGACAGTCTCCATTCATNCCCCCCCCCCCCCCCCCCCCCCCCCGTATCATCACAAAAACTGCTGCATTTGGCCTCCACTTGAGGTAATGAAGTACAAGATCTGTAGTCTGGAGTTGCTTTCTTGATGGAGCCAACCAGCTCTCAGGCCCAGTTCAGATATATTTTGAGTCTGTTCAGTCATGGCAGCTAATCCATCTTGTGATGAACGCGGCACATAAAAGTGTCACTTATAAAAAGGAGGATTTATTGCAGGAAGGTTGTTCATACCTGATACCTCTCCTATATCTCCTCTTGACCTGATGCGTAGATGCCTGGTCTTGTCCTGTGATCTCACACCAGGATCTTGTGGGGGGTTAAGGGGAAGGAGTGTTTGGAGCAAGAGCTGCAGGAAGATGAGAAGGGTTTTTGACAGGATGTTGAGTTGGATGTTGTAGTAGTGTTGATGCCGCTGGTTCCAATGCCATCAAGGCATTTCTTGTGGATGACAAGGAATCTAGGAAAGTAGTGATTAACATGTAGATCAGTGTGATTGACAAGCTATGTTGTCTGCTTTGTGCTTATGTATGGCATGGACAACACCTATTTATCATATCAGAATGAGCATATTGATCTAGAGTGTGAGTTAAAATTAGAAATATCATCTCTCCCAATAAATAAAGAAAAAATGTTGGCTCCACCTTCTCAACAGAACCATGGGGATCAGATTGTCTGGTGTGGCAATGTTTTTGCCTGGCAGGGTACAAGCAGGTAGTAGGCAATATTGTTTAAGATAGCAGAAAGACCAACTCATTTGCATTCCCATTGCTCCATCCCAAATTTACCAAAACAAAAAATGAAAAACCAAAAAAAACCAACAAAACAAAACAAACCCAAAAACATTAGGTTCAGTAAACTTCTGACAGCAGCATACTATTAAACATACAAAAATCAAGGAGCCTGAAAAAATGTAAGAAGGAACATACTGTCTGTCTTCCAAATCTGCCAAGACTGGAATGGAGGTTGCAAAGTCTAAGGCTGTGCATACGTTACTTTTTTTCTGACACCATGCTGCATACATAAAAAATCTGTTCTGGGTTTTTTGGGTTTGTTTGGTTTATTCTTATCAGAACTGCAGAGAGGCTAGACTACATATTTTATTACTACACCAGCTTTCTAAACCAGCTTTCTAAACAACAGTGACAGCACTTCAATTTCTGGAGAAAAAACTGTGGAACATGAGACCCTACCACAAAGGCAGTGATGCCACTTTTCCCTGCCTGAAACCCTGCACAATTGTTGCCATCTACAATGTGTGCAGGAGCTCCTAAGACTAACTCTGTATACTAACTCCTCTTTCTGCTGGTATTACACATGACTGCTCCTCGGTTTTCCTCTCTTCATCAAGGCACAGGTAAGCCTTTCACAATGATTAAGTGCTAGGATCTGAATATTCCATATTCCTGAGTGGTAAGCATGAAAATGTTGTCAGATTATCCACAACTAGGAGACCACTACCTGATCACTACTGTAGCAAAACAGCTTTCTTCCACCTTTAAGTTCAGCAATGTCCTATCTTCTAAGATTTACAGCTCTACCCTCAGTATCCAGTTTATGCCTCCCAGCGAGGCTGGCTGGAGGAACAATGATGTGATTTATGTTTGAAAGCCATTTACTCAAAATAAACTACAATAAAACAAAAGGATGCTCAAAAGTATGATTTAAGACTACCATTGTCATGAGAAGATGAAGTACATAAACTTGTATTTCATTTAGGACTAGTGCAGCAATCAATGTTTCAGTAAGACTCTGAATGACTGATTCAGCAAGCTGTTTCAGGGCAGGGTGGCTGTTTAAGTAGCAAGCTAATTTCCTGATGGTATTTTTACGTACAGAAGAATAAAACCTTATAGATAATCATTTGGCCAGTTACAAGGGCAAGGTGAAATCACACTCTGTCTGTGAAAGAAACGGCGTAGAGAAGGAACGCAAGAACTAGAACAATTAAGCAGATACAGTAAAAAGTAAAGATGTCAAGTCAGGAGCAGCAGAAGGCAGAGGGCTGCTGTTAAAGGTGAAAAGAACAGGAGAAGGTACAGAGAAGATGATCACCCTCTAAATAGGAAAAAGCATAGACCCTCTACTGTGGATCTTTCTTTCTTAATGATCTAGAAGTTGTAATGATTCGAGATGTTTTCACATTTCATTACTCCTGGCACAATGAAAATCCACCATAATTAAGTTCTACAAGTTGAAAGCTGTTTTAGAATAGAATAGAACAGAATAGAATAGAACAGAATAGAATCAACCAGGCTGGAAGAGACCTCCAAGATCATCCAGTCCAACCTATCACCGAGCCCTATACAGTCAACTAGACCATAGCACTGAGTGCCTCATCCAGGCTTTTCTTGAACACCTGCAGGGACGGTGACTCCACCACCTCCCTGGGCAGCCCATTCCAATGCCAATCACTCTGTGAAGAACTTCCTCCTAACATCCAGCCTATATCTCCCCCGGCACAACTTGAGACTGTGTCCCCTTGTTCTATTGCTGGTTGCCTGGGAGGAGAGACCAACCCCCACCTGGCTACAGGCTCTCTTCAGGTAGTTGTAGACAGCAATGAGGTCCCCCCTGAGCCTCCTCTTCTCCAGGCTAAACAACCCCAGCTCCTTCAGCCTCTCCTCATAGGGTTTTGCATTCTTCCTAGATGTTTCATAACGAAAAAGGAGAGGGAATGTGGGCTTGTGTGTTCTGTATGATGTGGCAAGCACATTTATACTCCTGGCATTTCCCTGCCTTTGGCAGCTCCCCCCCAGAACGCCCTGCACGTGGAGAATACAGAAGCAGCAGGACAGAACACTACAGCAGTCACAAACCTCCTGTGCATCTGAAGCTGAAATAATATCTGCCAGCACTGAAGCTAAGAACTATTTCACATACATTTGGCAGCATTTGCCAGATGTTAATATGTGAGTTTATGCATGGTAAGACAGGAAGAAATGCAGATCTTCAGTGAATGAGCTGTACAACAATGAAGAACTGAGAAAAAAAAAAAAACAGCAGAAACAAGACATAAAAGAGATAAGCAAAGAAAAAAAAACAGTAGGTGCTTCACACGATCACTTCTCAAATATAGTTTAGACTTCAGTGGATGTTGTTTCTGGTCTTTGTTCTTATCAAATAACTTTTCACTTGAGATATATGGTCTTAACTATATAAATTAAAAACATCTGATAATGAAGATTTAGAGATTCTCCGAGTAGCTAATGTGGTACAGCCAATGTAAATTGGTGTAGAATGAAGTGATGCCCCTAAATCCTCTCTAACAATCTTTTTGTTAATATATATGTCCCAATGGCAGTAATGAAAAAATATATATTTGTTTTATCTAAAACTGAGAAAAATTGCCAGTCTAAGTCACATGAATCAAAGACAAAGACAACTAAAGTATTTATTAACTTTTTCTCTTGCTAAAGCTGGAACTCTGCACTTGTCTGTATTGAATCGTATCTATTTTTTACAGACTATTTCTCCAATGCATCAAGTTCACATTAAATTTTTAATTCCATCCTCCAGCTAAGACCAAGGAAAAAAACATCAACAACAATTTATAGATAGTGTCCTGAACTTTTGTGCAGATGTCTGAAAGGAAGAACATGTTGCATTTTTATTTTTAGATTCCAGCAGAAATGTTCACAGCTTATAGCCCTGAGTTTGCCTGCTTCTAACTTTCAGGCTTGTGCTGGCTTGAGGCTAATTGGAATATTTTAATGAAAGACATTAGATTATTGGCTGTGAAAAGAAAATAATGATGAAGTCTATATCATTCACTAGTTTGCTGAGAAGGTTAAAAAAAAACAAAGTGTAAATAATCTGCCCTCAGTCTGTCCTGGGACATTTCCCTATTTACTTCTCTTCACTCTAATGTCTCCCTACTCAGAAATAGCAAGGTAAGCTTTTCTGCTTCTGTTTTTGTTTGCCTGTCTGGGAAGCAGAGGAAGAAAGAGGGGGGTAGCTTTGAGCCCCTTCTGGGCAGTTTCTTTGTTCAGGAGGGGGTTTGGGTTTCTGTATTATTTCCAATTTGTATGTAATTGTATATACTTGTAAATCTATTGTGTATATATGCTTGTAAATTTTGCTTTGCTGTAAATACAGATTCATCTTACTTCCAGACCGTCTGAGCTAGTCTGGTAAATTTCAGTAAGGGGTTGGGGGAAAGTTCCTAACCCACCACAAGGATTTAAAATATACTCTGAACAACTCAACTCACTTCAATAGCTATGGAAGTCCTACCATAAAAGCAATTTGAAGCCACATCAAAAGACACCATCAAAAGTCAGTTACTAGATCTGCGTGGAGTCTTCAATAAACAACTGTTAGTTTTGGACTCAACATTCACTGGACAGCAGACATCAATAGGTTTTCAGGCTTTAGTCACCACAGCAGAATTTCCTTCACAGAAATTTGTGTTTGTTTTGTCTCATTGATACATTCCTGTTTCACTCTCCAAATGCTGTCCATGCAGACTTCTACCAGACCTGTGAAAAGCCATTCTTAAGATCACATCCTGCAGTGCCCCATATAAGAAGAATGTCAGAATCCACCTCAGACTGTACCAGATAATGGCACTTTATAACTTTGTGAACTTCCATGCCCTATCAGAAACCCACTTGAGTGTTCTGCCAAGCCACTGCTCACAACCCAACATGCACCAGTACTGTGGGCTCCATACAGAGGAACTGAGCACTACTCATCTGATGACTCAGGATGATGGGGAATTTGACAGCTGCTTCTCCCCAGGACTACATGTTGTGTGAGAATATACTACTTCTACTCCTACTTCTCCTCCTACTGCTGCTATTACTGCCATAAACAACAAATATGGAATAATGATCTCCCTTTATATTGAAATTACATTCTTTCAGATTCAAAACAACCCTGAATTCCAGACTGAAGACTCTTTCATAATAATCATAAAAGTTATTTTCTTCTCTATTTTTTTTCTATAAACCACCTTATTTTCAAATAATTGAAGATTTTGCACAGCTTTTTTTTTTTTTTTCCCCGATGCATCTTTCAAATTCAACTCTAAAAACATCTGGAGCCTCGTGATGAGTAACTGTTATTCTATCACTGTTCATCTTACATATAGATTGACATTTGAGTCAGGTTTAATATAATGAATTAAACCAACTGCTGACTGGTTCCAGTTATGTTAAGATGCTTGGTGGCTTGTAAAAGTTGACAAAAATTTACATCTCTGGTAGGCTGAGGAGTTAAGAGCATTCTGAAACACAGAACTCTTTTCAGGCTGCTTGCTTGGTTGGGGAGACGTGCCTGTTTTTAAGAGAAGTCTCTTTATCTGCCTGAAGAATGTTGCAATACAGAGTGCAGGAGTACCAAACACTTCACTGTGCTGTTGTAAAATATTTATGACAAAATGAAGGTTTGTGTAAATACTGGTAAAATGTAGGTTTGCTCATAACTAATTAACCTTAATCCATCTCTACTGTTCTTAGAGAATTTAAGTTATTTATATATATATGTGTATGTGTGTATATATATATAATTCCCTCCTTGTACTCATTTCACTAAGCACTTTTCTCCCTTGTCTTGTCATTTTGTTAGGTGTTGGGATTTTTAAGCCTTACTCTTTCACACTACTAAGACTGCAAATTTTAAGCTGGACAGGGAGTGAAGTAACATGCACAGGTGGCTCTTTACCATGTTTAAACAAAACACATAATCCTTAAGCAATTCCAATTATCTTTCCAGTTTCCTGTTAAATCTAGGTAACTTCATACTTAATTCCTACACAGTGGCTTTCACCATGGACAAAGCAGGAAATCATTAGCCTGCCAGTACTTCAGATACCATATATTCCTGAAATTTCTGGGCTTCCCACTCAGGCTCAACTTATCTCATCTTGCTAGATAATCACAGAACCACAGAATGGATGACACTGAAAGGGACCCAAGGGGATCATCCAGTACAATATCCCAGCTCAAGGCAGGGTAGGAAAAAACAAGTTGTTCAGGTCTGGGTCCAGTCCTGTTTGAGTTTTGTCCAATGACAAATACTATACAAAACCTGCTCACCTCTTGGCAGTACTTTTCTTAATGTAGTGAGCCCAGAAGGCTATTGGTCTTTGCCTCAAGGACATGTGGTTGGCTCATGATCAACTTATTGCTCACCAGGACCTCTAAGACCTTTTCTGGAAAGCTCTTTTCTAGCTGGTTCAGCCCCAGTGTGTACTGCTGTTCCATCTTATTGCTCCTTGGGAATAGGATTTTGAACTTCATGCTCATCTGGCATGACAGCCACTTCTCCCAGTTTTGTATCATTTGCAGATCTGCTGAGAGTATAGTCTGCCCCATCATCCTGATCACTGATTAAGAAATACTGCCTGCAGTATTGATGCTTTGGGTGCACAATTAGTGACACTTCTCTACCTAGACTATGACTAATCAAAGTGGCTGATGACTACACTTTGAGCCTGCCAGTTCAGGCAGTTTTCAGTTCACCTCACTGTCCAGTTCACTAATCCATACTTGACCAGCCTGTGAGCCCCACACCATCATGTCAAAGTCTTATACTCAAGAGCCACCAACTGGTCCCTTTCAACCCAATCATATTGAGTTCCTTCTGCATAGAGCCCTGCCCCCAGTTATCAACCACTCCTCCATTCTGGTGTCAGTGACAAACTTGCTAAGGGAGTGTGGCGGTTTGGGTGTTCCCTGCCCCCCCCACTTTAGAAAATCACCCAGACTAGACTCAGCCAGCTCTGGAAATTTGAAAGAAGCTTATATTTACAGCGAGCACAATATACAAGCAGATATTTACAGTATATACAGTTATAGACAGAAATAGACAAGATAAAAGAAGCAATACAGAAATGCAACAGCCCTCCCAGAAACCTGAGTCCCCAGGAGGGGCTTTCAACCACCCCCTCACCTTCCCCCTACCCCTCTCAACCTTACCCCAGTCCCAAGGAAGAATGGAGCTTCAGCCAGGGGGGTTAAGAAGCAAGGTGAATCAGCCAAAGCAAATGGAGGGTGAGGTTAGAAAGCAAGATGGAGTTCAGCCAGCAGCCCGAGCTCCCCAGCAGGCAAAGAGCCCAGAGCAAAGCCCAGAGCAAAGTGCCCAAATGACCTAATCTATGGTTTTTTTCTCTTCTTTACACATCTCAGCAAGGCTGTGAGGGAAATAGACATCACCAATATTTTCATTTCACAGCCTATGATCTAGTCCTCACTAAAACATTCTAGCTAGCTTCAGACTAGCACAGGGAGCACTCCATTTCATCCACCAGATCAATAATTTGGACATGACACAAAATCAGCTCCAGTGTTGATTGATCTCAGTAGAACACCACCACTAACTGCTCAGTCTTCCAGTCTTTAGGAGGAATGTATTTAATTGGAGGACAACATTCTAAGTGATATGTTTTAGAACTGAAAAAAAAGTATTTATCATTTGGTTTTCTATTAAATGATTCATCTTTGTATTTTTACCAAGCCATAAAATCCACTCACTACAGTAAAACATAAAGTATTACTACATTACACTTCTGTTTGCAGAAATTTTGAGGACTCTTATCTGACCAACTTCATTCTTCGTTTATGAATTACTCGCTCTGTTATACACACAATTTCAACTCACATTTCTGCTTTGGCACAACCATACCTACATGAATTGCACACAACTACCAGAGATAAATTTTAAAGCCTCTTAAGAAATACAAACATTGTAACAAAATCCAAAAGAAAAAGTTTCAGATAGATAAATTACACTCATTAAGATAAGTCTGAAGTTGCTAACAAGTCGACTGGAAGGAGATAAAGAAAATGTCTACTTTGCACAGGAGAAAAAGGCAAGAATTTAAGTTTCACTGAAAAAGAGCTCACTAATATTATGCTCATTATTTGACTGCTACACATTATTAATACCTCTCATATTTTTCTAGTATCATCCATTATAGATATTCAAAACTCATGAGCCAGGCTCCAAGACATCATGAAACTGAACCTCACAACATTTTTTTTCTTGCTTTTTTGCCTTTTGATTTCTGAATGCATCCTATCACCTTTTCATGTTTTACTCTGCAACCACATGAGACTGTGAGTCTATTTTTAAATTAAAGTATTAGAGTGGCTTTCTGACCATTCATCACATCACCCTCCTCACCACTTCCAGCATTCACTTTAGAGCTCTATCCTTTTTTATTTTTGCCTTTGTGCTATGGAAACTCTCTAACGCAGCAACTTCATTTCAAGTATCCAGAGTTTTACCACATTTTCTTATGCTTTTATTCCTGAGTCAAAAGAAGAGGTAGATCTGGGGCAATCTTTACATAAAATAATAAAGGAAGCAGAAATTGTATATATCAGTTGAAACAAACTAGAGCAATTGGTAGAGGACAGAGATGTGTGACCCACCTGTGCACTATGCATGCGACAATACAAGAAGTGCCCTGAACACTCAAATAAAACAGGCAATACAGAGAATCTCTGTGAGTTCTCCAGTGAAGCCAGAAACCACAGGGTGGTACTTGTGATGGCTGAGCCGGTGAATATTTAGTTAACCCAAGCAAAATGCAACAGTTACAATTAAAAAAAAAAAAAAAAAAAAAGAGTTTAGTAATTTTTTTTTTATGGGATCTCAACTGAGTAAGTTCCCTGGAATGTGATACTTGGGATTGACCTCGTGTTCCAAATCAGGCAGCATGGGGATTCAAATGCATGTCAATTGTGAGCACGCCTTTTCTGACTGAAGCATCTGCAGGCTTCTGAGCAGCCTCATCACCCATCTCTGAACCCTTTCTATTAGTTGCATATTCATATTTACTATGGAGTAGAGTACAGCTCATATCTAGATGCATCACTGTTGTCTATGAACTCTGTTTATAATATTGTAGCCACTATTTTCTATTTCATTTGTTATGCACTGCACTCCAATTTTAATGTCATTGCTTTCTTGATGCATCTGCCCACTGTGTGGCAATTTTAACTGAAAACTGTATTTGAACTGACTCAGAATATTTGAAATTTAGTACATCATTTTATATTGTCTCATCATAGCAATTACATGTGACTGAGCCATTAATTACATGTAATTTGAGCCAGCAATATGCTCTTGTGGCCAGGAGGGCCAATGCCATTCTGGGGTGGATTAGAAGGGCTATGGTTAGTAGGTCAAGAGAGATTCTCCTGATCCTCTATTCTGCCCTGGCGAGGCCACATCTGGAGCACTGTGCCCAGTTCTAGGCTCCTCAGTTCAAGAGGGACATAGAACTGCTTGAGAGAGTCCAGCACAGAACTACAAAGATGATTTAGGGAATGGAACATATCTCTTACAAGGAGAGACTGAGGGAGCTGGAGCTGTACTGCTTGGAGAAGAGGAGACTGAGAGATGACCTCATTAATGTATAGAAATATGTAAAGGGTGAGTGTCAGGAGGATGGAGCCAGGCTCTGCTCAGTGATGCCCAATGACAGGACAAGGGGCAATGGGTGGAAGCTGAGGCATAGGAGGTTTCATAAAAACATAAGGAAGAATTTTTTCACTGTGAGAGTGACAGAACACTGGAACAGGCTGCCCAGGGAGTTCGTGGAGTCTCCCTCTCTGGAGATACTCAAAACCCACCTGGAGGCATTCCAGTGTGATCTGGTATAGGTGATCCTGCTCTGGCATGGGGGCTGAACTAGATGATCTTTCAAGGTCTCTTCCAGCCCCTGACATTCTGTGATTCTGTGACTGTGTGTGTGTATATGACAGGCTAGTCTGAACTGTGGCTGAAGTATCAATGTGCTGATAAACAACAAATTGCCAACTTTGGGAAAGGTGATTATGATTAGACTGTCAAAGGATCAGTGTAAGAAGCATACTGTTTAACATTTTAATTTTTATATGGAATGAATAAACAGATGGTTAATTTGCTGGAAATTTGCTGACACTATGAAACTGGGTAATACCAAGAATACTAACAAAGATAAGGACATAGTAAAGAAAGAAAATAACAAAAGAGAGTACATTTTCATTAATTAGAAAAAGCATCCAGCAAAATGACAATAACAAAACAATGACAATTACGAAAATGACAATAACAAAACCAAATGTGAACACAGTGCTGAAAGCAGCACTGGAAGCATAAAATTTGAGACACATGAAATCTGCAGTTGCTGTAAAAAGAACACATATTAGCTGACATAGACAGATGATGGGAGGTAGGAGACCCTTGGGTGCAAGGAGGTATTTCCATGTATGTCAGACACTAAATGGATGGTCTCTCATGTGACAACCTAGGTGGTATGCAGGTAGTCCACTACCACACACAGCACTGAAGGTATTTCTCCCGTTAAGAGACATTCAGTTCATGAACTGGCAAGAGTAAGAAAACAACATATGTGCAACTTTGCAAAGTAGCTGGTCCAAAAGCTCCTGATACTAATGTATCTGAACAGTACAAACAATTCACTGTCTGTACGCCCAGATACACGTGTGACTCATTTGACCAAATTTAGACAGTTATGCTAAGTATTCTAGGTTAGCTTTCTATAAAGTGGAAAGAAACTGGCTCTTCTAGGACAAGATTCATCTCACCCCAAAGTAGACATCTAAATGTCTTGACTATAAAGGCTGACCTTCTCAGACACATATCTAAAAATAGATGTGATGAATCAGACATCATCTTTGTATCCATCATCACTTATCTCAGTTCAGATTTGATGGGTCTTATTCATACATATGTATCCTGGCTATGGATCAGGTCTTAAGAAGGAAAAGGAAGTATTTAGCAATTTTATAAGACTAAACCAGCAGTACTTACATAAAAGCAAGAATGAAATTATTCTCCATAGTGATCAAGGCAGAGAGCCCCACAACTGAAATGTATTAGAAAGCAGTTGTTTAAAAAGTAATGGGAGCTTTAGAAATACCTTTGTTTCACATATGATAAATCTTATTAGCAGTCCTCTTCCAGAGATTTAAAGAAATGCCTATAAAGCATAAGAGCTTCTGTACAGGAGACATGAAGCCCACAGTCCCATACCTTTTCCTACAGCACTACACAGCTACACATATTTACACTTACAGGCTTTCTAGGTAAGCCTAATGTCAAAGTACTTAATGTGTCTGTCATACAATTTCTGTTGAGAGAACTGCATATTCATAGGTGCAATGTTCTTTAAATAAAGGTTAACAAATTTTCAGTGATATGCAAAACTAGAATCTTTAAATATCCTCGGTTTCTCATGCTAATGAGTTTTTCTGTCATCAGGGAGATGGGTTTCAAATTTCTCTCAAGCAGAAAAGGTCATCTATCAAGAAAATTCAGACTGAAACAATTACAGTTGAAAGTCCTTACACTTTATGAAGTCAGCCTGTATCTCAGCATTATTCCAAGATGAGAGAATAAGGACCCTCTATGTGCTGACAATTCAAGGACCTGTCAAAGTTTCCAGAGACACTTTTATCTTCATATATAATTTTAAAATAAATAGAGTTCTTTTCTTATATCACATATATATATTTATTGTTCTTTGGACCTCAGCATGTCAGTAGAAACAGCAGTCAATTGCTACAGGAACCATACTTCCATAGCATGAGGGTGAAGTAGGAATCATGAAGAGGGATGGAGAATGGCAATACTCTTCTGTTCTCCCTCCAGAGAGCTGATTCAGTGAACACTATAACTCCTGCCTCATAGCAATAAAATAAAAGCACTTCATCTGGTTATCATGGCTGATACAAAGTGGTAAAATGAACATGATCCACAACCAGTACAGAGAGATGACAGTATGACCATAAATCTAACAGAGATGGCATTATATATTACAATTGAAATATGAAACCATCAAAGTTCAACCAGAAATAACATAAGAAATTGCCTATTGGTACAACTTTGCAGAAGATGCAGTAAATTATTCACCCTTGGAAGACTGAATAAAAAAGTGCACATCTTTCTAAAAGATAAATTTTAGTTCTCAGGAAGACTGGTGACCCTGATGTGGGAACCACTTGATTGATAGAATAAGTGGTCCATGGAAGTTCAGGCTAATGAAGACAAGGTTACTATATTTTACAACTTAATCTACTGGTAGGTTTTGACCAAGTTAGGACAAGTGGCAGTTACAACAAAACAGAAACAAAGAGCTATCAGTTCTTGTTATAACACCACACTCAGACTACTGACACTTCTACCATCCTGTCCATCATTGCCAAGATTACTGTATTAAAAATATTATTACACCAGTATCTATATGTAAGCATTCCTTTCAAGGCTTACAGGCAGTCATCTGGTTTTCTCTGTTCTTTGGTATGCAAGTCAGGCTGCAAAGCTGAGGCTTTCCGATGTCCTTCATAGTTTCACCCATAAAGAAAGTTCTCCCATGTAGAAAAGTTTTCACTTTTCTTTCACTTTTTCCTTTGTATGTTGTCCATATGACCTCTTAATAAAGAGATGTAAGTCTCAAGGATAAAGGCTTGGCACTTCTCTTGGCTTAAAAGCACGCTTATATTACAGCACCACTTTGATTGCAGCTACCAGTACATAAACAGCCCTCTGACTTTTGTCACTGCATTTCACCCAGCCCACAGTTTAAATATCCCACTTTATTAATATAGTATTTCAAGTTTTGTGGAGAGATACTTACACTGAATTTCATTCTTAGTGTGTGGTTTCTGTCTATGCAGACTTAGAGATCAGCCTTTTTTAAGGCAACTTTAAAACAGTGCTTTGTGTATATGAAAACCAGATCAAGAGTATTCTTCCCATTGTAATACAAGTACCTACATGATCGCTTTTATCAGTAAGGTTTTAATAATTTAATAGGTATCACATAAATATTATAACCAATTCCAGCTACTTGTCAGATCTTTATGAGAGTTTTCCTATGTGTTGAAGAATTCTTACTTCTGTTAGTGTTGGTTCAGAACTGGAACATCATTGGAATAAAATGGTGAATGCCATTCAGCATCCCTGCCTTCATAATAAAAATGAACAAATATTTAATTGGATAACTTCTAATCACAAAACTGGGGTGGGGGGGGATCACAAAAACTTCATTATTTTCCTTAAATGGATTCATTTAACATCATGTTCAGAAAATTTTGAATCTAACCTCCAATATGAAATATATTTGGTAAAATACTAGAGCAATATGAGATTCAGTCACCAACATGAAGACAATTCCAGACAAAAATGTGCATAAAAATGTATTGCTTTCTTCTTTCTGTGGCTAAATACCCCTGAAGCTAACATCCCTCACTAGAGCTTCAAACCCCATTTCTTCAAATATAGCCTTCTGTTCACAGAACTTGAGTTTTTAAAATTTCTTGTGGTTTAGATGATACCAAGCTATGCACTCCACAAGGATTCCTGTACTTGGAAATTGCTCATAATACATTGGGGCAACACTTTCCCCTGCTCCTTCTCTTTTTTAAAACCCTGTGGAACGCCTACTTTCTCTTCACATTTCATCAGCCTCCTGTTAATGACTCCTCTCTCTTGGATCTCTGCCACTCCTGCTTACTGTGGGCAGCTGAGAAATCACAGAGCGTTCAGGGGCACTGGTCATGGGCAGAAGAAGGAGGTCTGTGAGCCCAGATAATGCATATGCTAACTGCAAGCAAGATCTCTGTAGAGGGAACCAAGCCACAGAGAGAGGAAATGGACAGCAAGACTGAGTATTTTGACTATGACATGCATAGAAGATTTGGAGAACAACCGGGACTGGGTATGAACAGCCTCAGAGAACAATGCTTCGATCCATTTTTTATTCCAGATTCCTACTGTGTGTTTAAAATATTTATTGCACCTCTGTGTTAAACAAGAAAATGCTTCTAATGGTATCAGTTGGCATTTAAAATGGACAGATGGTATCAGAAAGTGAAAAACACTTTATTTTAAAAGATTGCCTA
Source organism: Tricholaema leucomelas (assembly GCA_013400475.1). Classification (NCBI taxonomy): domain Eukaryota; kingdom Metazoa; phylum Chordata; class Aves; order Piciformes; family Lybiidae; genus Tricholaema lacrymosa; species Tricholaema leucomelas. The sequence goes on along the minus strand of WAAF01019956.1, from coordinate 180,541 downwards.
TGGAAAAGGAAACCAAAACCCAAAACAAACACCAGAACAAATCAAGCAAACAAACAAAACCCCACCAACTTGGTAAAAACTACAACGTTTAACCATTCAGTGCAAGTCCTCAAACCAGTCAGGCTGTCTGACCATCTCTTGCTTTGGAAGAGGCCCTGGTTTACTTCTTTTGACATTGTTAGCCATCCAGTAGTTTACCATTCTCAGAGCAGTTTGTAAGGCTGCCACACTTTAGCTGAAAATGATCCAATGTTGTTTTCTTTTTCATTTCCTGCCTTCAGAAGCAAAATAAGTGCCTGCATTGTTTTAGCACTGCCTTACAAGTGAAAGCTAGGAAAATTGCAAAATGTGCCTGAGAATGACAGCAGAATGAAGACATCACTGGCAGTATTTCTTCAGAAGCTGACTGCACAAGACACAGAAATCACACAAATTGCTCCAAGAGCAGTAACAGTCACCAGAGACTTGGATTCATTCAAACACAACACACCAGCATAAAAATTTCCATTGAAGCTGCCCTAAACAAAGCATGCTAAAATGCACTAATTTTTTTCTAGAGTCAGATTATTCTGACAGATCTCCATTTTCATTTTAGACTCTGAAAAGAGACACTTCATGAAACTTTTTACAGTAAAGACTACAATTTTATGCAATACTACAATTTCACGCAATGAAAATCCATGAGGAGAGAGATGCAGAGCAAAAATTTCGCAATAAGTTTCCACGTTATTAGAGACAGAAAATCCCAAACACTGAATTTCTCCATGAAAAATTTCTGGAGGTGTTTAAGGCCAGGCTGGATGGGGCAATGGCCAGTCTGATCTAGGGTAGGGTGTCCCTGCCCATGGCAGGGAGATTGGAACTAGATGATCCTTGTGGTCCCTTCCAACCCTGACTGATTCTATGATTCTATGACAGAGAATTCTGGAAATAATCCATTTCATGTTGACTGAAATGTTATTTTTTTATTTAAAAAAAAAAAATCTACTTTGTTCAATTTTGACTTTTAATGTGCAATATAGAGAAGAGGAGGCTCAGGGCAGACCTCATTGCTGTCTACAACTACCTGAAGGGTGGTTGTAGCCAGGTGGGGGTTGGTCTCTTCTCCCAGGCAACCAGCAACAGGACAAGGGGACACAGCCTTAAGTTGTGCCGAGGGAAGTATAGGCTGGATGTTAGGAGGAAGTTCTTCACAGAGAGAGTGATTGGCATTGGAATGGGCTGCCCAGGGAGGTGGTGGAGTCACCGTCCCTGGAGGTGTTCAGGAAAAGCCTGGATGAGGCACTTAGTGCCATGGTCTAGTTGACTGGATAGGGCTGGGTGCTAGGTTGGACTGGATGATCTTGGAGGTCTCTTCCAACCTGATTGATTCTATTCTATTCATAGTTCAACAGTCTCTACCATCTCAGTTGAAATTGATTTTGAAAGAAAAATAAAAGTGCATGTAACTTCCAAAATGCTATCTCACAGAATCACAGAATGTTAGGGGTTGGAAGGGATCTTAAAAGATCATCTATGTCAAGGCTATCTAAACTATCCTTTCTTTGGCTTTTGATATCAAGACTTGGTGATAGCAATGTGACATCACAGTCCCTGTGATTTTGACAGAAAGTACAGCCTGCTTGAAAAGGTCTCCTCACAATGTTCTTTCTTTAACTCTAATACAAGAGTTAAAAGCAAGACTAGCGAGCAGGATATGTTTCCCCAGCATCACTAAATTTCACCTTTGAAAAAGCCACCACTGAGGCAGTATACCCACACCACAGCTATCCACAACATGGCAGCAACAAGCTCTTCATCAGGTCTGGTGACGAGTGGACTGGGTGCCCATAGGGGTCACACAGAGGAGCTTCCTGGTCTTCTCTTCTGGCCACAGTGCTGCCACCACACCAGCTCCCAGCACATGACATAACTTTGCTGATCTGGTTTCCAGGTTTTCTGGCTAGTCAAGAGAGACCAAAGAACGATTTTTTGTAACCAATGAAGATGAAGTGGCCCTAGTGGAAAGAGAGCTCTCTGGACCATCTACTGAAATCCCACTGCAAACCAGGAGTGATGGAAACACATCATTTCTGCAGCTTCTTACATTACAATTCCCACAGACATCTAGGTAGACTCTAGCTGACGCAATACAGATCTCCACACAGGAGACATCTATGTCTGTACTAGCCAGCTGAGGCTCTCTTTATGCTTCACAGAGAGAAATAAGCTTTCTCTGGGTACAATTCTTTTTGTCTCAAAATAAGTCATCTAAAATTGGTTAGGTGACTTTTTCCACGTAGAAGTGCCTGCTCCTGGGAGGTACAGGAAACCCTACCCCGGATCTCTAAGTTCACATCACGTGAAGTCTCAGCAGAGCCCCTCTATTAGGAGACATATGTAGCTTCACAGTACCACAACCCCCTCTATGGTTTTCAGCTTTCACTGGATCCATCACCTAACAGCTCTGCCCAAATTCTTTATGGGTCAGAAGTAGTATCAGGAAAACAAAAAGTGCCAAGCCCAAATATTTTTTGTCACATCAGATGTCTGGATATGCACCATTCATATACATAATGTCCATTACACTGAGCAATTTCAAAGACCCAAAATACATGAACGGTGACACTAAGAATACAGAGAATTACATCACTGGATAAAGACTGAGTCACAGAATCACAGAATGGTTTAGGTTGGAAGGGACCTCAAAGATCATCTAGTTCAAATCCCCCACCATAGGCAGAGACACCTCCCACTAGAACAGGTTGCTCAAGGCCTCGTCCAACCTGGCCTTGAACACCTCCAGGGAGGAAGCAGCCACAACCTCCCTGGGCAACCTGTGCCAGTGTCTCATCACCCCCACTGGAAAGAACTTCTTCCTAACACCTAGTTTGAATCTCCCCTCCCNACACTTCTCTTGATGCAGCCCAGCACAGGGTTGGCTGTCTGGGCTGCATGTGCACACTGCTGGCTCATGTTGAGCTTTTCGTCAACCCAGAGTCCTATGGGGCCAAAAGGTAGGAAAGTCTCTATTTCATTTTGCTGAATGAGGAATTGCTCAAATAACATTTAGAAAGGGTTAACATATGGTAACTGTTGTGCACTCTTTGTACATCTCTGAACCTCTGCTGCACCGAAAAGTGAAATATTAGAATGAAATTGGATAACTTTGATAGCAGTTCACAAGAACGGCTTCCAGGGAATTTAGCCAGGCTCATATTATTCTTTTCCTTAAATAATGGCTTGAAAAACAAAGAGCTATTGCCAGAAACCATAGAAAGATGTTTTTTGAGGAAAAAAATGTAGATAATAGAACATCTTTTCTTCCTTGTTTTCAGTTAGACAATTCTAATAATAGGGACAGTGATGCAGCAGTTCAGGAAAGTTAAAATTGACATTTGACAAGTGTTTTATGATTCACAATTTTCATGACTAGGATAGTGCATTGAGAAACTGTATTCTCTAACAGGCAAAATACAACACCTTGCTCACATGTATGTTAGATGGAAAGAACTGACTTGCCAAATGCATGGTCTTCTAATATCTTCCTAGGACACCAATTTAGAAAAGACCCAAAAATGTTAATTGTACCAAACATAAATGACATTGTGCTTTTGCTTCCTATGCCTGCACTGGCAGATGGTTTCACTGAGCATCTCAGAAGAAATGAATGTGTAAAATGTTTCAGATCATATGCAATTAGTTGCAAGCATGAAAACCGATAGCTATTTTCCCTATTATTCATTAAATAATACTACAATTAATAATAATTAATTCTATGATTAATAAGCCATGCTGTGCATTAATCAAAAAAACTTAGCACAATGTTTCAGTTTACTGCATCTTGAATACTGTGTCTAGCTCTTGTGTCCCCATCATCAGAAGGACACAGAGCTCTTCAAGCAAGTCCAGAAGAGTGCCACAAAGATGATCAAAGGGATGGAACACCTCTGCTGTGAGGATAGGCTGAGGGAGACTAGAGAAGATTCTGGGGGGACCTTACAGCTGCTTTCCAATACTTGAAGGGAACCTGCAGGAAAACTGGAAGGGACTTTTCATAAGGGTGTCTAGTGATAGGAGAAGAGGGAACAATTTTAAGCTGAAGGAGAGTAGGTTTAGATTAGATCTTAGAAAGACGTTTTTCAGTACAATAGTGGTGAGATTATGGAATAGGCAGCCCAGGAAGTTTGTGGGTGCCTCCTCCCTGGGGATGTTTAAGGGCAGGCTGGATGAGGCCTTGAAAAACTGAGTCTAATTGAGAGGTGTCCCCACTCACGGCAGGGAGGTTGTAGTAGATGATTGCTAAAGTCCCTTCCAACCTAAGCCATTCTATGATTCTATGATTCAGTCCAAAGCAGATATTTTTTCCCCTTAGGTAGGAAAAGAAAACAAGCAGCAGGCCTTGAAGTTTTCCCACTAGGAATAATTTGTTTATCAATGTCACTTTCAGGGACTACTCCATTACTGTTTGTTTTTTTGGAATACACACATAAAGGTACGCCTTAGATAAGCTGACACACAGCTATCATGTTACTGTGTCACTTCTTGACAAATGAACCAGTTTATTACCAAAGAAAAGACAACCAGCCATTAAGTCAGACTGGGACATGTAGTGTCATTGTCCCTGTCAGAGATGATACGCATTAGGATAGACACAGCCAAGCGTCAACAGGCAATCTGAGTGCAAATCAGCACGACTCAGAAAATCCCTGCGGTAGAGTTATTGGTATGCTTGTGTCTGTTAACATCACTAACCAAAGCATCAGCTTCACAGACCTTATATTGGCTACTAGCTCAGAGAAACTAGGTAAGAGTAGAAGAATAACTCTGAAGGAACAAGTTATTGTTCTTTATCAACCAATAAAACTATTTTTACATTTGCCTAAGCCTGTAAGAAATCACCAGCCTGCTCACCCTGAGGATGGCACAGAAGAAGAGCTTCCAGACGTCAGCCATACAGTGAAAGACAGAAATAAAGTGATAAGCCAACAACTCAATTACACCTGAATGCCCACTCTCATGGGTAAAAATCTCAGGGGCATAATTTCCCCTACTGCATTAAAAAGCTGCTCCATGGTTGGATTCACAAGTCTGCAAAAGCATTTTTCTGCCTTCACACACTCTTTGCCCAACTCTTCAAGGATTAGGGTTTTCCACACAACTCAAGTTCAACCCTGCTTCAGTTGGAGAGCAGCAAACACATCACATCCCTCTCCAAGATGTCCATGCTGGGAAAAAGGGACAAACCAGTCCTGATAATATTGTCCTTCTGATATAAATAAACAAATACTGCAGATCATTTGAGGCATCCACTAAACTAGAAGACCATTTTCTATCTTCATTCACAGTGAAGATTTAAGCATGTTTTTACACTGAAGTGCTACAACATAAGTGTTCATGGGATTTCCACTTCCAAGGAACTGACAATGCAGTAATTAGGAAATGCACATTAAATCACATGAGACCTGAAGGAAATCAATCAAAGAAAGCATTCGGTTCTCAGCTCAGTGTCAAAGCCACCAGGTTATAAAGTACTCTGCCGAATAAAGTTTTCCCAAAGGCTCCTGCTGAAGCAGCCTCATTTAATATAAAGAACTCAGACGGTTCCTGCAAGAGTGATCTCTCTGCCTCGTAGTTACTATTCACATTCTGGAGTGGCAACAGCTTAATTACTTGAAATAAAACAGTAGCAAAGCAAAAGACTGACAAGCCTCCCCAAAGCACCCTACCATGTGCTAAGGCAGTGCACTCTCATGGGAGGCAGAGGATGTGCAGTCAGAGCCTCGGGGGCACAAGACAGAGTGCGGTTCTGCTTTCCTGTGCTCCTGAATAAGGCTACACCACTGCAACCCTTTTCAATATTGAATGTCGTGTGGCATGGTTTCTTTCCATTTTTTTTTATTTCAGCACAAGCAACATATGTATTTTTGATGTAACTTTTTCTCTCTTCCTAGTTAACCATATCGAAAAGTCAATTATCTGTCCCGCTCCTGAAAGACCTCATGTCCATAGAGCCAAGCACCTGTATTTTCTACTTAAAAGAAAGTTAATTGAAAGGCTGTATAAGGTCATTACATAGCAGATCCAAGCTTGCAACATTAATAAACAGAATAATTTCTCTCGTATCCATATTGTCCCTCAGAAAGTATTAAATCCAAGGACCTCTGTACCTTGCCTGTAATCAGTACTTAAAACTAGACACTGTGCACTCTGCTCTCAGAACCAGGAATAAAAGTCAGAAATCTAAATGCCTCACATTCTGTTAATCTCTTTCCAAGTCATCGTGACATGTCTTTTTCCAGAGGTTGCTTCAACAAGGTAATTACAGATTACTTCACTATTTCAATTCAAAGTGTAGAGGTCGGTGCAACAGAACTGAAGTTTTGAAATTCAAATCTCTTGAATGTTTATGTCAGGGAAAATATTTTGGAATTGCTCCAAGACTTGTAAACTATGCAAACACAATTACTAAACAAAAATCCACCTAAACCCCTGCAGCTCAAATGAAATAGGATTAAAAGCACTGAATCTGAGCAAATACCAGTAGGTTTTTACTGCTGCCCACTTAAACTCTCATCTATACTATTAGGTTATTTAAGCTGAAATGTTATTGCACATTTCCATCTTTTTACAAGGGAAATGAAGACATACCCATTTTTTGAGGACTGAGTACCTATAATTACATTTGCAGTAGGAACATGTAAACAAATAAACAGTGAATTGTATTAAAGCAATTTACAAGACAGACATGCCTTTAAATAGTGTATGCAGTTGATGCATTCATGTTACATTATTAAACTATACTCAAATTTAACTTCACAGCATATGAGGTCATGTTTGTTATATATTAAAGGATTCAGGAATACATGTAAGTGCTTACAAAACAAATGCACAATTAAAATTACTTTAGAATTGCTCTCTTAAATAATTTTCTAAAGCTTCAAAAGAAGATGTAGCACACCTTCTTCCCATTATATAATGTAGTGCAACTGTTACTAGTGTGACAGAGTCAGATTTTAACAACTCAATCATGGCAAGTATAGTCCATGTTTAAAGGTTTATAGATAAGCAAATATATTTAGATGCCTTACTTTGAAACTTCAAAATATTAAGCAGTTTGCTACTGCATACGGAGCCTATGTATGTTATGTTAGCGCTTATGAGTCTGAGGTCATCTCCTCCACAACACACCTCTCAGGCAGAAGACAGGTTCAAATCAGTGAAAATCTCCTTAAGAACAGGTTTACAGTCCCAGATCACCCTGGTACGTGAGTCTTCTCTGCTCAATTTTGTCACAGTTGTTATAGCCAGCCTAAAAGACAAGTCCTAGAAATTGTCTTGATTTAACTTCTGCAGTAGATATCTCAGTTCAAGAAGGAACAGTAAAAAGCCACAGATTTTCTCAAATGTTAAAGTTTTATGATGGTAGACACCAACTCGAAACTCTGTTTCTAGTTTCTCAGAATCCTCACCTCCCATAGCAGCCCTTTATTTTTCCTTGAATCATAACCAAGGCTTTACACAGGCACATGCTCTGCCTTGGTGGCACAGCATGAAGAAGTAGAAATGGAAAGCAGCAATCTACAGAGCTGCCATTAGAAAATGCAGGAAGAAAACACAGAAGACAGTACAGAAGAACAGAGTAACCCAGCAAGCCATGTAATTGAGCAACACTTTCTGGATACCTCAGAAACATCTGAAGAGCCATAGGTGTTTGCCATCTCTCCTAATTCACATGTTCTTTATTCCTGTTTCCAACACAAGCAGGGCACAATTATACTACAAGATCCTTGTCATAGCCATGTACCTACCTAACAGCTCAAACTCTTCTGGACATCCACATTTGCTGTGTTTGAGCAAAGTAGAATTCATCAAGAAGGAATTCAGCTGCAAGCCTTTAAAAAATGTGCTCACAGAGGGGGCTCAACCATTACACAACTCTACACCTACGTCCATTTACCTGTGTGTCATGGAATGATACCTGGAGTTCATAGTTCTTCAACATCCATGAATGCTTGTGTAAATGTTTCAAGGCTAAATGGACAGCAGGTAACACACCTGCTGTTAGATTTCTCCGATCAATCAGGCAGCTGGCAGGTGAAAGCCCAAGAAGAGAGAGGCGAGTACGGTTCAGTTCCTCAGAGCACCTGATGATTACTAACACGAACAGCACCAATGTGTCCAGTCTCCAGCTCCAGAAAATCATCTTTCCCAGGGTTTTTCTCTTTTTTCTTTCCCCTGCAGCCCACTTCCCTGCAGAGCAGGCCTTAGATTTCCTGGTCACCCAACATTTTGCAGCTTTCCTTTGCTTCAGTCAGCTGTGTCCCTCTAAGAAAGGAGCTAATTGTTATTAAAGGATAAAGACCTCTCTACGGCCGGCTTTTCCAATTTGGACAGTAATCCAGCTCACAGCAGTGCTGTGAATCAATACTTCACAAGAATAATCTCAGGCAAATTGCTCTGCCAAGTCTAATTTTAAACATGTGTCATTTTAAACATTTCTGTAGCAGGAATATTCATCCATAGGTGACAAATCAATAAACTGATTAGAATGATTGCCTTGAAAATAGACACTTTAGGGATTGATCAGAGTGATTGCACAGTGAACTCGTATTTGCAGCAATCTGTACATCATCAAATCAGAAGATTGCTTCAGTTTGTTTTATCTTGCAGAGATCACATTTTCATTTGGCTTCATGTAGACCAAATAGGAAATACACAGTCTTGAGTACTGATAATATTTTATATACTTCTGATGCAAAAGCTGAATCAGTGCAAAGTGTATATCCTCTGCCTGATTCTGCTTTTCTCAGAAGCGCCATGCATCCTTTAAAATCAGTGCTATTTGTGGGAATATGAAGGACTCAGGCCCATTCCTCCTATGTATAGTCACATAGTTTTTGACAGGCATTTCACATACTGTCATAGCTAGCTAAGTAATTTCACCACACTATTTGCAGTTTTCCAAGTAATATGCCAGCCTGTGGAATGTAATGGAAGCTGTGGATGCAGAAATGCAGAGAAAATAGTAATGCTGGAGAAAACCTTCTTTGCTGCAGGATAATCAGAACTCATCGGGGTGAGAAGGAAATATATTTGAGACCACAGCACCTCTGTTCTGCAGCACTCACAGCCTACCTCACTCCTCAGGCAAGCACCATCCACCTTAAATGCTTCAAAGCCATAATGAGACTCTAATCCTGCGGAAGCAGCCACCTGGGTGACCCCTTCCCTCCATCTAAACAGCCAGCTCTCCCCACGCACATAAAGCCCCTCAGATCTGCTGGTATGCTGCCACAGGTAAGGCAGAGAAATGCAAGAGGCAAGCCCAGGAAGAGGGAAAGAAAGAACATCTGGCCTGGGACATGTTGGTTTGTCCAAGACATAAAAAGCCCCTATTTTCAGTGTAGTGGCATTATATATGCAGCTCAATAACAAACTGTTTTGCCATCTTGTGGAAATTCAAGATTTCAAAAGAAATGTCCTGTACCAAGCTGGGATGGAAACCCAAAACCTCAGAGGTTTTCATAACTGAATGTTGTGACAGGAAAACCAATGAAAGGGCTCATAGGCAGAAGTTTAGTTTAGTAGAAATCAAATTTGAAATTGTATGTTCAGAGCTTGGCAACTAATTTTGTGAGCAGATGGACATTTCAAAACAAAGTATCCATTTTCTCAGAAAGTATAGGTGTTTTTCGGATTTTGGTTTTCAAAGAGCAGTGTCCTAGGTGAATAAATTACTCTGAAATTGACAGACAACTAAAAAGAGAATCTGTAGAAACTCAGAAAATCTCTGAATAAAGTCTAGCTATAAACATTCTCACTTAGAATTGCAATCTACATATTGCATAACATGAGAGCATGACAGTAAATAGATAAATGTTGTAAGAGCAAAATAGTATTGAATAAAGAAGCAATAAATGTCTGCCTTGGGGCCAGCAAACAGTCACAAGCAGACGATATGCTCAATTTATTACTAACTGTTCACAATGACTCTTCTGCCAACTCATTTGGGCAACTGGATGGGCAAGAAAAGAGCCATATTCATTCTTTTTCCTCTTGATGCATTCTTGGACACAAACACAGGGAGAAACATAAATACCTGATGCATAACCCTTGCTTTTCTTAATCACCATTGCCTACAGACAGAAAGCAGAAGGCTGTGTGGAGGCCTTCATGTGAGGAAGGTTTTCTCCCTGCACAAAGCTGTGCTTGAATTTTTGGAGGAGATGAACTAGATAACTTTTAAAGTCCCTTTCCAACTCAAAACATTCTATGATTTTATGAAATGAATTGCAGCAGGGTAAAAATTTATTCTGGGAATTCCCTAGACTGAGATATGCAGCATATAAACTGGTCACAACACTAAGTAGGTACACTTAGGTAGCACAGTCCAGCACAGCAACAATCTAACACAATGACTTAATAGGCATTTTCTGTTTCTTAGGATAATTATTCTACAGTGTGATTATTGAAGATACATTAGCAGAAGGGCCAGTGTAGGACAAGATATTGCTTAAATCCCATTTAATACTTTTCTTAGAGGCTTAAATAGGATTTTGTTGGTGAATAGTCCTTGGGCCAGTCTTCCTTACCAGCGTTGTTTTAGCATTGATTACACTAAGCAAGAGGAAGAAATCAGGAGGCATTCATGCTGACAAACCTCAGCAGCTAAGGTGCTTTGAACTACTCTCTATCCTATGCCTAAATTTCTTCACCAACCAAACAGGAATATGGGACTCCATGAGTCATAGCTTCACTCATACTTAAGTAACAAAAACAACTTGATTTGAATATCCAGCATCCTCTTCCATGTTCAATAAATAATCATGCTGCCACATCTCATTCAACCAATGGCTTTAAATTCATGAGGGAGCAACAGTGTATCAGAGTCTGTGAAATCATTTTCAGTACCATATGGACGGACATACATTTCAAGGATATTCACCACACTCTGTAGATACATTTCAACCTAGACAGTCTTTATTTCTCCTTGTGCTACTTTTGGGTCTCCTCAGCACTACTGCATTTAACCTGTGTCTGGGTTAAACAAAATCACATACCAGAGCAAACTCACATTAATTGCTTCCTTAAAATCTGTTTCCTTACTAAAACATTTAACTATCTAACCAAAGAACTGTTTCTTATACAGTAATTTTGTTGCTAATTAATCCTCTAATACTTGTGCCAAAGCATGCCCAAATGTCTTCATTTCAATGAAAAAAAGAACCATGCATGTGACATCACACAGGTATAATTTTCAGGTTTAGAGTAACATCTCCTGAGGCTTAATACCAACAAAAGCACATTCTTATGTCCTTCTCAGACATTTGAAGATAAAGTCTTTCAGCTGGCTTTACTCATCATCCTAAGAATTTACTACCAAAACATAACAAGTGTGAAGACTTAATCTGACAGGTCATATGACTGCATCTTACATGTATTTTCCAAGTATGGAACAGAATTTACAAAATTGTAATACTAATTTTGAAACTTGATTTCGGTGTCAGAAAATGAAGGCCACCTCATCTGAAACCTGCCCTTCTTGTTATTCTGGGAGTCATTACCAAAGGTAAATAATTGTTCTTCAGCATGGTAAGGATCACTTGCTAGAGCTAGCTCAAAATCTTAGGAGTGAGCTGGTGACCAGATGACTCACAGTTGGAAGCTCCTTTGTGAGATCTACACAAACTGAGTAATTTTCAGAGAGGAAAACTGTAGGAGGAAATTATGCTCCCTTGTAGGAGTACAGTTCCTGAGAACTTAAATAAGAATAAAACCCCAAACACCTGGTGTCAACGTATTGCCTATAGCCAATACTTTCCAAAGGTGAAAGGAGAAATTTCTTTTGTGTTTTCCTCCTTACCACATTAACCTCTGTTTTCACAGCATTTAAAATTGTGGTTCTCCATCCCCTGATCAGTATTTCTGAATCATAAATCACTTTAGAAGTTATTAGTTTATGTAAGAGGTTGACTACAGACTGTATTAACTGTGTTAAAGGCTGGCTATATATTTTAGCTATATGTCACCTCACGCCTCGCACACAAAACCTTCTCCCACTTAAGTAACACCCATTAACATTTATAGAATGTTCTAATGCCAGCCTCAAATGCTAGTTTTTTCAAAGTAGGTTATCATTCATTCTTCTTGTCTCATGTCTCTCTGCTCTTGCTGCTTAATCGCTCAGTGTAATTAGATTACAGAGCACTCATACATCCTAAAAAAACTTGGTAATGCATTGGAAATTATTATGATTTATTTTGGATGGCAACTCCTGTTCTTACATCAAGCCTCTACCTACGCCAAGAGGAGCTTCAATATTGAGGCACTATTATCTACTCTAACATGTCTCAGCTTTTTTTAAGTAGCTGACTGTTCAGCTAAAATTACTTCACACCCACAGTATCACCTAAGTGACCAGGGTACTTGCTTCCAACAGCTCTACCAAAACTGACCAGATTTGCTTGTAGCTAGTGAGACTCATACAGAGAAGGCAAATGAAAAATTCTTTTTTGCTGCACATCCTAGTTCCTCACTCCTTGCATGCTGCCTAGGAATCTCATCTCTGCTTCCCTTCTCTCTTCCCCAGCATTGCTACACAAAGATCAAATTAATTTCCTCTATTCTGAACAGGAGGCTTGAAGAAAAGAGATAAAATTACTAGTATATACAGCATCAGTGAGATTATTCTTGAAGTAATAGATCAAATTCTAGTGGCAGCACTTTAAGAATGAAGATGATAAACTGTAAAAGATTCAGAAGAAAGTCACAGGAACGTGTAAAAAGCTGGGAGGGGAAAAAGGAAAACAAAAAAAATATAGCAGCAGCCCAGTCCAGTTAGTTCAATGTTCAGAGGCAGTTTAATCTCTAACTTGCTCTATAATGCATGAAAAAAATATTTCTAATAATACCAAACCTTTGAATTCAGTGGTCATCACACTCTCTACCCTTCAATAAATTATCCTCTTTAAAAAACACGACCTTTATTAGATCAGTTAAAAACAGCTGTTTGCTGCTGTAACTGCACTGGGGCATTCTGCTGACATTGAGATAACACCTCCTAATGCCCACCTATGACATAATTGTGCTAGCTGTATAGACCTGCCTTGAGTAACAAAGCCCTAGGGATAGTACTCCCACTGTGTCACTCCACAACTGTTATTTTTGCCAAGGTCAAACATACAATTTCCAGGTATAAGTTAATTATAAAAATGACTTTTTTATTAATGACTGGGTTAGTTTTTTGTTTGTTTGTTCGTTTTTAAAACCTGTACCTTGCATATTTCTAAACTAAGATCTCTGAGGCTCAATAATCTAATTCTAAAGATATTTAATTTTGATAATACTGACACTGATCCTAAAAGGATCTGTATCCCAAAGGCTGAACAAAATCAGCATTTTATCCCACCAGGCATTTTGAAACTTTAAAGCAAGTAACTATAAATGCCTTTGTTCTTAATTAGAAGTGGCAATTCTAGGTCTCCTCTTCACAGAAGCACGTTGCTTTTTCATAGGTGGGCAGGCTTCTAAAGTGCTGAGTATTCAGCAGTTCCCACTGATGTTGACAGAAAATGCAAATCACTCAGTGCTTTCGGAAAGCAAATCTTCAGTTCAGGGACCTAACTTGAAAGTCTTAAATTTTTCTTAAAAAAGAAACAATTTGGAGCTGATACCATCAGCATTCATTGTGGCAAAAGAGGAGGGGAGAGAAGCTTGGCTAAGTTTAAAGATCTGGAATGCAAAACTTTTCCTATCACTTGCTCTACATAGTGGAGCTATTTAATTTCTTCTACTACACTGCATATCTGCCACTTGCACATGCCTCCAGATTAGATTCTCACCAGTAACAGGAAATTTGGTCCTGCTTACAATTTTCAGAAAAGGAGAAACTGGAAGCGGGGGCAGGGGGGTGGGGTGGGAAATAGTCTCTCTATCTCTGTCAGACTCCTGTAAATTTTTAATACTTGGGGTTCTCCACAGTCACAGGCAAGGGGGGAAAGCAAAACCCAGGGTGCTTTTACAGAACTTTATGAAAGACCTCACAGAAATGTAGACTTCAGTGTGCTATATGTTTATATTAAAATATCTGTATATGATGCTGTCAAAATACACAGCAGTGCATGTCTGATAATCACAATGCTTCAAAAATGCTACATGTTACATTTTGTACCACAGGAGGTGTTAATCTGTCAAAATCTGTCACTCTATATAGAGTAAAAATTGTCAAAGAGGTATGTGGTCTTTCCTAGAAAAAAAAATAAATTCCCTGTGAAAGCACAAGCAGTAAACAGTGGAAAGGAAGTTAATTAATATCCCAAAGAGGTCTCTTACTACTCCCTGGAGGTTTTGGATGGAAAATGGTTACTTAGACACCTATTGTGTATATGAATCTTCACTTAATTCTGTAGTTCAGTGAAGCTGCAACAGAAGCTGAGGCTTGCCACAGGTAAATAGTAAATTAAAAAACATAACTACTTAAAGGAAATAAAAGATTGAACAAATATATTATATTTTTAAAGATATGTGAAAGTGATTCTTTAATCAAAAAAACCCTGAGATTTTGGAAGTAACTTAATCAGGCAGTCAGGATGAGCTCCTCTAAAAGGGAATGTGGCAAAAGGGGCTTATGAAAAAGAATGGCCTTATGCTGAGAAGAAAATGGGGTTCAGACAAGAATTTTAAAAAGTATTCTGCAGAACCAGCTACTCAGGGAAGGAGCACACAAATTCAGCAGACACAGCTTGCCAAGAAGCAAGTTAAGAAGGGTTCCACTTCTGGTCTGAGACAATATTTAGAAAGGAAGAAGATTTCCACTTGCAGTGGAATATAATCCCTTCATACAAGGCAGGATTCCCTGGACAGCCATTAAAATGTCAGAAAACCTTGCTCACCCTCCACAGCTCATCTTGCTGTCGATTTCCCAGCTCTGTGGCTGGGAAAGAATTGCAGGGAGAGCAGAATATGCAAAAGCTGTGAGCTGCTGCTCTCACAGCATCAGCTGCTACAAGGGCAGCAGAGTTTAAGCTGGAAATAGCAATGGGCTTTTTAAGGGATTTCAAGTAAATCACAGAGAAGAGTTTTCCAGGGAGGAGGATTTGGGGGGATCCCAAAGAAAAGATGGGAGGGCTTTCTAAAGTACAATATTCTAGTTCATAGTGGAGCAGCCAGAAATACCCAAGTGAAATATATGGCCTATATTGTAAGAGCTGGATAATTCTAATGGTCCTCTCATCTTAGAACTTCTTAATTATTTAAGAGAAGTACCATGGCCATACAAGGAAACCTAAGTTTTCTAATCCTATGCCTCAGACACATAATGTTCACTTTAAAGCACTTAGCCCATTATCTGGGCCTTCATCTCTCAGAAGCCTCAGTAACAACAATTTCAGCACTCCATCTGAGTTAGCCCTTCTAGTCTTTTTTCCTTCTGAGTGTTATTTTCAGAGAGAAAGTGAATATTTCCTTTAAATTTGTTGCCTTTCATTTTCACATTTTAAGAACACTTATTTGGAAAGCATGATAAAAAAACATGTGGGATCTAAGTGCAACAAAAACTAATGGCTCAGAAGCTGGACATTAATCACTCACTTGGCAATGAGATTACATGGTTAGTCCACCATAAAGGCAAAAAAAAAAAACCCAACTGAAAAACAAAGGTGTTTGCCAGTCAGTACACCCCATTTCCACTCAGAAGGCAGTATCAAGTCCCCCCCCCAAATCCAGCAGACCTTACCCACAGCAAAATCCTCTGCAATTAAAGGAGTCCCTGTCTAGCAAAGAAGACATTCCACAAGTGTTGGTGGCATGGCAAGGGGAGATGAAACATAACTGAAAATATAATCCAGCCATTCTTATGGGTGCTACCTTCCCTAAGTCAAAGAGATCCTGTGGCTGAACTAGGTTGCTTCAGGGGTCAGGTTACTGGCCCACTAAGCTGGAGCCAGGTGACCATGAAAGTGCTGCAAATTGCATTTCTAGCTCAGCTAGACCCTCAAATCCAAGAACAGTGCATCTGGCTCCTGAAAACTTCAGGTTCTGTCAGCAATTTAGTTCTAGGATTCCTAATGCAAAAATAAATTCAGAAAATTGCACTGTATGTGCATTGCACCCTCTCAGTTTGGAATCCCACAGCCTGAAATAAAGCCTCTGAGATAGGTGGGGCTGCTGTCTATCAACACTCCTTTTCAACGGACCGAGTCACATTCACGGTGACTGGCTTTATTGTACCTCTTTACTAGTCCTAGCCACTCCAAAAGTTACTTGAACCAAAATGGATCACTGAGAGGATTCCTCTGTTAACTTGCACCACTGGATTCCACTGAACCAGACCTCCATATGCAATGCTTTGACCTTTGCTAAGGAAAAGTATTGCCTTTCCTGTGATAGCAATGACCTCCACCTGAGTTTCATGAAAGAGCTGCTGGCCTCCCAGCTTCTGCATTTTTCTCATATCCATTGTTCTTCTACCATATGCCATGAAAACATTCATAAAGCAAGAAAAAAATAAAGCAGAGAACAAAGCTTGAGACAGACATGCAACATCATACTGAGATCCCTGATGTAAGATGGTAGTTTGTAGCCTTGACATGTATGCTGGGTTCCTCAAAGGCCATGCAGGAGACTGGAAAGACACGAGCTTATACCAATATGATACACAGAAGGTCAATCTGTTTATAGAAGCTAAGAATGGTACTTACATAGTGGATTTGATACAAGTGTGCCTACTTTTGATAGGCTCTTGCTAACAGCAAACGTTCCGTTGTTCCCAGGGCTGACCAGCATGCCTCCTTTCAAGGGCCCCTTGCACAGCTCAGCTACAGATAGCAGCTAACTTTCTCGGCTTCTCTCCTAGGCTTCCCAAGACTGCTTCCCTACAGCTGTGCTTCTTATCAGAGAACAGGCGTTACCCTGCCTGTTCTCCTTGTTTTTCAGACTGCTCAATTCTCCTCAAACCCCAGCACATGTAATGTTATTTATGTTGTCATGCCAAATGGTTACATGTGTTCAATTAAAACAACATAAATATTACACTTTAAAACTTTATGTGAATGGCAGCATTAAATGTCTCTTTTCTAGCTCCTTCCTCTCCCTTTTCCTATTGCAAATATTTTCTTCAGTTATCATCAGTATATTGCATCCCATCTTTTCCACAAACTTGACCAATTCACTCTGATTGATAACCACATCAGAGGATAGGGCCTTCTTCCTCTTTCTTCAAAGGTAAATGGAACCTTCTTCCTGGTTTATTAAAAAAATACTTTTTTCCTTGCTGAAGGAGAGTTTGGCATTTGAATCAAAAAACAGTGTGTTTTGCAGTATGTATAGGCTAAGTTATACACGAAACTACAAGACATATGCCAGAAAAATGACACACTGGCTTTAATATCTTTGCAGAGATATTTAGAGGATATACATGCTGCAGGTCTGAGATCCGCACCCAGAAGAGTGGGTGCAATGAATACATGATTTCTCTCCTCTCCCCACCTACATTTTAGCATCAGTAGAGAAGCCAGCATAGAATTAACATAAACACTTTTTATGCTAACACTTTTAGATTATTCCCTCCAAGTTCACAAAACTCTAAGCAAAAAGAGGTTATGTTGTAAGTGGAGCCACATTACACAAAAGACAAAGGGGATGCTGACTCTTTAAAAGAAATACGTTCCTTCCCAGCAAAGCAGCTCTAGTAGAGCAGACAGGGACTGTCACCCATATATGTAGTCTGATGCATTTTAATGGTACACTCTGCATACATCAGACAGTACAAGTACTTGGTAATACCTGTACACTCCGTAATAGCTGGTACCTCAGCATATGCCAGGCACAAGCTCATGTGACAATACAAGAACAAACGTCTGCCAGTTCAGTCTTGCTATAAACAGGATCCTATTTTAAACCTTGACATCTTCTGTATATTCAACTGACTGTTACTCCTAAAACGACCATGACAACACCTTATCTGCCCCATTTTGAGTAGTGTCTACAACGAAAATAAGGCTGCATAAAATCCCATACTCAGAGCATGCAACTGGAGTGTCAGGCTCACCCCCAGAGTCCTGACAGCTTTGGTGCACCAGACTTCCTGCACAAATCCAGCTGTTGTCAGGAATTACCTGAATCTGTGCTTTCTAAGACAAAGGCCATAACCAACACTCTGTGCAACCCTTTCCAGGGAGGGAGAGGCAGGGAGCCCTCGTTCAGTTCTTTTAAGGCAGAGTTTGTCAGATGGAAACTCATAGCTGTTTTATTGCTCTCCAAGAGCCATTAGGTGCTACTGAACACTGAGCTCCACACTCCTGGATAGACACCTTATTAGACTGCTGCATGGCCTGTGCAACACTTTGATGGAGGAGAGTTTTACTGAAAACACAGATAGAGTTTTAGCATAAGAAAAAAATAAAGAGATCTACTTATAATACAAGTTTTCAGATAAGTTAGTTAAGTTATTAACTAATTGAGCACAGGACAAGGGCAAATATGTATTAAATGTCAGTAAGTACACATTTTCCTCCAGCTTTTGTGGAATCCTCTGCCTGCATTTTCAAGAGCTTACCCTTCTATGTATTAGAGTGTATTATTATGAGATTATATCAGGGTTACCACAAATTATTTGTAGCAGTTAGAGAAAATAAAACAATATCAGCAACATTGCATGAATTCTCTTCCCTCTTTGTGATAATATACCCTACTTCTGAAGGTATTTTTTCAGCTTGCTAAGACTCACTTTGATCTTCAGAAACAAGTGACAGAATTGTAACTTGCACACACAGCTTTCTTGACTTATACGTGTTTAGATTCAAAACAAACTCAGCCTGTCTGTGCACCACTTGCAGCACTGCTCCTACAAGAAATGAGAAAATATGTTCCATATTTGAGGGAAGATGTCCAGACGCAGAAGGGCAGATATCCAACTTCCATTAAAGCCTTTGTCTTCTTTCACTAGGCTTCCTCCTCTAGTTTCTGTATGGTCAGTTTTTGTTTGAAGCAAATGAAGTACTGTTGAAATTGAGTATATCTACTAGAATGTTTAATTATTTTAGTGTTATTCTGGGTTTTGTCTTGTAAAAGACGTGTGTCAGGATGCTTAAGCAAAAATCATCTTTCCTTTGTACATAGAGGGTTTTATTTCATTATTTTCCAAAGCATTTATTTGTATTTTCAACCATCACAGGGACAGATGGGGAAAAGAAGAAATATATCACAGTTACTGCTCCAAAGCCATAAGCTATCAAGCACTCTTAATTTCTAGGACCTGATCCAAGGGTCACTGGAATCAGTGAATTACTGCCATTAATTTCAATGTGATTCGGAAGAGACACTTTAGAGATGATAATTTTATAAATTCTCTTTTTTTAGTTTCTAAAACAACATAGCTATGAAATTGCCTAGGAGTTCCAGCTAAAGTTTGCTCCTGTTCTCACTGAAATGAACAGCACAAATTAAAGTAACTGACTTAGACTAGAATTCTGAAACTGACTACTCCTGAGCTTTGTTGTATTGACCGACCCACACCCAAAATGATAAAAACATGCCCGTGGGGTAGCTAAACAGAGTTCACTGAAGTGGAACAGGATGGCATTCCACCACCAAAAATATTCAAGACAGAACCTTCTACATTTTTATGTACTTGGTGTAACCTGTGATCATATTTTGTGGCAAAGGTGTAACTCAGACAAAACTGGTTGAAACACTGACTAACGATTCTACTTGAGCGCTTAATTCAGTTTCAATGCTTTGAAAAACACTAGAGCTGCTGCTCATGTGCTCAAAGGCTGGCGAGTTCAAGTGCTGACAAACAGCAGACCAAGTTAGAAGGCACACCGCAGTTCTTTAAATGGCTAATCAGAAAGTGAAGACATTACAATGCTACAAATCAGAAACACCAAGCAAACTAAAACACTCAGCTCAACCCTGATAGAAAACTACCTGCTTGCATAATTTAAAAAAAAAATGAATCCCATTTGTTTATTTTCATTACTATTTCTCAACAGGTTTTGGGTTTGTTTTTTTTTTTTTTTTTGTTAAAATACTACACAAAATTGCAACATAACCATCAGATTGCAACAACAGGAGATTCTGGAAAGATGTGAGGAAGAGTATATGAGTTTCTGGATCACTGCTATACATTTCCCAAGCGTTATAAATACATTACAATTATTTCTCAAGCTATTAAAAAAACTCCATGTGTTCAAGGCGCCACGCTCTCTTTTCAAGAGCTAACAATGTCACAAGCACCACCTGTGAAGTGATGAGTGAGAGAATTACTCCCTGGTCTGTGATTACGCAATGATAAGGATCCGGGCCCTTCAGGCATATCTTTTTTATTGGCAATCTCAAAAAACAGGCTGAGGACCAAGTGGGCATGATGAGCCATCTACCCTTCTGCTTACCATAAGTGCACTGATGGACTAAGGTAATGTATGAACAGATTGAAAAAGTTTGCACTGCTATTATATATTTAATGGGTATTCCAGCCATCAGTCTATTCTGTTTTGGTGCAACCTAGTGCTCTTCATGAACACTACATTATTTACTTGTCATTATTAAGCATGCAATAATGATCCAACTGTGCTCCAAATATATATATGTCTGTCTGACTTAGCATTTCATAACCATCAATTTATTAATTGCTTAAAAGCATTTTGAAGCCACGCAGCAAGCTGGCAACATGACCCTTCTTCTTTATGCCCCTAGATTACAAAACAGTATAAAAAAGTGATTTTTAAGAAACTGATATTCATTCCAGAACAAGTATGGCTTTTTTTTTCCCAGCATATTTTAATGCTAACTACCTAGTTCAGAATCCAAAATCCGTATTAAGAACTTCAAAATATTTTGACTGCAATGAAGTGCAGCACCTTATTGATGACGATGTTACTGTACAAAGAAGGAAGATCTTGCCTAGGCTTCTCTACTTTCTATGCATGTTATTTTTGTAACAATTCCATCCAAGGGAAGAATTTAAATAGAATAATGTAATGAAAACAGGACTAGGAGAACTGTGAGGGTTTTTTTTCCTAACAAATACCCCACTTTATGAAACAGGTAACGCCATTCAGAAAATCCCCCTTAATTCTTTTCATTATGATTGCAGAGTTCCCTGAGATTCATGGTTTAAAGGAAAGAAACAGCTACTCCAGGCCAATCTTGCCTGTACTCCCTTTCAGTATCTCAGGCTCATTCACACAACACAACACGATGGTAGCATGCTCTCTCCCAAATCACATCTTCACCAGTATTTCTCCACACATATCTGATCAGAGATAATTTTTTTAAAAAAATCCTACGACAAATGTATGGCAATAAAAAACAGCCACCCTTGGAGGTGACGCTTTTGCAACAGTTTCAGGGACGAAGACACTGTCACGAAGCAGTACAGCCTGTCATTGCTGCTTTCAGCTTGCTCCCCGCGGATCCTGAGAATGGAAGGGGAGAAGACAGGAGCTTCCTTAAATTACATCCAGAAGATTTTCACTATTCGCTGCTTTATCTGGGGTTGTCTTGGAAATGAGCACCCGACGCCAGCATTACACAAGAAACCACTGCCATCTTCAGGAAAGCCCCGATACTGAGCCAATAACGTACCTCTCGCAAGCACACGGCTACTGAAGTTCCGACCAAAACCAAATGCAGTTGTGGGTGGTTGGTGGTGGGAACTAACTTAACAAAACCCTCGCCTCGCTCCCTGCTTCTCCCTGCCAGGTAAAAGGGAAGATGTTTCCCAGCACAGGCACAGCGCAGGGCTCCTCTTCCAGCCCGGCCCGCCGGCACCGGCAGCGGTCCGGAGCGGGGCAGCTCGCAAGCATCCTGCCGGACGCTCCGCGGGACCGCAAATTTAACTCTTTCCGAGGCGAGTCTCCGTGCTGCCACCCGCCACGCACCTCCCTGGCGAGCGCCCACCTGCTCCCACCGCGCCAGTCGGAGGAGGGAGAAGGAGGAAGGAGACCCAGCGAAGCCCTGCCAGAGCCTTCCCGCCTCCTCCTCAAGCTATGGCTGCGGACGCTGCCCTTCTCGTCCCAGCGCTGAACGGGGATAAATTGAGCTGGCAGCGTGTGCCCTTTGGCTACGAGCGGGAGTGAGGTGGCCGGCGTGCATCTGTTGCTGACCGGGTAGTGGCTTGGAGAGGGATGCGGCCGCGGCTTCGCTGGGCGAGGGAGCGACAGGGAGAAGAGCTGTCCTCCCAACCCGCGTACGTGCATACAAGGACAGCCGATTCTAGCCATAGGCAGACACCCCCGCCACCCAGGCACCAGCCCCCACGCCGCAAGCAGCCCCCGCCTCGCCGGGCAAGAGTCCGCCGGGGCGGCGGGACAAGCGGCAAGGCGAGCCCCGGCTGCCAGGGGAGCCACTCCGGATATGCAGGGCGAGTGCAGGATAAGCCTGTCAGCTTCACTTCCTCTCCCTCTACCACTCGTGCCCCCACATCTGTCCGAGCCTTGCGGAGCCAGCCCGGCGGACTGGGCTCGCAGGCGCCGCGCACGGCCCCGCCGGTAGCCGCAGCCCCGGCCCAGGCGTCCGCGCTGCCCTTGCGACCCGGCACCGCAGCGCCCCGGGACTGGGCGGCGGCACCACCCCCTCTGCCTGGCGGCGCGGGGCCCGCGGTGGTCCCTACCTCTGTGTCGTAGAGACGCAGGTCCAGGAAATAGGGGTTGAGCAGAGACTCGTTGCGGATCTGATCCATGGCCAGCTGCACGGCGGGCAGCACGCCTCGGCCGATCTTGCTCTTCTGGTCCTCCTCGGACTGGCTGAGCGGCATCAAACCCATGATGGAGATCGGCGTGGTGGCGTTGGGGGGCAGCCCGGCCGCCCCCCGGGAGCTGCCCCGCAGCCAGCCCCAGCCCGGCGGCGCCCAGCTCAGGCACAGGAGCAGCAGGAGCATGGCAGGGTTGGAGGTGGCAGCGGCCGGTCTCCGCGGAGAGGGATGCATGCTGCTGGATGGGGGGGGAGGAGGAGGACTGAGGGTGGGGAGGACGGTCGGAGCGGCGGAAGGGAGCCGAACCCCTCTCAGTCAGGGCGCATCCCCCGGCGGCAGGAGCCAAAGCAGGAGGAAAAGAGCCGCCTCTCTGGAGCCTCGGGGTCTCTTCTCTCTTTCCCCCCTCCCCTGGCAATAATCCTTCTGGCAATGGCGCCTACTCCTTCTCAGGTCTGCCAGCTGCAACCACCAGGAGCAATAAATAAATAAATAACCCCTACCACCACGCACACACAGACACGTTCCCCAGGACTCCCCCTCTCTCTCCCCGGCAGCACACCGAGGGAACGGGACCTGCCTCTGCCTTCCCGGTTGGTCTCCCCGCGCTCCGCTCAGGGAGGGACAGCACCTCTCAGGCGCGGAGGGGGGGGCCCGAGCAGCCCTTAATGAACACCTCCCTCCTTCCCTCTCCTCCTCCTCCTCCGAAAAGGAAAAAAAAATAAGAGAAGGATGCTCGGCAGAAAAAGCCGAAAAGGAAAAAGCCCCCCCTAGAGCCGGGGAGGCGGAGAAGGGAAGCGGTGCCGAGTCGGGGCGGGAGTGCTAGTGCCGCATTCCCCAGGAGCCGGGGCAGCGGGCGCGGGCGCCTCCAGGGCTGGGCACCTCCACCGCGGCAGGGCGGGAGGTGCCGCCTCCGCTTGTCCTTCGGGTCGGGCAGAACGGGGTGTGCGGGCCGGGAGGCAAAGCAAAGTGTGTGGCGGCCGGGCCGGGACGAGCTTCCCTCCCTTCACGGCATTAGCATGCGATGCCCGCGAGCCGGGCACCTTCCCCAGGTGTCGGGCTCACGGACACGGGGCGGCGTTGCTGTGGCCGCGGCTCCTCCGCGGGCACGGGCAGCCCTGCGAGCGCGGCGGCTGCCTGCGGGCGGTTGGTGCCGCGCCACCCAGCCCGCGCTCTCCACGCACGGAGGTGCTGCGGCCCCACGCGCGACTCGGCACGCGCGCGCGCCCTCACACCCTCGCACAGACGCGCAGACACCCACTGGCGTGCGCGCGCCCGCGCTGCCCCGCGCGGGCACGTGGGCAGGCCCCGCGCGCGCGCTTCCCGGCTCCGCTGCCTCCGCGCGCAGGCGCGCGCCCGGGCGGTGGGAGCTGCGGCACGCGAGGGTCGGGCCTGTTTCGGAAGCCGAGGAGGGGAAGGTCCCAGAGAGGTTTCCCCGCAGAACTGGCCGCATGCCTGGGCCTGGCACCGCGGGTGGCCATGCAAAACTGAGGCTGCGGCAGGACTCGTGAGCGGCCCCGAGGTTCCCTCCAGCGCACCCCAGTGCCACACCTAGGCACCGAGGCGTTAAGTCTTGCACCTAGCGTGTCCTCGCACACATGTGTGGGAGTACATTTGCACTGCCCACACTCGACCACTTTTTGCAAAGCCCTTGAGCCACGGTGGTTTCATTTGCAGCCTCCTGAAGAGACCCAGGAGGTGACACAGGTCATTGTGTGTCTCCAGGCAGGTGGATCCTGTGCAGGAGGTGTTACTGGCGAGACAACTTCGCTTAACCCTGCCTTAGGCACCTCACTTCTTATATGTATTCATAATTCTCCTGAAGTCACGGCAAACTTTTGAAGATCAACCTAATGCATGTAATTTATATCTCATACGCGGCAGTGACATCCGTGCAATAAATTGGAAAGAATCTTCATAGATTAATAAATTCCAAGATCGTCATGATCTGACCTTGGGCTCAAAGGCCTCAACCAGTCCTCTCCTAACACTCACTGCTTTACAACCACTGCCTCAGAATGACACCCAACAGTGGTGACTTAAAGGCATCAGCAATGAAGTGTCCACCACATATCTTGATAAATCATTTCCATCATTAATTACTTTATTGAAAGGTGTAACCCACATTCAGTTACAGTTTGTCTTACCCACGCTTCCAACCACTGGTAGTGTTCTCTTCGTGCTTTTATCGGCTTAAGGGGACATGGTATCAGTGATCTTTTCCCACATGCATGGGCTAAGATTAAGCGGTGCATTTTCTTTCCCTGAAATAATTAGACCAACTTTCCTTCACCTCGGGAGTCATTCTTGCAGGCATTTCAAAAGCTTCTCTCATTTTTCCACTTTATGCATGAATTGGCCATTCTGACTACAACCTGCCAGCACTGGGCTACCAGCAGCAACCTCTGCACCTTCTTTGGCACCAGCTGCTTCCGAGGATCAGGCAGTTCAGGAGAATGCATCCTTACAGGCAAACCAGCCAGCTTGTTGTCCTTGTGGTGCTGCCTCTTGATAAAATAATTTACACCACGTTTTGGACGATTCTGCCCAAAATCCTGACCTGCTTCTTTGCTCCTGTGCATCGAATCTCACATTAGCATAAATCAAACTATATGCTTGTAGAAATAAAGTGATTAGCACTTTGTTACCTGCAGACTTTTAACATTTTCCTTCAAAAAGCTGATCATTGTGGCACCATGAACAGATCTTTGTAGGATGCCAACAGGAATAGGTGCCATATTGATTTTGTATAGTTTTGTGTTTAGTCAGAATTTCATATGCAAAACAATGTTTCACTGTTCCCAAATCAACCTGCAACAGATGCTGAGTTTGTTTCTCAAATTTTGCTTCACAGAAAATCATTCTTCACTGCCTGCATCCTGTACCATTCTGTGCTTTACTCCGGTACTTGGCTACCAGGACTACAGCTACTTGGATGGCTTTGGTTATCATTTAACAGTATTTGTGTTGTATTAACACACACACACACACACACACACAGAGTCTTTGGAATGTCATCAGGTTTCTAAGCTTTGAGGTTATTTCCCAGCTTTTGAGATCTGTAGCTAGCCCCACTAGTCAGGGGATAATTTTGTGATTAAATGTTTAAAGCCTCTTGTAATTCACCATTGCCTTCTGCCATAAGCAGAAAAAAGCTCCTTGAGTCCATCTAGTGGGCAAGTGGTACATTGACTGCAAGCAGTACATTGGCCACAGGAACCTTCTCTTCCAGTTCAATTAATGTCTATAGTTATTACTGGATCTAGTTATTCCTCTGTAAAATGTTTCCATGACCATGCAGAGAACCAATTATTATTAAAAATTAGTGGTCTGGGGTGGTGAGAGTTTTGAATATAAACATTAATAAACAATACTAATTTTGGAAAAATATAATCTCACAATTAATTAATTACTGCTCCATTACACACTACGAGAAAGATGTCATAGTATTTGACTTGGCTGAGCTGGGGTTAATTCTCTCTAGAGCATCTTTCTAATGCTGTGTCTCACAGTGCTATAGCTGGGTGTTGTTAACACAGCAGTGTTTTGGCTACTGCTGAAACCAGCACCAGGGCTGTACTTTTCCAACATTCCCCCATCCCAAGAGTATGCTGAGGGGTAGGCAAGACCTTGTGAGGGGACATACCCAGGCCAGCTGACCCAAACTGGCCAAAGGGGTATTTCATGCCATATGACATCAGCTCAGATATGTAAGCTAAATGAAAGAAGAAAGTGTGAGAACATTTGTTGGTGGCATCTGTCCTCTGGAACAACTGCTATGCGTATTGGAGCCTTGCTTCCCAAGAGCAACCAAAACACCATACAGCTTGCTGGGAAGTGTAAAATAACATCTTTGTTTGCTTTGGCTTCCACATGTGGCCTTTGCTTTTGCTTTGCATTATTAAAATTGCTTCAATATTATTACAGGTCTTTGGTGCCTTTGGTTGTATTTTCCCCTCTCCCCAGTCCATCTAAGAAGAGGTGTGGCAGAGTGGCTTTGGTGGGCATTTGGCCTCCAGCCAGGGCCAAACCACCAGTCATGCAACCCATTAGGCCAGTGACTGCATCTTCCATCTTCTTTATTTTTGCTTTTGAAGTTACTGCAAGTCATTGGGAAGGTCCTGCCTTGGTTTTGTCTCCAAACCTCTTTAGAAATCCTGAAGCCTCTAAAAATACATTATCTACAGCCATGTCATTCCTGTTGGTGCTGACCAGGTCTAGACTAAACAGGCTTTTTCTATTCATCTGAATATCAGTGAACAATGGACTGAGGGAAAAAAAAAAAAAAGATTGAAAACCCTCAATCTAGGCATAACAATTTTAGTACTGCATATACACACAGAATTGTTTCCCTCTGTAAATGGGAAGTGGCTGAAGACTGCAATACTCTAATTCAAACCCAGATATGGCTATTGCAGTCAACTGCTAGCACCCAATAGCACAAGGGGAGGTCAATTATCCACCTCTTTCCTCCCTCCCAAGGACTTTCCCAACCACCTCAGCTAATTTACTAGCATAGCCAAAATTCTGTCTTTGTTACAGGCCCATGCAGCATTCTCAAATTCTGCCAAGACCCCCACATTTACAACTGTATGTACACAACTGCATTATCCAAACCCTGTAGCCCCTCTAGATATCTTGCTATGACTTCCTATCAGAGTTTCAGAACAGAACAAAGCTCAGCTTCAAATTCATCTCCCAATCTAAAGGCTTTATGAGAGCCAAATAAAAGAACATCAGATTCTGAATTACCATCCCAGCAGTATCACACAGGGAATAGGAGCACAATGCCCCAGTGTTACCGCACAAATTTCCCCTTCCAGTAAATTTTATCACTTCCTATAAATAAAACAAAAAATGAACGCAGTTTTGAAGCTTTATTTCAGCAGGGCTAGCAAGAAATACTGCTTTCAATTCACATTGACCAGTGCATACACAATGATGTGTGTTTGTGCAAACTCTAACAATCTTCCATCCTAATGGTTCTGTCAAGACTCCACGTAAGGAAGTTTTAGTGGTTTATTTCCTAGAAGGAAGGTTAGTACCCTGTTGAAGTGAAAATACAGTGTATGTCGAAGATGAACAATGTTGCAATGAAAGGAGAATAGTGGAGAAATAAAATAGACTTTTTTTTTTTAAAGTTAAAATAGTTGCTTAATGAATTCAAAGAAATATGATTAAAAAATAGACATCAGACTGCAATCTGGATTGCACTTTTAAAGAAATAGAGACACTAAGAAGTATTTTTGTTTTTTATTAAGAATCAGCAACAACTCCATTACATTTCCAAATTCTCATTTTGGGGATAATACCTTCCTATTAAGGGTTAAAGTCTCCTTGCTTATTATTGTTTCTCTCACAAGGTGTATTCAGCACAACATATGGAAAATATGTAAAACATTTTGCACTGTTTTGTGCCCCAACCAGGCCCATAACTGGGGACATCAAAGGAACATCAGATGAGGAAGGAAAGGGAGAACACAGAATCACACTGTTTGCAGTTAGGCAGTGAAGGCACTCACAAATCCATTTGAAAGTTAGACTTCTTCATCTCTATCCTAGAATTTTATACAATGTACCGAACACTGGGAGGATATCTTCTTAGGACAATTTGTTCAGGCATTCTCTCTGTATTTTAAAAATGCCTTTTCTCACTTTGAACAGTGGCAGTACAAAATGGAAGCATTTGAGATTTCCCAGTTTGTGCTACCAGTATCACATTATTTTAATCTAAGCTTATCAGTAAGCTTGAGTTGCACGTTTGGGGTTTATGGGTGCTTTACATGGGTAGCTTTTCCCATGGCAAACAGGAAAAGAAGGACATGGCTCTAAGTATGCAAAGAAGATAAGTACTGAGGAATGGGAGACCTACTGGTTCTTAATTTGGACCATGTGGAAACTGTTCCTCTCTCTCTCCTTTTCAAAAATGTTAGAACCAGATGAAGTATTAATTCGTGACTAAAGTCCTCCAGTTCTTCCATTTCTGTGAGACATCCAGCCCCTTCTCTGCTGAGGAGAAGCCCAAAGTCCACAGTCTATGGTGGCCCTGAGCCCCCAGAGTCAGGTAACCCTGAGCTCCTGCAAAAGGAAGTTGAAAGATGTGCATTGTTGGAAGGTGCTTGATGCAGTCCTTCACCCTCCAAACTTGAAGACAGGTATTAATACCACTCCAGTGAGTGGAGAAGAAAAGGATATCGATGAGAAAAAATGGTAAATGAATGGACTGAACAGGCAACATAAGTGTCTACTTTTGAACTCAACGTAAGTGTGACTGCCTAGCAAACATTCAATCTAGGCCAGCAGGTTTCACAATATATGAGAAAACAGCTCATCTGCATGTAACCAGAAGCCCAAAACATCAATACTTCCCTCTAAACAAGTACAGAGTGTGAAGATGTATGGAAAATAATTTCCAATCTCTAAATTTCACTTGCACACTACCACCTGATATGAAATCCTGAAGTCTCAAAGCTAAGAAAACCTCATTGTTTATGGAGATCAGTAAGAGTTTTGTCTACAATTGCAATAGGTGGGCTGTCATTAATTTACTAATGTAATTCAATCAAGAAGGCAAAACACAAATAAATAGAAAATGCTTTCTGTGTTGCTGGAGCTCTCTTGGTTGTTTTATACACTCAGTTCTGATTTCTGGCTCCACAAATTGCACACCACTGTGAATAGGTGAACAGAAGCATTACTGAGTTCAGAAAAGGGAACTGGAAAGACCATGAAATAAAGTTGTCTTCTCTTAAGCACTGCAAGGACCAGAGCCTTAATTGATCAGAGAAATGATTAAAATAAAGCCACTGACCATAAGAAAAAAAAGAAGTTGGAAAGACAGTTCCCACTCTACCAAAACACAAAATATTTTATTCATTCTAACATCAGACTCATCAGTTGAGACCACAGAGACAGAAGGTGCTCATAAAAACATTCCATCTACATGGGTTTACCTTGGAAGAACTTACACAGGCATCTCCACCAGACAGAAACCCTCCACTCAGCCCTTATCTGTATAAATAGGTATGCTGAAATGGCATGAATAGATAAGAATGTAAAGAAAAGGCTGGACTTTTTTTTTTAGTAGGAAACATCAGCAAACACAAATAACAAAATACACCCAAAACTAACTGAAATAGATGCCAAGACTTCTGAGGCAAAAGAGACTGACATATTTCACACATAAGCATGCCTCCAGACGATAAAGAAACTTTAAAAGCTGAACTTTTTAAAGCAACATTGTAATGATGATGGTCAATGACCAATACATTGCTAGACAGACTACTTGTCTCGTTGGGTAAGGCATATCTCACATACCATGGCATAAAACATCTTGTACCACTGCAGATTGCGTAAAACATCTTGTACCACTGCAGATTAAATCCCAGGTTTTCAGTAGGACTCTATGCACTGACATGGCCAACTTTATGGGGAGTTCCCAGACAAAATGGAAGTTATACCTGAAAGACAATTCTACTAATATCAGCTGCAGATCATATCAATTAGTTGCAGAATCATTTTAATGTTTACAATTTGATGAACGATACAATTTCTTAGATTTGTTTTCTCTACTTTTAACTTTGAAACTCGTCAAAAGAATTACTGCTAGGGTCTGATCTTGTCAAGTTTTCTGCATGTTGAAAATCCATACAGCGGTTAAAGCTGTGCAGTCTAGGACACAGCTGTGAATCTAAACAGCTTTTCCTAGGCTGTCACTTTTAAATATTGTTACCTTATTTCTTTAAGAAATCCCCACTTTGCTTCAAAACTAGACTCAAGCATGATTAGGAACACATCAAGTGCCATAAGCATCTAAAATTGTGCCAACATTTAAAGTGTAGTACTGTTGAGCATGTGCAATCATTATGCAGCTAGATTGTTATTTGTGCAAAAATATGCAGACCTCTGCCTTCATGTGCAAATCCACACAGTCTTCAGTGGGGGTTCTGTGGCAGTCACTTAGGGCAGATCTGGCCTCCATTTACCTTCTCAGTACTTAAAGGACATGAATTATCAACCACTGTTTGTTAAAAGGCCCAACTGCAGAATGGTTTAGTAGAAAAACACACATTTAAAGTTGTTGGCAGATAACATTAGTGCAATTATTTTGACTGCCTTACTTTCACACAGTAGATTAAAAAAAATATATTGTCACTTGTGAAAAGGACCCAAGACACTTCAGAAGCAGTTCTATAGCAGCCAAATAAAGGGAAAAGGAGAAGAGCAGATTCTGTGGCATGAGATAACCACTGCACTTCCTTTATGGAGCTCTCAATGCTTAGTGCCAGATCCAGAAAACTAAATCCAAGGTTTGCAAACTAATCACAGTTCTTTCTATACAAAAATATATCACTCCAGTGATTTTGAAAAGGCTAACTGCTGACTAGAAAGAACTTGTTTTTCTGTTCAGCTATATCCAAGATGACATCTGGATCAACTTCTTTCTTTGAAGAACCACTTTTGGTAGTCCGAGCCAGTACATGGTCGTAGCAATGGTGCTGGGTTACCATTGTAAGCATTTGATTCAGCTTGTACACACTTCTGGGTTTGTAGGTGAAACAAGGTACCATCCTACAAAAGACAGAAATAAGGTTTGCTTTCCATATCTTAAAAATTAGAGGCCTATCAGTGTGCTTCAAAAGTAACAGAAGACATTAGTCAGAAATAAATGTCACACAAGAAACAAATGTCACAGGACTGGACAGGCTGGAGAGCTAAGCTCAAGTGAACCTCATGATGACTGCCACTCTACTCTGCTCTGGTGAGACCTCACCTGGAGTACTGCATCCAGGTCTGGAGCCCTCAATACAGGAAGGGCATGGACCTGATGAAGCACATCCAGAGGAGTGACATGAAAATGATCAGGGGGTTGGAGCACCTCTGCTATGAGAGAGCTGGGGTTGTTCAGTCTGAAGGAGAGAAGGCTCCAGGGAGACCTAATAGCAACCTTCCAGTACCTGAAGGGGGCCTGCAAGAAGGCTGGAGAAGGACTGTTTACATAGGCCTGTAGTGATAGAACAAGGGGAAACAGTTTGAAATCAGAGAAGAGCAGATTTAGACTGGATGTTAGGAAAAAGTTCTTTACAATGAGGGTGGTTGAGCACTGGAACAGGTTGCCCAGAGAAGTGGTTGAGGCCCCATCCCACCTTGGATATGTCCAAGGTGAGGCTAGACAGGGCTCTGAGTGATCAGATCTAGTTGAGGATGCTCTTAGTCAGTGCAGAGGGGTGATGACCTTTAGAGGTCCCTTCTGGCCTGGGTAATTCTATGATTCTGTGATTCTGTGCCATGTCAAAGTGCCTGACTTGAGGATCTCTGAAACTTTATCAGAAGATCCTGCTTTTAAAATGACATTAATATTGATTTAGAGTGATTCCTATCTTGACATCTAGGTCTGTAAAAGATGTGCTAACTTCATTCACTTCCATTGCTTTTTGTCACGGCACCAGAATAGCAAAGTCTAAGGCTTTACCAGCATACAGAAAATGAAGAAGAGGTGATTAGTGGTAGTCAGCACAGCTTCACCAAGGGCATATCATGCCTGGTGAATTTGCTGGCTTTCTGTGATGGGGTTACAGTATCAGTGGATAATAGAAGAGCAACAGATGTCATCTACGTGGACTTGGGCAAAGCATTTCACAGTATCCCGTGAGACATCCTGGCCACCAAACAGGAAAAGCATGGACTTGAGGGGTGGACCATTCACTCAAAGGATAAAGATTAGCAGGATGGCCACACTCAGAGAGTTGCAGTCAACAGCTCAGTGTCCAAATGGAGACCAATGAGACATGGT
The DNA here is from genome assembly GCA_013400475.1 of Tricholaema leucomelas. NCBI lineage: Eukaryota > Metazoa > Chordata > Aves > Piciformes > Lybiidae > Tricholaema lacrymosa > Tricholaema leucomelas. The sequence continues at coordinate 148,076 of WAAF01019956.1, read as the reverse complement.
GTGTCAGTACTGGGACCAGTGTGGTTTAACATCCTTGTTGGTGATATAGGCAGTGGGGTTGAGCGCACCTTCAGCAAGTGTGCGGATGACACCAAGATGTCTGGTCTGGCTGACATGCTGGAGGGAAAGGAAGCTATCTGAGATGACCTGGACAGGCTTGAGAGGTGGGCCCAAGCCATCCTCATGAAGTTCAACAAGGCCAAGGGCAAGGTCCTGCACTCAGGTCAGGGCAATCCCAACAAAGGCTGGGCAAGGAGTAGGTTGAGAGTAGTCTCAAGGAGGACTTCTGAGCTGACAAAAACCTCAATATAAGCCAACAACAGGCACTCGCAGCACAGAAGGCAACTATATCCTGAGCTGCATCAAAAGAAGTGTGACCAGCAGGACAAGGGAGGTGATCCTCCTCTCTGCTCTGGTGAGACCCCATCCGGAGTACACTGCATCCCGTTCTGGTGCTCCCAACATAAGAAGTACATGCAATTGCTGAAGCAGGTCCAGAGCTGGGCCACTAGGGAGACCTTATAGTGGCTTTCCAGCACCTGATGGAGACCTACAAAAACACTGGGAAGGGACTTTTTACAAAGACTTGTACTGAAAGGATGAAAGGGAACCGACTGAAGCTTGATGAGTGCAGATTTAGACTAGGCATTAGAAGGAAATTCTTTACAGTGAGGGTAGTGGAACACTGAAATGGGAATTTGTGGATGCCCCTTCCCTGGAGGTTTTTAAGGCTAGGTTGGATGGGGCCTCGACCAATCTGGTCTAGTGCAGGGTGTCCTTGCCCATGTCAGGGGGATTTGAACTAGATGATCTCTAAGGCCTCTTCCAACCCAAACCATTCTATGAAACTACAAATCTGGACAGAAAACACCAAAGCCAAATACAGGCATTACCTAAATTCACTAACTTATGCACATCTTGCAAGTGAAATATGAATGCTGTTAGTTAAGTGTAAATGTTGGATATACTGCTAGCAAAAGATTTTCCCCTTTCTTCACAGAGTATGTTTTCACTGGGAAAGGCACAAATATATGTGCATGACCCCTGCCTGCAGATGTATGTGGAGTTAGCTTGCTTTGCTGGAGGTGCCAGAGGTGTAAGGTCTGACAGGCCTCCACAGTCAGATTCCCTAAAGAACACATTTTGAGGCCTCAGATCCTCCTATTATGGGAGTCTCCAAGAACATTTCATCTCTAGTTCATATCACCTGCTACAATCCAGGAGTGCTGTCAACTAGGATAGCGAGCTACAAAAAGACAGCATAGCCAGCTGTGGAGACCTTTCCTGCTTCAAGGCCATTTCTTTGGTCCAGGTGACATCCCACACATAATTATTTCCAAAGCCTCTGGCAGCTTCAGAAAAAAAAATGCCAACACCCTGATTCTGAACATAACCCTGACTCCTTTGAAAGTCTGCTCCTTCCACTGGCAGGAGCATCACACTAATTGTGCCTTGAGCCACAAGCCATGATGCCCAGCAGCATGTGCTTGCTCATAGCCCTGCTGACAGCCTCAGCTGCTGAATGACTTTCCTGCTTCCGTTGTGATAATTCACATCTTTGAGTGGACTAATCAATATCTGCCTCACTCGTTTTTGACTCAGTGCCCGTAAGAACTTAATTCTTGCCAAGCTGCTGCAAAGGCTGTTCAAATCTTTGCTTATGCTACATCCATAAGGACAGCTTTTCCAGTGTCTGACACTTTTCCACACAAAGTAAGAGAAATGTGGTACTGACACTTCACCCATCACTTGCCTTGAAAGGTGGGGACTGGTGATTTTGATTTAGTGCAATAGAAGGAGAGAAACTGGAGCAGAGCAGTACATTTAAATAAGGCACAAAGTGAACATGAAAAAGAAAGATGATTAAAATAATTCTTAAAATTAATGGTTAGCAATGCAGTGGAAACAGATGTGTTCCAAAACTGTGTTTTCTCAAGTATTTCCTGAAGTCACTAAGGGTCGTTCGATATATGCTGCCTTAGGAATCAATGCATATGACCTTGAAAAGTTTTGCTGAAAGAAAGCATTAAAAATGAAATGTCATTCATGAAGTTAACCCAGTACTATCACTGCAAGCTTCAGTCTGGACCAGGTTCTTTAGATTTTTCTTTAGAACTTAGATCTGTCACCTATGGTAGCATTTAAGCATGAAATTTGTCAACCATGGAGCTTGTAGAGGTTAGATGCATTATGCAGACACATTATGTAAATATACCATTTTGATATATTATATGACCTTTTCCCTTAGCCAAATAATAACACTCCAGTACTTGACCAAGGCCACATTTTTCATCCAATTTATTTTCTCTCAGGCATCCAGAAACTCCTTCGGAGATTAAAAATGAAAACCTCCCTTCAGGAGTAGGCATTAAGACTGCAGAAGAAAGGTACAGATTTCCCGAGTCTCTACGTGTAGTAAGATGTGTGCAGTGCTGGGGCAGGAGTAGAGCATAAGGTATTTTTTAATCAGAGAATCACAGAATGAATTGGTTTGGAAGAGACCAAGTAAGATCATCTTGTACAATACCCTTACTGTGAGCACAGAATCACAGAATCATAGCTTCATAGAATGATCTGGGTTGGAAGGGACCTCTGAAGGTCATCTAGTCCAGGCCTTCTGCAGTAAGCAGGGGCATCCTCAACTAGATCAGGTCACTCAGAGCCCTGTCAAGCCTCATTTTGAATATCTCCAGGGATGGGGCACCAACCACCTCACTGAGCAATCTGTTCCAGCATTCTACTACCCGCATAGTAAAGAACCTGTTCCTACCACCCAACCTAAATCTGCTCTTCTCTAGTTTGAAGCCATTGCCTTTGTCCTGTCACTGCAGGCCTTTGTAAACAGCCTCTCTACATCATTCTTGTAGGCCCCTTTCAGGTACTGGGAAGTTGCTATTAGCTCTCCCTGGAGCCTTCTCTTCTCCAAGCTGAACAACTCCACTCTCTCAGCCTGTCTTCATAGGAGAGGTGCTCCAGCCCTCTGATCACCTTTGTGGCCCAATTCTGGATCCACTCCAGCAGGTCCACGTCCTTCCTGTGTTGAGGACTCCAGACATGGACACAGTACTGCAAGTGAGGTCTCACCAGAGCAGAGTGGTAGAATCTTCTCTCTCAACCTGCTGGCCATGCTTCTAATGATGCAGCCCAGGGTACTGTTTGCCTTCTGAACTGCAAGTGCACACTGCTGGCTCATGTCCAGCTTCTCATCTACCAGTAGCCCTAAGTCCTTTCCTGCAGGGCTGCTCTCAATCTCATCAGCCTGTATTGATAATGAAGATTGGCCTTGATGCAGCTGTAGGACCTTGCACTTCACGTTATTGAACATCATGAGGTTCTTCTAAGCCCCCTTCTCTAACCTGCCTAGGTCCCTCTGGATGGTATCCCGTTCATCACTTATGTCAGCTGCACCACTCAGCTTGGCAAATTTGCTGAGGGTGCACTCTATCTGACTGCCTGTATCATTGATGAAGGTATTGAACAGCACTGGTCCCAGTATGGTGCATCAAATTACACAACTGCACTTCAAACTGCAGAAAAGCTCAGGGAGCAGTTCAGGCACTCAATGAGGGGAGGGTCACGACAGATGGTTTGCAGAGGAGAAGCAGCTCAAAAGCATGGAGGAGTGTAAAGTAATATTGAGATGTGAAGTTTCAGGGATATTAAGTGGCGTAAATACTAGGAAATAAAAGAAGTCAGTGAAAGGAGAGCAGAAGTAGGCCAGCCATGAGTCTAGCTGGGGAAAGGGGGTATGTGGAGGATCCTCAGTTCTCAGCAGAAGACAGTAAGCATGAGATGTGAGAGAAAAGTGAGCAGCTCATGGAAGATACTAGATGTATACAGAACAGAGACCTCTGCCAACCTTCCCAACTCCTCTGAGGTTAAGAAGGGCATTTCCCTCACCTTCCTATTCTTCCTGCATGTTGCTTCTGTATTCAACCTGCACATTGCTTCTACACCCGGGTTCTGCATTCAGATATTAAAAGCTGAGTTTGCATATTTCTGCGAGAGATCTGTGCCAATGCTGTGGCCTGCATGATGTGTAGCCAGTAAAATACAAAGAAAAAAATCTCAACAATTCTCCTTTTACCACTCCCAAAAGAAAAACAAACCCCAAACCAAGTAGGCACACCTACCTCTCTGAAAATAAACTTCTGTTCTTCAGGAACACTGTGGACATTTTCTTGACACAAGTACATTGTCAAGTAGTCTGTGCCTGAATCCACTGCTGCACAGACCTCTGGCTGTCGAGTGTTGTAACGGATTTCATTGTGAGATGTATACTCGAAAAACTGCAAACCCAAGAAAAGAAACAGGACAACAGTCATTTCCTATGCACACAAGAAAGTATTCCTAGGGAGGATACACTAAAATACTATACTAAGATACTATAATTAAGTTGGCATATTAAAGTTGCTATTGTGGAGACTAATTCTGCCAGAAATATTCAAGAAGCGTTAACTGCTGCTGTTTGTTTACTCCTTTACAGAAAATCAATCTCACCACAGCATTGTTTTACTCTAGTAGCACTTTAAATGTATGAAATGCTGAATAAATGCCCTGGAAGACAGATGTTCCAGCATCAAAGAACTTGCAAAATTACACTGTAATATTCTGCTTTCACATTCCAGATCACCCTTAAAAACAGGATGGAAAACAGTTTATAGCCTGACATTATGCCTTCTCAATTCTGTTGTCACAAAACAATGTTATTTTTAATTAAGGAGTTGCTCACTGTATAGTTCCAAGTGCATTTTGGTCAAGGTTCATTTCCACTTACAAAGTACTCAGGATGCATGGTGATGAGCATTTTAGTATATAACATTTTAAGATATTATTTGAAGCACATCAGCTACAACTGCTTCTAGACATGAACAGAACTCTTATTAAAGACAATTTATTGGCTGTGCTTGTAGTACAAGATTCAATGGAGGTGTACAGAACACTCTCTAAGACATTCTGGCTTCTGCAGCAATTAAGGTTGAAGGCTTCCTTAGAAGTTTTGTATTTACCATGGACATTTGCCAAGTTTTGGACTTCACTGAAGAGCGGCAGAGTTTGAGAGTTGTTTATAGTTAGCATGCATGTAAATAATTTAGATGACTATGACAGATGAGTGCTTAGATCTGATTTAGATTATATGCAGTAGAGTTCTATACTCATCAGAAAATCACTTGTTCCAAACAGTATATCTGCATTAGTGGAAACAAAAGGATGAGGGAGAGAAAGAATCCTCTTTTGTTTTCTTTCACTCCTAGAAAAGTAGGTTGTGAACAAAAGTGAACATGAGTAAACAGTGTGCTACAGTGGCAAAGAAAGCCAACAGGATGCTGAGTTGCATTATTCAGGGTATCACAAGTAAGGATAAAGATGTCATTTTCCCACTCTACTCAGTGCTGGTCGGGCCTCAGCTTAGTACTGTGTACAGTTTTGGTCCCCACTATACAATAAGGATGCGGACAGGCTGGAAGGGGTGCAGAGAACAGCCACAGGAATGATCGGAGGACAGGAAGACCTGTCATATGAAGGAAGGCTAAAGGAACTGGGTTTGTTCAGCTTTGGGAAGAGAAGGCTTAGTGAAGACCTCATAGCCATGTACAAGTCCATAAAGGGTGGCTATCATGAGGAGGGAGATTCCCTTTTTACAAAGAGTCACACAGTTAAGACAAGGGGTAATGGGCACAAGTCACTATTGGGGAGATTCAGACTGGAGGACAGAAATCTTTTTTCACCATTCAAACTATTAGACAGTGAAATAAACTCCAGAGGGAGGTGGTGGTGGATTCCCCAACATTACACAATTATGAGGCTCAGCTTGACAGGATGCTGGGCCTCATTCAGACTATAACTTACTATGAAAGGTTGGACTAGATCCTTGAGGTCCCTTCCAAACTGGCATTCTATGAATCTATGGATTCAGAAATGCATATACTTGAACATACCATAAAACTGCCCTTAGCAACCACCAACCTAATGAACCTTGAAAGAAAAACTGGAAGTAGGGTTTTAATGTAAACAGGACCATGTGATCACAAAGGCTGCTGTCATACATCTACAGGTATAAGAGCTCTGATTAGCCTATGCTGACTCCTTGTAATCTGTCCCTCCTTTTATCACAATCAGGAATTTCTCTGCCAAGACGGCTGTTGCAGATGTGCACAGATCAGTGTTGTCCACTGTGTCAGTCTGTGGAGCTTCAGGACTTTTTCTTTTGAGAAGGAGAGGCTCAGGGCAGACCTCATTGCTGTCTACAACTACTTGAAGGGTGATTGTAGCCAGGTGGGGGTTGGTCTCTTCTCCCAGGCAACCAGCAACAGAACAAGGGGACACAGCCTCAACTTGTGCCAGGGGAAGTCTAGGCTGGATNATTCTATTCTATTTGTGCAGTGATGCAAGAGCTCCCCTCCCAGAGCTAATCTGTTTCCCACCATTTATTGTGGTAAGTTGCAAAAGAAAGAGTATTTTGAGATAGCAACTTCAAGTTTGAATCTTACCTGCTGAGATAAGACCCAAGAAACTCTGGTTTTTTTTAGTTGGTTGGGGTTTTTTTCATTATTATCATTTGCTGGGGAGGCTGGTTGGCTATTTTTTGGTTGGTTGGTTTGGTTGGTTTTGGGGCAAAAGAAAGGGGGCTAAGAGTGGTTTGTTTTTTTCATCCTGATAGGCAAAGGGTATTCCTTGGCCTTCAGACTTACAGTTCCCAGGTTCAGTATCTGATTAGCAAATGGAAAGCCCACTACTTGGCGCTCCACAGTGAGATGGAAGGGCACTTGTTTTAAGCCTATGAGTCATGAATAAAGAAAAAGCTTCACTCCTGCTCATTTGTGTCTGGATGGACACTTTTTTACAGCTGCCACTTTTACAAGGCCACATTTAGAGCCTTGCTCATTAGCAGATTTAGAAGATATAATAACTCCTTTTAGAAATCTGCATTCAATATCAGTGAAAGCCTGCAAGCTGCTGATTGCACCAGATGCATCAAGAATAGATGGAGCAGCTACTACAGTCAGAGCACTCTGTGCTACTGACATATTTCCTGAATGGCCTCTCAAGGACTTGCATCAGATTTTGGAGAAGAGCAACTAAAATTGGTTAATTTAGGGATAATATTAAGCATTAGGGTTACAGCAGTTGCAACCAAGCACTGCTGCCTCCTTGCCCACTGAATGTTATGCAGTTTGTTACCCTACACTGTTTCAAAAGTAATAAATACTTCAGGCTTTTTCAAGCTCCAGTAATACCCGAGGTAAATCTTTTCCGCCTTAAATGGTGAGGTGTTTTTAGTGCTCTTTCCTTGCCCAGATGGTTCTGTGGGCAGAAAGGAAGCATTTTCAAACTGATTCATGGCTCAATAATTTGTAGCCTTACTGCATTTCTTTCCTTCAGAGAACCAGTAGACTCCCTTAAGTGCTCATGGGAAACTTAATAATGCCTTTTACACGGTGCTTATTGCATCTGGGAAATCTACAGGATACACCCCACCTGCATCAGTGCTCTGTGGTACCAGGGATGGAAATAGATTTTGGCTACCTCATCAGACCCCAAAACACATTTTTCATCCCTCTCTGTGTCTGGGTACCACTCTTGTGCACGGAGGAAACAGTTTATCTTTGACAGGTACTTTCTGGGCAGGAGAACCAGCAGCAAAATCCCTTTCACAGAAAACCTGAGGGCTTTGTTAAGCAATCTGTTTGCCTCTTCCTATTTGTCTTAGATCTCTCAGCTGCAAATGGTAATACCAGGGCAGTGCAGTCAGACAAAGCCTTTCACTCTCATCTACCACAGCAGACTCTTCCACAAAACATTGGTAGCTTGAGATGCAAGCATTGAGCAGCCAGTGTTTTGCCTACTTTCTGCCTCTCTTCCACATACACTCAGCTCTTACCATTGCAGTCATATCCTCACCTTTTTGCTATAAGGAACACACTGATTTTAAAACAACTCACAGTTAGTCTTCTGACTGCTTAGACAAATGCAACTCAAAAGGGCAGAAGGGAACCTTCTCACTTAGACTATGGATTTAAGGAAAAATAGCAACAAATTACCAGAGACTTTAGTTTTCCGAAAGTAGTTTTACATACTGAAACAAAAAATGGGAGCAGGTGCAAGACTTCATAAACAATCAAGAGCACAGAACTCTCTCCTCTCAGCACAGTGCACATACATATTCAGAGATCACTTTAAGTGGAGAATTGCTTCCAGTAGGAAGAGGTTTTGCAATTGTCCCCTATACAACCAGCCAGCAGCCATTAGCATGCCAGAGGATGGGTGCACTGGAGTATAAGACACATATGGCTACCCAAGTTAACCTTCAATAATGTTGAACCATGTCAAGATGTTTTTTGGAGAATAACTTTACAGAGCTGAAGTCTGGAGAATAAACTTCATTCCTTTATACCACAAGATAGTGTGAGTGTGCAACAGGGGGTACTACTTGAGGAACAAAGTGCTGAATGGTGGAATAAACTGCAACTGGATGAAAGGATGAGAAGGAAGAGACTAGATTACAAATAGGAGCTAGACATGAAAGAAAAAAGGCATATGAAAAGGAGCAAAATATGACCTAAGATGGACAGTAACTGGTGGGAGGAATAAATGAGGGGAGAGACAAAACAAGGATGTTAGACTAGGAGTCAGCCAGCATGGAAAAAAAAAAGTGTTAAACAACATGGACTGAAGAAACTGGAGCTGTGTGGAAATGTGTGGTGTAGGACAGGGGACTGGAGCAAAACTTTCTAATAAGAGTTTGCTGCTAAAATGGAATGATGAGAGCAGACTGAAAGAGAGCAGGAAGAAGAGCTTGGGATGGAGATGGCAGATTCCCTTCCAAGGGCAAAACAGAAGTTAAGGGCTACCTGTTGCCAGCAAACATCTGTGAAGCTGGTGGATTTCCTTGGTCTCCTTAGCACTGGTACAATTAGAGGATGACCAACTCTGTCACCATCAGTTCTGTCAACTGACAGTGGTGGATGTACATGTGGGAATTTGAATGGTTTGGTTCTGCCACTGTCACCTGCCACACCACTAGGAGCAGCCTGTTAAATTTAAGAATGACTGTCAAAAGCAGAGAGGGATAGGAAGAAAACAGAGAGAAACGTCCTTCTGGTTCCCATCTCAGTTGTGCTTCCATGTCTTATTTCAGTCTCCTTCTGTCCCCTACCTGCAGCAGTTCCTTCTGTACACTTCTTTTGCAACTACTGCCTGTCACACCTACTCATGTCTCCATTTGCTAGCTAAAATCTGTGCTCCCATGTTCAGTACCCCTGCCTCTTCACACTAACTGGGTCTCCACTGATTCTGCCCATTTCATGCTCCCTCTTTGTAGCTCCTAACTACACCTGTCCCTTCTAATCAACTAAACCATGGCAATAAGTGCTTCTTCCAGCCTCCTTTTAAACACTTCCAGGGATGGTGACTCCGCCACCTCCTCAGGCAGCCCAATCCAATGGGCAATCACTTTTTCCATGAAGAATTTCTTCCTAATGTCCAGCCCAAACTTGCCCTGGCACAGCTTGAGACTGTGCCCTGTGCCTTCTGCAAATTTCACTAATATTCTTTTGCCCATGTCTTGCGTTTGGCCTTCCCTCCTTATGCTCTGCAATTCTCTTGTGTCATTTCGTATTTCCTTTTATTGGTTTAAATTGCAGTCAGGTAGCTTCTCCGTTTGTCCTTCCTCCCGCAGCCTGGATGCCAGCAGAGGGAGCAGTAACCGCACAGCGCAGAGAGCATTCCTGCTCTGTCGGCTGCCTGCCGTCCCAGCTGTGCCGATGTATGTGCCGCCAGCAGAGATGTAAGAGCACTAACACCCAGTGCTGTGGCATCTTCGCAGTATATTAGGTCGATCTTTTAGTGCTAGCTAAACAATGGACAACTGCAAAAATGTCATCTCATGACAACTCATCTCTGAAATGTACTTCTCTTTTGCCTTTGACTTTTATCCTATGTCTTTATTTCCTCTTGGAAGAGATAAAATTCAGACAAACTTTTTTTGGTCAGAGAAGTACCAAAAGATTCAATACCTCTACCCTCTATAATCTGTAAAGCAAGGAGAAGAAAAACTAAATCTATAAATCAATTCTGTGTGTGAGCATGTAATCCTATACATGAAATACTTCTTGATCTACAAAAGCTACCAACTCTTCCTCATAAGGAAGTGGCTTAGCTACATTATCTGCTTAACTTATCTTCTGTATAGGTGTAGAGAAGTATGCTTGAGCACAGAGCTGAAGTGAGGCAGCAAAATGGCTTAGCGTGCTTGACAAACATATGTCAGAACAGATGACACAAGATTCTCCCCTGTCCCCACCCTGCATCTTTGCCTCCAGAACAGAAGCATTAGGAAAGTTACAACATAAACTAGATATAAGCTAAAAAAATAATACTAAGTCAAGTTGTAATATTTAAGGCAATAAAATTGCTAGCAGAAACAAATCTAGTTTCTTTTCCAGTTTGAAGCACAGTGCTCAAACTGCTGTTTGTTTTCCTTTTCTCATTTAAAATACAATTGATACAAGAAGCTTTCTCTACAGCACAGATTTGATTTCCACTCCTTGAGGTTTTATGTATTTTTAAAGCAGAGTTCAAAAAGATAAGAGATATCTTGCTTATCTGCCACATCTCTGACTCTTTTTCAAACTTGTTTCTCCTTTCTTCTATTGATGTTTGAATTAGTTTCCTTTTAAAACCCCAGTCAAGACACCCAAACTGCCACACGGTTATGTCCTTACTATCAGCAAGACCTTACATATTTCTCCACCCCTCCCCAGGTCACACAGTCTAATCTGGGCTAGAAGCCAAAAATCAATCCAGGTAAGCAAGTACATTTTACATGCCACACACCAAACCCCAATTCCAGAAGATGAATACTCAAAACTATGCAAAACAGCCACTGCAGATTGGGAGATGGTGTCCCACAGCACTTCTACCACAGCATTATGCAGACAGCTTCATAGGTAACATAAGTAACCACTGCTGTACGCAGTTGCAGTCAGCATGGTGAAAGACACTAGCAAGCATTTTCAGCTTCAGAAGTTGAAACTGAAAGAGTATGAATGAAAGTGTTAAGAGGTGATCATTGCTCTCCAGTATTCTGGAGCCCCAGCCCAGGAGAAGATACCATTGAAAACATCTTGTGCGGTTACACAACCACCAAGAGGAAGAGGCACGATGACAGACACAGGTAGAACTAGATGAGGTTTACAATATTATTAAGGTCTTTGGAGACATGGACTGAAAAAAGCGTGGAGATGTGCTCATCTACTCAAGACCAGCTGAAGATGAACGAACACTGGCCTACAAGCATTATAGCTGCCCTGCTGCATCTGTGTAGTGGTTCTGGGCATCACCCGCTCTCCCCTCCACCCCCCAACAAGGATTCACCTGGACTAAACTCAGCCATCTGGAAGTTAAAGAATGAAGCTTTTATATTCACAGCTTAGCACAATTTACAAGCAGATATATACAATATATTACAAATATTTACAACTATATACAGTTATATACAAGTTAAAAGTAACACAGAAATACAAGACCACTCCCAGAAATCAGAGTCCCCAGGAGGGGCTCCAAACCACCCCTCCACCTTTTTTCCACCCTCTCTCTTATCTCAGAATCTCTCTTACATGCAGGGTGAGCTGGAAAGGTCAGCAAGGGGTGTTAGAAGCAGAATGATCAGTTGGAAAATGTGCAGGGTCAGGCAGCAGAGCTAATATGGCAATACCCAAGCAGAGACTGTCTTATCTATGTTTGTGTTTGTGCTTTTACACATCCCAGCAGAATGACTGGGTAATATAGACATCACTTTATTTTCTTTTCACAGCCAATGACCTAATTTCTGTCATTAAAATATTCCAATTAGCCTCAAACCAGCATACCCTGTTCATGAGTTCTGTGGAAAGGCATAATTAAGGTATGCACAAGTTCCCTGGTCTGGTCAGACACACCTTCAGACTGAAGAAAATCTGACCTGAAGATAGATCAGAATCAAAAGCATTGAGTAGATTGAGATCAAAAGCAGATTAATATTAGCTCATAGTGGCAACATACTCTCTCAGACCTACTGCAATGCCTTTACCATGCCTTTTTTTTTTTTTTAATTACAACCATAGTGTTGGTCAACATTGAAATAAAACATGAATCTTACCTGGTTTTGTCCCATGCCATGACATGGGTACAGTATGATCCTGTGTCCAGTTACTTGATGTTCATTTTTAGGGTTATAATCAAAACAGAAGTTTGCCATTCCTCTATTCTTCAGCTAATCAAAACAAAATAACAAAGTATTAATCTGAAGTATGGAAGATATGTTGCAGTACTTTACACTCACAAGCTTACATCTAGGAGCTAGTGCAAATTAACTGGGATAGAGCAAATGGATCCAATGGCAACATTTGGCTCACCAAGGGCAATGAGGCTGGTGAGAGGCCTCGAGCACAAACCCTACGAGGAGAGGCTGAGGGAGTTGGGATTGTTTAGCATGGAGAAGAGGAGGCTCAGGGGAGACCTCATTGCTGTCTACAACTACCTGAGGGGTGGTTGTAGCCAGGAGGAGGTTGCTGTCTTCTCTCAGGCGGCCAGCACCAGAACAAGAGGATACAGCCTCAGGCTGTGCCAGGGGAAATTTAGGCTTGAGGTGAGGAGAAAGTTCTTCACTGAGAGAGTCATTGGCTACTGGAATGGGCTGCCCAGGGAGGTGGTGGAGTCGCCGTCCCTGGAGCTGTTCAAGGCAGGATTGGACGTGGCACTTGGTGCCATGGTCTAACCTTGAGCTCTGTGGTAACAGGTTGGACTTGATGATCTGTGAGGTCTCTTCCAACCTTGGTGATACTGTGATTTCTCTGTTACTAATGTGGTTATAATACAACTGTTGGGACCATCTTCACTTCAGGCACTGAAGCAGCCAGACACAACCGCTTCCCCTAAGAATGGCACCATGTTACAGTGCATTTGCAAATGAAGTAGGCAGGAATTATGAAAAGCTGTGTTGAAACCCAACAAACCAGCAATTCAGGCAGAACAAAAGAGTCTGCCATGTCTTTTTTCCCCCTGTAGGATATACTTCTCAATTTCTTATGCATGCTTTTCTCACTTTGTCAAATGGGCAGTGTCAGTGGAATTCATTCTAAAAGGACTCCAGTAATTTCTGAAGGTTGAACAAGCAGACAGATTTCAGGACTAGAAATTACCAAAGCAGGCAAGATAAACCTTTGGAAAGAGACACTTGATGTGATATTAATTCTTTATTAGTATTGCTGATCTCTGACACAATAGGTGCAGTCCTGGACTTAGCCAGGATAGGGTTGTTTATTTGTTTGTTTATTACAAGAAGCTGGCAGGGGCCACAGCTAAGAGAGCCAGCTGAACCAGCCAATGGACTATTAGATGCCAAACTGACATCATGGCCTCATAAGGTGAGGGCTGGCCAAGTAAGCACAGATGTTTCAAGTAAGTGGCTGACTGCATGCAGCAGGGTCAGGCAAACAGGCTGGGCCACTGCTGTCAGTACAGCATTTTGCATCACTTGCTTTATATGCTACTTCATCAGTATTGTTGTTATTCCTTCTCTCTTTGTGTTGTTCTGTTAAACCCTCCTTATCTCAACCCACAGGATTTTTGTCTTTTTCTGCCAATCTTTCTCTCCAGCCCACCTCAGGGTGGAGTTGAGGCGAAGGGAGGCAGTTGTGTAAGCAGCCTCGTAGCCAGCTGGAGCTATACCACAACTGTACAACTTTCATATTGTAAAATATTAAGTTACATGACTTTAAAAATTAAATTGCCAAGGATTTGCATTTAAGTATTCAAGAGACAAAAGTAACTTGACAATAAGTTAAATGATGCCATAACAATTAGTAACTCCTGGTACTAGTTATTTAACCAAATTCAAAATTACACAGAGCAAAACAGGTTCTGTAAACTAAGTTCAAGCTGAGTGCCCCTGTTACTGACTGCAGTTATATCACAGACAAAAAAAAAATCAGCAGTAGATCTCAGAAGAGTTACTTCAGCAAGGTGTAATCTTCCCTAATCATGATTAACTGTATCCTCAGCTTCTTAAAATGAAGAATGAATGGGCACAAAGGAACTGCAGAAGGCTAAAACCAAACAAAGACAAACCCTGCAGGAACTGAACCCACAAACCCACCACAGAGCGAACCATACAAGTCAGAAAATTAAATACTTGTGTTCTACAGATACTCTTCTTTCCCTGCTTTCACTTTAATTGCTATTTAATATCTTATTTCCACTGCTTTGTGCCCACTCTCACTAAGGGATGCCCAAGCTTCCAGTGCTCTGCATACCTAAGCTATCAGCCCAAGGCAACAGCAGTATATTGGGAGACTGGGAAGGACCACGGAGCCACCATGCCTTGGGACCCCTTGCAGGGCTGCTGGGGTTGTGAGGGTCTCCTTTCAGAGCCAAATGTATATATTTGGATCCAAGCTCTAACTTTACATGCCATGTGTCTCTTAATTGCTCTCTGAATGTTTTCAATATACATTTGGTGTAATTTTTCAGGATAGGATAAACTAACATCTGAATGTGGTATATAATAAGATTCATCCTTAGTTTAGTGCCCAAATTTACCTGAAGCAAAAGAAAACCCCAGGCAACATTTCTACAGAAAGCACTGCCTGATTTGATGGGAAAGCATTAAACCACTGCACCCCTCCTAAAGCTGTCAAAAGAAGACATTTTGTTTACCTTCATAACACTAGGCAAGGATTACACTTAAAAAAAAGAGGAAATAAGCATGATGATTTACAGATGATTTTTAACATTATCATGGAACTACATAAACAATACAATTTCAGATTTCTACATTACACATCAAGAAATGCCAGCTTAAAGTCATAACTAGTTTAAAATGGTAACCGTGTCTCTAAAAACATAAATCAGTTTCAGTTGTCAACAGCTGTCCTCTGGATCAGAGCCCCCTTTGTATGTTTAGTAATGTATGATTTTGTCTACCTACTTGCTCCAAGGAAAGACAAACACATCAAAGCCCTTATCAGTGGTGCCTTTCCAGACAACCCAATGTCTTCACTACTACTCCAAGCATGCAGTCTTGACTGTCAGCCCCCAGCACATGCTCGAGCATCCTTTTTGTGGCCTGGAATTTTCAATAACCTGTTTTAAAATGCTATGCACCACCAGAACTACAGGAACTCTCCTATACATGTTACTCCTTGTCCAAATACAGGCAGCAAAACAAAAGTTGTGCAAAAGATTATTAACTTCACCCTCATTTCAGATGGTTTAAAGCTGAACCTGTACTGCCAGGATTCTCCCATGTATGTTCTCTCATTTTTGACTCTCATGCATAAATGCTTGTGATATGTGCAGGTATATTTCTAAACATAGACAGTCCATGTATTAACATGACTCTTGTGGTTTGTTTCATCAGGTACTAGTAAATGTTCTCTTATACCCACACTTTATCAGGAAGCCCTAATAGATGTTCATGGCCTAATCTGGGGGAATAGTGCATACTAAGCTGTTAAATGACCTGATCTGAAATGACAAAGATTTGAAAATCTGATTCCAGCATAATCTATGCCAAAAATAAATAAATAAATTAACCCCCACCCTCTGTTGCAAGAAAGGTAAAAGTATGGGAGAATTTATGAAAGCATTATTTTCCCTTATTAAATAAGAACACAATTTAAGTTCCTTTTACATGCAACAGTCCTATCAAAACAGTAATCATCCAGTCACTTTTGAAGCTATCTTTGTTCTCATATCCACCATAAACAAGTCATGCAATAAGAACAAAATTTTCTCCGTGGCTTACCTGAATTCTTTTGCAGAATGCTGCATTAAAGAAACAGAAGCAAGAAAAAATGTTGATCACCTTGCCATTAACACACATCTCAGTTCTAAAAAATTCTGCCCATGCAGGATTATTGGCTGTGTCTTTCTACAGCATTTGCCTCTTATTGAAATGTTGCAGCTGTGGTCTCCTCCATTTGGAGGCTGGCAAAGGTACTAAAGAGCAATTTATCCCTTACTGCTTGGAGATATCTAAATCTGTTGTTTCCTAACATCTGGACACTTGCATATAATGACACAATACAGATGGCACTCTGAAAATAATTCTTAGGTTTTGGGGGGTTTTAAGACAAAATCCATTTCATACAACTGTAAGCAAAGCATCAACAAAAGATTTGACATTACAACTTCATTACATTAGTTGATAAATACAGCCAGTGGAACACAGCCAAACTTTCTCTTCATCCATAAAACAGATCAGAATCCTCTTTATTCTGCCACAGTGGCATTGCTGCTGATGCATTAGTGGTATGAGTGGCTGATACTGTGGGACACACCAAGAGGTGAATTTGTACTAAGCCAATGGCTTCAGGGTTCTGACCAGGCATAAGCTTTTACCTCAAAGGTGATCTGAGCAATCACAGAGAACAATTTGACTGAGTGTGTGGCATTTTCTTATCACTCTTTTTGGAAAAATGATTGCAAATATCATCAGATTTCTGTTAAGTGCAATGCTGAAATGGGTATGCAACATAGATGACTAAAATCCTCTGAAGGAGTCAATAAGACACTGCTGTTGGAATTCAGTTGCTCACTCCAGCCTCTCTCTGGGAGGCTCAAGAACGTAGAAGCACATCTCAAGTGATGGCGTCTTCGCTTGGGATAAAGATCAAACACTTGAACTTCTTCCATTTTCTTTAAAGCCTTCAGAGGCTGTACAACTTATAGAGTGGTGAATATTTTCTTGTGAAAGGCATCAGATCTCCAGGTCTAGTCAGCCATAACCTTAGGTCCCAATTCATACTGAAGTGATAGCTCTACAAATTGTGTGATAATGCAGTTATAGAGAGATAACCTAAAGGAGGCTGTTTTGGAGCATGACAACTGAGAACTTCTAATGCCAGACATGTAATAATCTCTTTGACTATGTAATTTCAGCCACACAGCTAAGATCTCTTCTTCTGTAAGCCTGTCCATATATATCACCTGCTACTTTGATAATTTACAAAATTGCCTTTTTTGTCACAGGTGGAAAACTTTTCCATAGTTATAAAGGCTTAACATTTTTCCTTCTTATTTCCCCCCCACCCCAAAGGTTATCTCTGGTCTAAATTAAATTAAAATCATAACTAAGAATGTGGAAATTCATTGAAGACAAGATGGTCTTGGCAGGAAATGTGGAAGGAAGCTACTAACAGAAAAATTATTTCTCAGCTGATTCAGTCACTCAAAAACACCTTTAGGAGTAGGAAGCAAAAAGAGCTATCAGCTAGGTAAGTAGCCACAATGGACATCTACCAGCTTGGTTGCTTCACATTCAGCTGCAAGATCAGCTACAAACTGTTTCAAAAGAACAAAGGAAAACTTCTGGTATCAAAACGTAATACAGTCTCACTGCCAAGTGGTCAAACTTTCAGAAAAGGAGAGATACAATCCTGAGGTTTGTGTCCACACTGGTTGTTAACAGCAATCTGGATGCCAAGCTAAAAGCCAAATTCATCAGATGACCACAACCTTTACCTCAGCTATGTGCCCTGAATGCCAGCTATACTTAGTACACCTCAGTAGAGGAGAGGAATCCTATTTCCTAGGCTTGAAGCCACTCATTTCCACAGTCACAAAGAGCACGTAGAGATGCCAGCACTGCCCAGCTCCTCCTTTTCACCTAGCTGCACAATGCAACAACAGCACAGTGCTAATATGAAACACAAGATGAAGTTCCTAGTACACCATCCCTCCCCAGGGCAGCTAAGGTCTGAACAGGCTTAGTCTGGCCTAAATACATGGGCAATCTGCACAGCATACAGACCTGGGTGGGGTTCAGGTTTTTTTAAGCTTTCACAAGTGCATATTCAAGGATGGCCAAATCAGATGCCACAGCAGAAAAAACAGACATCACTGCTCCACACAAGAACCTAAATGGGACTGTCAGCCTTTCCAGAAACACTAATATCTTATTTAAACTCACTCAGAGTCTTCAGAGTCTACCAATCTCACTTCCACCATAGAATCATAGAATCAACCAGGTTGGAAGAGACCTCCAAGATCATCCAGTCCAACCTAGCACCCAGCCCTATCCAGTCATCTAGACGATGGCACTAAGTGCCTCATCCAGTCTTTTCTTGAACACCTCCAAGGACGGTGACTCCACCACCAAAAGCAAATCAAACAAAAAATCCAAGTAAAATTGTTTAGTTCATGTTGCATACAAAATTCCAAAGCTACCTCGATCCTAAGGACCAGAAACACACTGCTTGTACAGCTGCCCAGGACACTGCATGGCTTAAAAATGGCAGCTGCTTGAACCAAGCCAGAAGACCAAATTGTGTAACCACAAAAGGGCTGAGGCTGAAAGAAACCTTTAATGACCATCTAGTCCACCCTCCCTTCCCATGGGCAGTGACATCTTCCATTAGATAAGGTTGTTTGAACCTGACCTCAAGAGACTCTTCCAGTGCCTCATCATCCTCACTGTGAAAAATGTCTTCCTTATATCTGTATATAGATGTAAGATAAACCATGTGAGCATGACTATGCCCCTACTCTGGCAGCTGAGCTGCCTTGAGAAGAAATTTGATGCACTCTCACTCAGACCTCAGGAAGCTTCTATTTCACCTAGTACACCACTGCACAAAATGATACTGGAAGCTCAAATGTGCAGTCAGATTAACCTCCATACATCTCCTTTGCTCTTTCACTAGAACAGTGATAGGGACTTACAATGTGCTCCTACAAAGATGCTGTGCAAAGAAGTGAATACCCTGGAAGTTGTGGCAATTGATTTTTTAAGTAGTTCATGTAGTTACCTTCCTATCTAAATGCTCCTATCTCATGCAGCAATTGAAATTTCCAAAATTTCACCTTCTAATGGCCTCTGCATAGCCTTAATGGATGAAATATTACAGTTTGAACTTCACTCTACTGTTCCATTACTGGAACTTCTATGGAAAAGTCTGACTTAAAAAAAGAAACCAAAACATTTAATGAATGAAATAATTCTGATAATAATTTTGATATCATCACTTCTTGAAATATGATTTTGTTCACGGTATTGATGCTGCATCATTTGGGTACTCATTTTACTAGTAAGTGGCCCCTCAGCAAGTTTGCAGATGACACTAAGCTGTGTGGCACAGCTGACTTGCTGGAGGGCAGAGATGCCATCCAGAGGGACCAGGACAGGCTGGAGAGGTGGGCCCAGGCCAACCTCATGACATTTAACAAGGCCAAGTGTAAGGTCCTGCATCTGGGTTGGTGCAAAGCCAGGCACAGATACAGGCTGGGTGGTGAATGGCTGAGAGCAGCCCTGAGGAGAAGGACCTGGGAGTCTGGGTTGNGGGAGCCTACAGGAAGGCTGGGGAGGGACTATTGACAAGGTCTAGTAATGTCAGGACGAGGGGTAATGGGTTTAAGATGGAGAAGGGGAGATTTAGACTGGATGTTAGGAGGAAGTTCTTTACAGTGAGGGTGGTGAGACACTGGAATGGGTTGCCCAGGGAGGCTGTGGATGCTTCCCTCCTTGGAGGTGTTTAAAGCCAGGCTGGATGAGGCCTTGAGCAACCTGCTCTAGTGGGAGGTGTCCCTGCAGGGGGTTGGAGCTGGATGATCCTTGAGGTCCCTTCCAACCTAAACCATTCTATGATTCTATGATTCTGTTTCCCTCATTTCTAGGCCTTAAGCAGTTTACAAGAAAGCAAATGTAATTCAGGATAAAATATTCAAAATTAATTATGTTTACATAATCTTTCAGGCAGTTAACCTTTTAGACAACCAAGCTCAGTACAGACAGTAAAAAAAGTTATCTATGCAGCAGGAGGAAAAATAATAGCAGTCAGTGCATGGCACTGAGGGCTGCTCAGTAACTCTTGCATTTATTTCAGTAATATATAGGTAATCTTAGACAGAGTTTTCAAATTCAGTGTAAAGATTTTCAAGACAGGGAGTAAGTTCCATATCCTTTTGCAATTTCTTTGAACAAACAAATAAGCTCACACTAAGCGAAGCTGGTAACAAAGCTGACACTTTTAAACACAGTATGTTTGTGAACCAGAAAAAGAACTACATGGCTAGGGCAGGAGTGAAGAACAGCATCAGTGATTCACTGAAGTTAGCAGACAGCACTCAATATCCACAAGCTGGCTCAATCAGTAGGTGTCATCTTTGCATTGCTATTTTCTTAAGAATATAACTGCACTTTAATCACATTTTAATTCTTTCTGCCAAAAAAAAGGGTGCATTCTTATCATGCTCACAATTAGATTACAGCATTTAAGAACTGTTTTTAGAGAATATATTACACTGTAGATACTTAGAGCAGCTTTGAGCAAGAATTATTATTTCTAGGTGTTGTCAACACTTGTCTAGAGGAAGACACACGCAGTTAAATCACAAAAGGAACTGTACAGATCCCTTTCCCTCCCCTGCAGGTTGAAGAGGTATCACCACCATTCATCTTCTGGAGAGCAAAGGGTGGAGGTAGATGGGAGGATAAGGTTTTTGAAGTGCTCCTGGAAGATAAAACTTACAGTATCTTACTGCTTCAACTGTCTCTGACTTTGCAAGTGATTCAGCATAAAAAAAAAAAACCAAAAACCAAGCCAATGTTGTACTGGTGTCTGCTCAAAGTACTGGCTATCACCTTTCAAGTTAGTGATCACACAAAAAGACTAACCCAGGTACAAGATCCAAGAAAAAATGAGGAGGGTAGCTACTCTCTCAGAGGCTCCTGAGGACTTTTCTGTCCACTTACATGCTCCCTATAGGAGCTTCTACAGCTCCCCGTAGGAATTACAGCTCCTTGTGAGAAATCACAGCCTTTTGACACTAAGATAGGTTTTGTTCAGCAAGTAACAAAGCTATTGGGGAAGACTGCGGGGAGAATTGAGTCCTGTATGCTCTTTACACCCCCAGTGATCACGGTTTTTCCTCCAGTCAAGGAGATCCAGCAGAGACTTGGTAACTAAAGTGCAGGTGGCAGCAGGACGTGACTGTTGTGATAAGGTCTGAATGGACTGCAGCAGTGTGGGAATGCGGCTTACCTAGATCTGCAGTGATCGAGTTAGCAGCAAAAGTGCTTCTAATGCATTGTGACACTGGTAATCAGGAAGGTATTTTATACATCTTTGCCTGGCAGAAAAGTGCAGTCTTGTCCTCCTAATAAGCCACACAGCAGATATCTGCTGATATTTCAGAGGGAGCAGATACTTGCTGCATCATCTCTGCCTTCGTTCTTTCCAAATGAGATTATAGCAACATGATATACATGGAGCTATAGTTCATATGTATAGGCTGCAAACAGCATAGAAAGTTACTGACTCTTAGAAGAGGAGAAGATTCTAATACTGAACCAGTGCAAATTGCTTGTGAATCTGTGCTGGTCTAAAGTGATCCCTGGATTAAAAATTAACATGTTGGTTTTGATGTACAAAATCCTGTATGATCTAGGAGCACACAGCACCAGCTCCCATCACCAGAGCATCATAGTTTTCATTGGATAAAATGTGTAAATACATGTTACAAAGCACACCCTTTCTATTTTCAAGTCATCAATTAAAAACTAAAATTATTTGGTGCTCTCTTTTTTTTTTTTTTTTTGCTACACAACATTTCAAGAAATAAATGAGTCTTCCTTGAATGCCTTTAACAGTCTCAAGATGTCACTTGGAAGCTGTAATTCATGAAAGCATTACCTGCTGTATAGGGTTAACACTCCAGGGGGAGTAAACCCTGAATCTGACTCTAAGTGATGGTTAGCCCACTCCCCCTTCCTGTCCCATAAAAGCAGGGGGACTTCCTGTTCCTCTCCCTCTCTGGACCACTCTGCAGCTCTCTGCACCCACTCTGTGCATCTCTCTGCTCCCACTCTGTGCATCTCTCTGCTCTGTGATTACCACCATTTACCATCTGTTCCTGGTTTTGGTTTTACCACGTGGCCAGCACCCATGAGGCAGTCAAAGCCACCACCATCACAAACTCGGCTTGTATTTATACCTTTTGTATTTGTTATTTCTCCTTCCCTACACCTTTGTAACGTCCCTACCTCTGGTAGCCTTTTAAGTTATTGTTAAACTTTTTCTTTTTAACTTCCAAATCGAGTGAGATTGATTTATTTGGGTGTGCTTACCTTTCCTCTCTACTTCTAAGTCCTTTATTTTATTGGGAGGGAGGGAGGGAGGAGAGGGAAGGGCACTTCACAAATTGTTATTGGTTCTATCAAATTTATTAGAGTCTCTGAAAATTAAAATTAGAACCGAGACACCTGCTCTCAGAGAACTCCTTCACAACCAGCATCCCCTAGAATAAAGTTTTGATAGAAACTGTATTTTAAAGCCTACCATTTCTGACTGAATTTTACCAAAATCCCAAACTGATTTTGGCATAAAAATACCTTCATGCTGAGCTAGCAGAAGAGCTCAGAAAACTGTGAGAGGGCCCCTTCTCAGCAGCCACATACCATTCCAAAGAAGCCTGGTCTGTCCTCGGGTACATGAAGCTCTGGGTACACGTTGTCCAAGAACCATTTGAAGTCCTTACATTTCAGCTTCTCTCGAAGCAGTCTCCTTTCTGTCACATCTCCATATGGTTCCTGAAGAAAAAAGGAATTAAAAAAAAAAAAAAATTAAAACCCCCCAACAGAACAGATGCTCTCTTTTAAACTATCTGTATACATTAATAGGAGCCGTATGTTAAAGTGATGAGTAGGACTTCTAGTCAGGAAAAATCCCCATGTTGGAGTGCTGGATTTGGTTTCATTATCCTTACATAGGAGCACAGAATCATAGAATGTTAGAGGCTGGAAGGGACCTCAAAAGATCATCTGTTCCAGTCCCCCTGCCAGAGCAGGATCACCTAGAGCAGATCACACTGGAACGCATCCAGACTGTTCTTGAATATCTGCAAAGAGGGAGACTCCACAATGCCTCTGGGCAGCCTCTTTCAGTGCTCTGTTACCCTCACAGGGAAAAAATTCTTCCTCAGGTTCACATGCAACCTCCTATGCCTCAATTTCCACCCATTGCCCCTTGTCCTGTCACTGGGCATCATCAAGAAGAGGCTGGCTCCATCTTCCTGGCACTCATCTCTTACATATTTATAAATATGAATGAGGTCACCCCTTAGTCTCCTCTTCTCCAAGCAAAAAGCCCCAGCTCCTTCAGTTTCTCCTCATAAGGAGGATGTTCAACTTCCTTAATCATTTTTGTGGCTCTGCACTGGGCTCTCTCAAGCAGATCCCTGTCCTTCTTAAGCTGGGGGGCCCAGAACTGGACACAATACTCCAGATATGGCCTTACCAGGGCAGAGTAGAGGGGCAGGAGAACCTCCCTCGACCAACTAACCACAGCCCTTCTAATAGACCCCAGAATGGCATTGGCCTTCCCGGCCACCAGAGCACCCTGCTGGCTCACGGCCATCCTTCCATCCACCAGGACTCCCAAGCCTTTCTCCCCTTCACTGCTCTCTAGCAGGTCAGTCCCCAACCTATACTGATACCTGGCATTGTTCTTTCCCAGGTGCATGACTCTACACTTGCCCCTGTTGAACTTCATTGAATTTCTCCCTGTCTAAGTCTCTTTGAATGGCAGCACAGCTCTCTGGTGTGGCAGCCACTCCACCCAGTTTGGTGTTGTCAGCAGGTTTGCTGACAGTGCCCTCTGTGCCCTCATCCAGGTCATTAATGAATGCATTGAATAATACTGCTCCCAGTACAGACCCCTGAGGAACTCCACTAGTTACAGGCCTCCTAGACACTGTCATTTGTTAAATGTTGAAAATAAAGAATTGGAATGGTGCACACAAAACTTTAAAATATTCTAGAAGATAGTTTGTCTGAGGAAACTGCACAAATCACAAAGTAAGAAAGTCCCTGAATACAGATTGCTGGGAACTGAGAAGGCATCTTGGAAAATAAAGCTTCCTTTAGCTGGGTAACTGTAAATCTCACAAGCAGTGAATGAATCTTGAGAATTCTAAATTATTCCATTCCATTACCCATTGCATTTTCATCTATCATTACCTGTACAGACAGTTATACACTCAACTGATGACATCTGTAAAATCTGCTAATGATTCCTTTGAAATGCATAGTTTTGGCTGGTGGGGCATAGGAAATCTGAAACAGTCACAGAAAAGCTACTGCTGCAGACTCTTCCCTGTCTATAGACTAGAGCAGAGTTCACATCTTTTTATGTCTGCCTTCAAAAATTGTGCTAGTTTGAAGCTAGCTAGAATGTTTTGGTGAGAAGGACTAGATAATAGGCTGTGAAATGAAAACAATGATGATGTCTACTTTGCTCACAGTCTTGCTGAGATGTGCAGAAAGGAAAAAGCAAAATATTAGATAAAGTCACTTCACTTGGCACTTCGCTCTGGGCTCTTTGCCTGACAGAGAGCTGAGGCTGCTGGCTGAACTCCATCTTGCTTTCTAACCTCACCCTCCATTTGCTTTGGCTGATTCACCTTTGCTTCTTAATCCCCCTGGCCAAACCTCCATTATTCCTTGGGATTGGGGTAAGGTTGAGAGGGGTAGGGGGAAGGTGACGGGGGTGGTTGAGAACCCCTCCTGGGGACTCAGGTTTCTGGGAGGGGAGTTGTGTTTCTGTATAACTTTTACCTTGTCTATTTCTGTCTATAACTGTATATACTGTAAATATTTGCTTGTAAATTGTGCTAGCTGTAAATATAAGCTTCATTCAAAATTTCCAGAGCCATCTGAGTCTAGTCTGGGTGATTTCTAAAGTGTGTGTTGGGGGGGGGACACACCCAAACCACCACAAAAATCTATCTTTATATTATATTGACCAGGGACTTCAGACGGTGAGGCATGAGACACTGTTTGCAACCCCAGAGTTTTACAGGTTGCCTGACACACTCTTTCATCAAACCACAAAGGTATTTGCATTTCTGAAAGCTATGGAAATACCAGTGGAAACAAAAAGCAGATGTAAAGCAGAGGCAGAGACGTCTGATGCAAGAAACAAACAGCAAGATGCATTGGCTTTTGAGGTCTGAACATTAATCTTGAAGCAAAACTTTATGGAACCAGATTCTGTAGCTGTAGCATCAATCATTTTGCCATTATGCTATGGAACCGAATATTTGGGTTAGATGAAGCGAAACGTCCTGAACTCAACCGCTGCAACAAGTGGTGCACCGAGTATTACAGACAGCAGAGTGCGTTGGCAGTAGCTCAGAGATGTGCAAAAAACCCCACACATCTTACATCCACCGTCTTACAATGAACCAATAAGCAAAACTAACACACAGATATCTATCCTTCAAAGCTCACATTCTGTCTTCACTGACATTAGTGGCTCAGAACGGTACAAGAAAACTTTACAGCATTACAGCTTGTATTTGACAAGCAGAACTGGATTGGCATTGCCTGTGAGCTCCCATCTTGAGATACACAAAACTCCTATTTCTCTCAAAGTCACAGTCCAATAATAAAACCTAAATGGCTTTTAGGATGTTAAACAATTATTACAAATGCATAGACTACAATAATCTAATTACCCAGTCAAATTCAAAGGAACACAAGACGGAGGCTAACAAAATTCAGCCTCCTCAGTGTTCCACAGCATATCCTTTAAAGCCCAGTGGTTTCAAGAGAGCACTTTCCCTCACCACTGTCTATTGGGGTAGGCCATTCAGATGTGGAGAGCCCGTCACCCTGCCTGGTCCCTAAGCTTTGGTCCAGCATAGCCAGAGGTAAGTACCCAGCAGCCCACCCCAAGGCAGTTCTCCCTTTCACAAAACCAGGAAGCCAGCACTCAGCAAACCTTCTGTGAAAAGAGCAGTGCCTGGGCAGATGAAGCATCTCCATTAACAAGCAACAGCAGAGAGTGATTTCTTTTAGGCCTGAAGTTTGGACTTTGTGTCAGAGGTTCATATAAGTAGTTTCTGAACATTGAGAGGGTATTCCAGTGTTATTGTCTTTCAGCCTACAGGCTCCTCAGGATAAATACATCCAAGCTATGAATTTACATGCCGCTCTACTGTTCTGACCTGCTCAATTTTTAGAGTATTTATCTCTTGACAATTTTTGCAAGTGGTTTTATGCTTTCTTCCTAGCAGAAGTTCAGGGGCAGACCTCACTGCTGTCTGCAACTACCTGAAGGGAGGCTGTAGCCAGGTGGGGATTGGTCTCTTCTCCCAGACAACCAGCAACAGAACAAGGGGACACAGCCTCAAGTTGTGCCGGGGGAGATCTAGGCTGGATGTTAGGAGGAAGTTCTTCACAGAGAGAGTGATTGGCATTGGAATGGGCTGCCCAGGGAGGTGGTGGAGTCACCATCCCTGCAGGTGTTCAAGAAAAGCCTGGATGAGGCACTTAGTGCCATGGTCTAGTTGACTGGATAGGGCTGGGTGCTAGGTTGGACTGGATGATCTTGGAGGTCTCTTCCAACTTGGTTGATTCTATTCTATCCTATTCTATTCTAAAATAAAAAAAAAAAAAACCACCATTATTCACAAGCAAAGAAACAAACAAAACCACCCCAAAAGAAAATACAGCACACACACACTAAATAAAAATAAACAAAATAGAAAACGACAACAACAAACCACAACCCACAACTGATAATACTCCAAATGTTTTAGCATGAGAACGTTCATCTGAGTTTCCAGGACTGCTTTTAATTTATCTTTGTAATATTGATTTTTTTTAAAGTCTTGTGCCAAAGTAAATCAAACAGAAAAATCCATTTTGTCTTACATCTATCCAAAGCTTTACAGTTATCACAAGACAGCTAATTTTGCTAAAGATTATCACCATAATGTTCACTTAAAGATCTGCTGTCCCTTGGACCTTGTTGATTAGCATTCATTACTTGTGTGTCTCTTCTGTAATTCATTATTTATGGGATCCTGTAACAGCTGTTTCACAGAAGTCCCCAGTTCAGGCTAAACAGCTCCTCCTCACTTGGGTCACCTTGCTTAACCTTATTTTTTCATTTATGCATTTATTCATTTAACACTGCACAAATGTGGCCACCTTCTAGCCTTACAGAATTTCTGATCTTTTCCATGGAATTAAAAATTAACTATATATACACTTAGTCTGTATTTGGGAAATAGGGCCATAAAAATGATCAGTGAGTTGAAGCACCTCTGCTATGAGGACAGACTGAGGGAGCTGGGGTTGTTCATGCTGGAGAAGAGATGGCTCCAGTGAGACCTAATAGTGACCTTCCATTATCTGAGGAGGGCCTACATGAAGGATGCAGAGGGACTGTTTACAAAGGCCTGTAGTGACAGAATGAGGGACAATGGCTTCAAATTAGAGAAGAGTAGATTTAGATTGCATGTTAAGAACAGGTGCTTTACTATGAGGGTGGTGAAACACCTGAAAACACTGCTCAGTGAGGTGGTTGAGGCCCTTTCTATGGAGGTAGAATCAGAATCAATCAATTGGTTGGAAGAGACCTCCAAGATCATCCAGTCCAACCTAGCACCCAGCCCTATCCAGTCTACTAGACCATGGCACTAAGTGCCTCACCCAGGCTTTTCCTGAACACCTCCAGGGATGGTGACTCTACCACCTCCCTGGGCAGACCATTCCAATGGCAAATCACTCTCTCTGTGAAGAACTTCCTCCTAAGGAAGGTATTCAAGGTGAGGCTCAACAAGGCTCTGAGCAGCCTGGTCTAGTTGAGGATGTCCCTGCTTACTGCAGAGAGAGTTGGACTAGATGACCTTTGGAGATCCCTTTCAGCCTGGACCACTGTATGATTCCATGAAAATGTTTCATAAAGCACAAAAAAATAAATATAAAAAAAGCAATTAATGTTAAATATTAGCTAAATTAATAGTTAATTAATTGAAAACAAACTCTGTGGAAATTCCAAGAACAATGAACTTCAACTCACCAGGCGAGCATGTGGGTTTCGGTGGTAATAGATCTCTTTATAGTCATCCATCCACACCTCTGCGGCACGCACACTGTTTGCCAAAGCTTTAGACCGTGAGTATGGAGCTTGTTTGGGGAAAATGTGGCCCACGTGTGAGCAAGGGTGGATCTCAAGGCTTCCTCCACACTGCCATATCTGAACAAAGAATTGACACTCTGCATCAGTAACTTGAAACTTTGCAAGTAGGAGAATACGGTAGTAGTAAGTCTTTGCAAGGATAATACCTTCCTAAAAGCATCAGAGTATGCTGCAAGCAATGCATACAGCAATTGTGTGTCTCATTCATTGGCAGTAACAACATCCTTGTGAAGCAAGGGCAAATCATTGGGAGTACCAAGTAGATAACGTCATATACAGTTTGCAATTATCCCTTTCTCAGTTTTGCTTTCTCTGAAGGTCTGTGGTCTACAAGGCAAGTTATGTAGGCACTATTATGAACAGAGATATATTTTCAGTCCTTAATTTTCATGTTCTGGTCATATTATTGGAGAATGATAACTTGTGTTTCCATTTCTATATTCACTATTGCAGAAAAGAGGTGTGGGTACCTGGTCATAAAATATAACCTTTTTCATTGGAAAGAAAAAGCAAAGTAATTCTCTGACTGACCCATGGTGGTCCAGCCACCATTAGTGAAACAGGTTCTCCTATATAAACCAACATTCCTACTTGCTGTCAAGGAAAAGTACTTAGAATCATAGAATGGTTTTGGTTGGAAGGGACCTCAAGGATCATCCAGCTCCAACCCCCTGCCATAGGCAGGGACACCTCCCACTAGAGCAGATTGCTCAAGGCCTCATCCAGCCTGGCCTTAAACACCTCCAGGGAGGAAGCATCCACAACCTCCCTGGGCAACCTGTACCAGTGTCTTACCACCCTCACTGTAAAGAACTTCCTCCTAACATCCAGTCTAAATCTCCCCTCTGCCAGCTTAAACCCATTACCCCTCGTGCTGACATTACTAGACCTTGTCAATAGTCCCTCCCCAGCCTTCCTGTAGGCTCCCTTCAGATACTGGAAAGCCACTCTAAGGTCTCCTCAAAGCCTTCTCTTCTCCAGGCTGAAGAGCCCCAACTCTCTCAGCCTGTCCTCATAGCAGAGGTGCTCCAGCCCTCTGAGCATCTTCGTGGCTCTCCTCTGGACTCACTCCAGCAGTCCTGGAAGCAAAGAACAGATCCTGGAATTTTTCCATCCTATCCGAGTGATCTAATTCACAATTCAACATAGCCTGGGTGATTCTCTGTTTATCTCTGTTAATGCTATGCTTCTTTCTAGCAACATTAGAGGAATCATCTGCACTCAGATTTGGCTGGAGTGGGATGGTGAGAAAGATAGGGGGGTTTCATCTGAGACTACTAGAAATATCTTCATGTAATGATCCCTTCTAAGTCTCAGTATTTTCTTTGCCTTTCCAATCTCCGAGCTCTTTTGGATAAGAACTATTATGTATGCAGTGCCCAGCACAGCAGTGGTCTCTGGGTGGTACTGCTGCACCTGTTACCAGAATTCATTCTGCCCTCATCCTCATGCCTTTAGCTCTCCCAGTCAGGAAATATATGGCTCTAGAGATAAAGCCCATAAACGACCAGGAAGCAGGGATACTAGTCTCAAGTCTCTCTGCAAACCTCTCCTTTGAAAACTGTGGACTCTTGGCAGTTCACCTACACAGCCCCTGACTTCAAGTTCAATGCAATTAAAGGGAAGCACGGCTAGACATTTTCCATTTATTACTACACACAATGTGGCAGAAAGCCTGTTTCTGACAGGTGCCTGAAAAAAAGTGTCTGAAATTATCATGTGGGAGGAAAGGCAGAACAGGATGTTGCTCTTGGAACACACAGGAGACTATCACCAATGGTTCTGATAGACTTCTCATAGAAGTTTCTTGAGAACTGGCACACCAGTGAGCTAATTCCACTCAAGTATTAACCATGCAGAGGTGGCAGCTCCTCTTCTTTGTAAATGGAGAATAAGAGAAATTAATTGACATATGTTTTAATTATATGTTATTCAAATGAACACAACAGGAATGAAAGCTATGAGGTAGCAAATAAAGTTTCTCTACTTAATGACAACAGATCAGATAGGACTTTTTTTCCCTCTCCCTCTTCCTGGGACTTTTAGGTATCCAGAAAGCCACAACAGAGGCTTTCCAAATACATAAGATGGATGTTGCCTTCAGACTGGTTGAGAGGGGGGGTTGTGGTTTTTTTCTTAATGTTACTTATTATTTCTCTTATATGTCTCAGTTTAGAAACCAATCACAGAATCACAGAATTACAGAAACATCCAGGTTGGAAGAGACCCTCAGGATCACCAAGTCCTACTCTACAAGATTCACCTTAAATCATATCCCTAAGCACCACATCCAAGCAACCCTTAAACACATCCAGGGTCAGTGAATCAACCACCTCCCTAGGCAGCTCATTCCAGTGCCTGACCACTCTCTCTGTGAAAAACTTCTTCCTAATGTTCAATCTAAACCTACCCAGCCTCAGCTTGAGGTCATTCCCCCTTGTTCTGTCTCTAACTACCTGTGAGAAGAGACCAGCTCCAGTCTCTTCATAATGTCCCTTCAGGTAGTTGTAGGCAGTAATGAGACCTCCCCTCAGCCTCCTCTTACTCAAACTAACCAGCCCCAGCTCCCTCAGTCGCTCCTCATAAGATTTATTCTCTAAACCCTTCCCTGGCTTTGTTGCCCTCCCCTGGACCTGCTCCAGCACCTCCACATCTCTCTTGTATTGTGCTGCCCAAAATGAATGTTGTCTCAGTTGATCTGGTTTTGGATATGATATCAGATCTTCACATGTGGCACAATATTGTGTCTAGTAACAAAACTATAAGCACTATACTATATATGTTTACATTTAAAACAAATGGTTTCCTTAATGGTATAGGAAATTCATCGTTCAACTATGGAGGGTGAGTAGTAGATAATCTTCACTTCCTGGATGTAACATTTTAATTTCTTGTTTTTCATGAGAGTCTTCTCTCTTCTTTTTTCTTTCTTTTGAGGTTACCAACATACTTGCCATTTGAACTGCAAGAAGATTACAGAGATTACAGAAGAAATCTAGAATTCTGTACTGGTATCTCAAACAACTTGTCTATTTTCAGATGTAGGTTGCGCAACTGCCAACCCCAACCTGAGAGCTGCTGTGAAACTAGTTATCCACTTTCACTTTGAGATCTCCTGTTTTGAGATCTGATTATAAATAATAGCTTCCTATATCCAAGATTACTTTTTTACAGTTGAATTTGATCGTGCAAGATCTGCTTGCCAGCAAATATTAAGCACCATGCAATTTATTACAGGTTAACAATTTCCATACTTCTTATATTCTGTACAAGCATTTGTTTATTGATGATTACTGTTTTGATGAGTCTGTTTTTAAATGAGATCATAGAATCAGAGAATCAATCAGGTTGGAAGAGACCTCCAACATCATCCAGTCCAACCTAGCAAGACCTCCAACATCATCCAGTCCAACCTAGCACCCAGCCCTCTTCAGTCATCTAGACCATGGCACTAAGTGCCTCATCCAGTCTTTTCCTGAACACCTCCAGAGATGGTGACTCCACCACCTCCCTGGGCAGCCCATTCCAATGGCAATCACTCTCTCTGCCGACAACTTCCTCCTAACATCCAGCCTATACTTCCCCCGGCACAACTTGAGACTGTGTCTTCTTGTTCTATTGTTGGTTGTCTGGGAGAAGAGACCAACCCCCACCTGGCTACAACCTCCCTTCAGGTAGTTGTAGACAGCAATGAGGTCTGCCCTGAGCCTCCTCTTCTCCAGGCTAAACAACTCCAGTTCTTTCAGCCTTTCCTCATAGGGTTTGTCTTCCAGGCCTTTCACCAGCCTTGTTGCCCTTCTCTGGACACGTTCCAGCACCTCAACATCTCTCTTGAGTTGAGGGGCCCAGAACTGGACAGAGTACTCAAGGTGTGGCCTGACCAGTGTTGAGCACAGGGGCAGAATAACCTCCCTCGTCCTACTGGCCACACTGTTCCTGATCCAGGCCAGGATGCCATTGGCTCTCTTAGCTACCTGGGATATGAGGAAAGGACCATAAAAACTACCAAAGGCAAAATGTGCAGTTAACAAGGAAGCACAATATTCTACTCTTCCATAATAAAGTCTAATTTAAATTAAGTAAAACTGACTGACTGTATCTCTGTTAAATTGCTGCCAAAAATGAAAGTTGTAGAAAACTTTATTTTTCAATAATTAAAATTCTGAATTTCTCTAAACCATGAGTGTAGGTTGCTAAGCAATGCTTATTAAATTCCGCTTCTTTCATTAAAACAGCTCAAAACTTCTCTTGTTTTCCCATTACAAGCAAAAAATTAAATACATTGCAGCAAAACAACTCCTCGAATGGTTTATTTCATTATATTTTCAGGGAAAACATTTCAACCTCTATATATAATCATGTAAAAATCAACAGTGATAAATTAAAGCAAGGAAGTCAACACAGAAACCCTAGCGGATTACCAAATGTTACCTAAGTGCCTCTGCAGAAGATTCTCCCCTAAAACAACTTCAACCTTCTGCAACAGAGAAGCAAATTAGATTTCATGCGTATGTTGCACGCTCACGTGAATGAGAATACATTTCTCTGCTCTGTCTGGCTACCTTGCAGCTCTCTCCATCATTTATCAACAGTCCTGGTTCACTGAAGAGGTCCCTGAAGACTGGAAGCTGGCCAATGTGATACCCATCCACAAGAAAGGTCGAAAGGAGGAGCCAGAAAACTACAGACCTGTCAGCCTGACCTCAGTGCCAGGCAAGGTCATGGAACAGGTCATCTTGAGTGCCATCACAAAGCACCTACAGGATGGCCAAGGGATCAGGCCCAGCCAGCATGGGTTTAGGAAGGGCAGGTCCTGTCTGACCAACCTGATCTCCTTTTATGATCAGGTTACCTGCCAGGTGAATGTGGGGAAGGCTGTGGATGTAGTCTACCTGGGCTTCAGCAAAGCCTTTGACACTGTCTGCCACAACAAGCTCCTGGCAAATCTGGCAGCTCATGGCTTGGACAGATTCACTCTGTGCTGGGTCAGGAACTGGCTGGAAGGCCGAGCCCAGAGAGTTGTGGTGAATGGTGCCACATCCAGTTGGCAGCCAGTCACTAGTGGTGTTCCCCAGGGATCAGTGCTGGGCCCAGTCCTGTTCAATATCTTTATTGATGATCTGGATGAGGGGATTGAGTCCAGCATCATTAAGTTTGCAGATGACACCAAGCTAGGAGCAGGTGTTGATCTGTTGGAAGGTAGGAGAGCCCTGCAGAGGGACCTGGACAGGCTGGATGGGTGGGCAGAGGCCAATGGGATGAAATTTAACAAGGCCAAGTGCAGGGTTCTGCACTTTGGCCACAACAACCCCAAGCAACGCTACAGGCTGGGGACAGAGTGGCTGGAGAGCAGCCAGGAGGAAAGGGACCTGGGGGTACTGGTGGATAGTAGGCTGAAGATGAGCCAGCAGTGTGCCCAGGTGGCCAAGAGGGCCAATGGCATCCTGGCCTGTATCAGGAACAGTGTGGCCAGTAGGACGAGGGAGGTTATTCTTCCCCTGTACTCAACACTGGTCAGGCCACACCTTGAGTACTGTGTCCAGTTCTGGGCTCCTCAACTCAAGAGAGATGTTGAGGTGCTGGAACGTGTCCAGAGAAGGGCAACAAAGCTGGTGAGGGGCCTGGAAAACAAACCCTATGAGGAGAGGCTGAGGGAGCTGGGGTTGTTTAGTCTGGAGAAGAGGAGGCTCAGGGCAGACCTCATTGCTGTCTACAACTACCTGAAGGGTGGTTGTAGCCAGGTGGGGGTTGGTCTCTTCTCCCAGGCAACCAGCAACAGGACAAGGGGACACAGTCTCAAGTTGTGCCAGGGGAAGTACAGGCTGGATGTTAGGAGGAAGTTCTTGACAGAGAGAGTGATTGGCATTGGAATGGGCAGCCCAGGGAGGTGGTGGAGTCACCGTCCCTGGGGGTGTTCAGGAAAAGACTGGATGAGGCTCTTAGTGCCATGGTCTAGTTGACTGGATAGGGCTGGGTGCTAGGTTGGACTGGATGATCTTGGAGGTCTCTTCCAACCTGGTTGATTCTATTCTATTCTATTCCTTATAAAAGCACATTGTCTCCCTTCACCACAAAAAGAAAACAAGGTGACATTCCACTTTACTTTCACTTTCATCTTCATACATGCACAAGAGTGATTTTTTTATTATTTTTTTGGAGACAGATGATGGTAACACTACAGAATGCTACACTACCTGCTCAGCTCCCACTTTGGCATCCTCTCCCTCTGCCCAGGGCCTCTGCACAACTGATCTATTCTATTCTATTCTGAAAGATCTAATGCTAGAGCAATGAGTGATAAACAAGAAAGCTTTCTGAGCTTAACCATCTCCATTCTAATGCTTTAGGACTCTCTGGAAGAAATATAAAGTTTTTATAAACTGCTATCTCCTGAAAAAATACAAACTGGGGAAAATACTCCATTCCTGCCCACCTCTTCTGCAGTTTTGCTTGGTGGCTTGCAGCCGAGCCACTCCTGCACAATTCGCTGGGAGTGGTAGAAGGGTCTCCCCAGCCACACAAACACATTCTGGCTGCTCCTTCCACAAGGCAGATTTCCAGATCCAGAGAGAAAGAAACAATACAAAAAAATGAAAAGCTTCCCCAAGCAACTGGAGACTTATCATCCAGGCTCATAGGCAATGAAATTTCCACCAGAAGAAACCACTTATCAGTGCATGATTCCCTCTTTTTGCACATGCAGGGTTTTCTCTCTTATGCCATGATGATGGGTTGAAGGACAGACAGTAGGTGTATCAAGTGTTGGTCCTCAGAATCAAACTTATACTGCAGTGCCATCAGCAGGACCAAGAGCAAAGAGGGGGGGGAACAATAGAACCATGTTCCACTTCACTCCTTGTACACGAGAAGGAACAT
This sequence comes from Tricholaema leucomelas, assembly GCA_013400475.1. Taxonomy (NCBI): domain Eukaryota; kingdom Metazoa; phylum Chordata; class Aves; order Piciformes; family Lybiidae; genus Tricholaema lacrymosa; species Tricholaema leucomelas. Next base: position 113,229 of record WAAF01019956.1, on the reverse strand, counting down.
GAAAGTGTGTTTTGCACCTTTCTGAAAGAGGAGTTTCAATGTTCATTGTGTCCATGAAGTGAAATTCTATGCGGTCAAATAGCATTAGGCAATTTGAAAACAAGACACATTGACCGGATCCTGCATTCATGATCAGGATTCATTCACCTCTCTTAGTCATCATGCTTTTAGCCAAAGCTCTGTTCTTGCACCTCTCAAAACCACAGAGATTTTTTTTTTCAGTTTAGAATAACCAGAGTACAGGAAAGAGGAGACTTGAAGACAAGTCCTTTCATGTCATTGAGAAGGTGATGATTTCAGAGACTAAAAGAACAATGAATCAATTTACAGCATTTTTCAGTATCCTTGTTCCTAATTGTCAGGTCTAGTAAATCTAGAAACTATGGAGACAACAGAATTAACACTGATTTATCTCTCTTGACTGTCTCCAGTACTGTGGGCAGCTAGAAGAACACAATTCAGCAACATCTAAACACTTTGCACTCTACACAAAAATCTGCAGGAAGCCCAAGTACAGAGGCTTGAAATCAAATAGAGGAAAGCATGTGGATCCAACAATTTGGATCCAGATGCCCAAATTCTACTGGCTATCTACACCAGTAAAATTAACACACTCAGACATATTTGCTGGTGGTTGCGCAGTTTGTCCTCTAAAACTCTCAGCCTCCAAGGAGAGAGCCTCCTGATCTGCCTCTAGCCCATGCTAGAGCTCCCACTCTGCTTTCTTGAATCAGAATTTCTTTTCCCACCACAAGCAGTGTTCTCGCTCTTGGTCCAGTGCATAGAATCATTGAATCATTTCGGTCTGAAAAGACCTTAAAAATGAAGTCCAACCATTAATCTAGCATTGCCAAGTTCACCACTAAACCACATCCCTCAGCACCACATCTACATGTCTCTTAAACAGCCCCAGGGATGATGACTCAACCATTTCCCTGAGCAGCCTATTCTAACATTTGAGAATCCTTCTGGCTAAGAGATTTTTTCCTAATATTCAATCTAAGCCACCTGTGGCACAACTTGAGGCCATTTCCTCTCATCCTATTTCTAGTTACTTGGGAGAAGAGACTGAACCCCCACCTCACTACAACCACCTTTGTGGTACTTGTAGAGAGTGGTAAGGTCTTTCCTCAGTCTCCTCTTCTGCAGACTAAACAACCCCACTTGTCATAAGACTTGTTCTCCAAACCCCTCACCAGCTTTGTTGCCCTTCTCTGGACACACTCCAGCAACTCAGTGGCCTTCTGGTAGCAAGAGGCCTAAATCTAAACATGGTATTTGAGGTTCAGCTTCACCAGTGCCAAGTACAGGGGGACAATCATTTCCCTGCTCCTACTGGTCACACTATTTATGATACAAGCCAGGATATTGCTGACTTTCTTGGCCACTTGAGCCCTTTTAATTGAGCCACTTACCCTAAACGAGAATTCAAGGTTTTCTCCTCCCCAGACTTCCATTCCTGTATCATATGAACCAAGATAATCAAAATACTTCTTGCTCACAGAAAACAATCCACCTGCCATAGTTGGAGACCTACAAAAGAGAATAGTAACTGTGATTTGAATAAAAAGTTTAAAGTGCCAAATTAACAAACAACAGATGAAAAATACTGTATATATTTATTTTCCATTTTCTCAGTCTTTTTCTGGATACAAGACATTGATAGGTTAAGTAGTGTATCATCAGGCCATTTCAATTTAATTTTGTAGTAAAAAACTGTATCAGAAGCAAGCTCTAGAATGTATTAAAACAAAAATAACCACGAAAATAGAGAAAATAAACACTGAGTTAACACAATTTTTTTTTGCAATTACAGTGTCACTATGAGTGGCCATAAATGACTAACCTCTTAGTTTCACATAGCAGAACATATGCTTTTTTTTGGTAGAAGAATTATTTTAGCAATCTCTGCAATTCTAACTGCAATATCCTTGCATATTTTACTGAAGTAAACACAAATTTGTGCTTCAGTAATTAATAACAACATTTCTGATCCCATGAACATCTGAGCAGAATTAAGTACATGGAGCTCCTGAAAAGATTTATTTTTTTTTTTTATTTCTAGGATTTGCCCATCTGTATTTATTTTTAATTGTTTGTTAAGTTTGAAAGAAAAAGCAGGGGTGAAGATGGGATTCTCACGGCAGACCGCAAGGCTCCACAAGTGACAGCGCACTTAAGGAATGTACTTTCAGTAGGGTAGCATGTGCACATATATATAAACCTTAATTCATGCATTATTGTTCCCAATTGCTTACAGCCTTAGAAAACTAGCCCTTTTTAAAGTGCCAAGCACATAATGCTGGTTGGAACTAAATTTAGTTGATGCTTCAGGAGAAACTGCTGTTGAGGTAAACATCAATGAATGATAGGTGCAGTGATCAGTTACTCTTAATGTGCTAAAACTAATTTTAGCAGCCATCCTTTTGAAGCAACACTGTCTTACACTGTCACATACTGTTTCTGAGAATGGAAAGAGATGAGGAAAGACAGAAGGGAAAAAAAAAAAAGAAAGCAAACTCCATAACCAGTCAAGTTGTTCTGTCTCACTCTAGATCTTGTCTTTCCAAACACATCTGTCACTGACACCACTCTCAACACTGCTGCTTACTCCAGATGCTTACTGAGTTCACAGTCCTCAGGCTACCATGAAGCTTTATTCCTCACTGTTTTCCCCCTAGCATGGCACAGACAATTCTTCTTGTTGGGAGAGGAAGAGCACTGTATTTAAACTAAAGGCCTTACAAACATTTAATCTATTTTGAAACTATTTTTCAGGACATTGCAGACTAGGATATGCTGAGAAGGATTAAATTACTGCTTAATTTCCCATTAAAAAAAATAACATTCACTTCTCCAATTTGAGGATTAATTCATTAGTATCTGTGAAGTACTGGGTATTCTAATCATGATAAGTGACATGGAAAAGGCCAAGAAACTTCTGAGAGAATTCTGTGTTTGTTGTAGTCCATCATTATAAATAAAAGCAAGGACTAACAAAACTGTGATGTTAAAATGCCAAATAACTGCTTAATTTCTTACAATACACTACTAAAATATAGTAACTTCCAAACTGAGTATAAGGATTTTGCCTTCAGGATCCATTTTTCTGATGCATTTTTGATATTCTTACTTTATCTCTCCTATAAATACAGTATGGAGTGACAGACAATACTGACTAATTGCAGCTTGTCTTAAAACAGAATTAAGCCACACAAGGAAGTCATCCTCATGAGTTCCTATGAGTTAGCCCTTTATAGAAATAGTGGTGGGTAGAGCTGCAGCATTTGATCCAGATGAAGAACTTAACAAACTGATTCACTTTTCAAAGCAGAGCACGAAATCACCACTATCACTGCAGCACAGATAGTCTTCAAAACTACTCTGGCCTTCTTACTTGTTGATGTTTTTCTCCTTTCATCATTGACCACAACACATTTATTACATTTTACCTTTGCAGAGAGGACATCCTTTAGTACTAGTTAATCATTTACCACCTTTCTGTATGCTGATAAGAATTTATGGGAGTTTGCCTCAAGGAGATCAGAGACTGCTTGTGCAATAATGATTCCATATGGAAGACTACACAGGCATTTCAGCTTTTACAGCAGTATTTTTTCAGAAGCATGGTGAGCTATTTTGGAAATAAGGGCAACCCAACAAGATACACACTTTTTGTAAAATGCTCATTTCCTAAGTATTTTTCAGCACCTGGCATTTCAAAATGAATTCAAAAGCACTTATAGCTTTTACAGTTTCCTAAGATGCATAAAAATTAACCTGATCACGTCAGTCTTGGACTTCCTCCTTTTTTGTTCTCTTTCAGGGGTAGTATGCCAAGTGAAGACCAGTCTCCAGTCAAATCCACCAATCTGGGGCTCACCAGCATTTCCCAAGTACTCAAATGTATTCCAGTCAATGACATCAATAACAGGGCAAACAACAGCTGATTCCTCTTCTCCAATCCTAATATGATCAGAAAAAAAAAATTGTATCCATTAGATACAGCTCTAAAACTCAAACTGTCAAGAACAGAGAACACTCACAGATACCTAACGCAAAGTTTTGCTCCTTTTCAACTCATGTTACAACGCAAGGAATGGATAGCTACAGGAACAACCACTGACATTTTGCTAAGGATGCATCAAAAGGCTCCTCAGGATGCATCAAAAGGACTCAGCTGCAAGCACCTGGCAAGCATCAATCTTTCAGGACAGTGGAAGTGAGGTATGCCAGATGGCTTGAGATAATACATTCATCATCTGGCTTGGCTGCCATATCCAGCACAGCATTCTCAATGAAAACACCTATTTTGTTTAGGTAGCTGCACTAAAGATATTGAGAAAGCAGCATCACTCTGCAAAGATGAATAAGCTATTGGCTAGTGGCTCTTCTTGTAACTATGATCATCAGCAAAAAGTTACACTGAGCACTACATCAGCAAATCCAAAAGAAGCCATGAGCTTAAATAAACAAAAGCCAAACAAACAAAAGCCAAGCCAAATCAAAATCCAAAAACCACCACCAAAACCCAAACAAAAAAGATATGTGACACAAGAATCAGATCTCCAACATACATAAAGGAGGCCTCCAGGAGCCCTGACAACATAGGAGATAAAAATGAAGTACTGAAGAATGACAGACCTATCAGCAATGCTGATGTAAAGACAGAGAAAATCTTTATCGTACTAAAAATACATCAGGGTTGACTTTTTTTTGCAGGTCTACTTTTGGAAGGAGATAAAAGTCCTTCCTCCCATTTATCAGTACTGTGCAGGGTTTTCTGAATTCCATTCTGAAAGCATTTTCCCTTATAAAAGACCCCCTTACATGAGATCCTCTGCCTTCGCCTCAGCCTCTCTCACTGCTTGAAGAAGTCTTGTGCAGAACCACAAAAATTATTACGGGAGTGGAACATCTTCCTTACAAGGAAAGCCTGAGGGAGCTGGGTCTCTTTAGCTTGGAGAGGAGGAGACTAAGGGGTGACCTCATCAATGTTTATAAATATGTAAAGGGTGAGTGCCAAGAGGATGCAGCCAGGCTCTTCTCAGTGGTAGCCAGTGACAGGACAAGGGGCAATGGGTGGAATTTGAGGCATAGTAAGTTTCATGTAAACATGAAGAAAAATTTTGTCACTTTTAGGGTGACTACTGGAACAGACTGCCCAGGGGGGTTGTGGAGTCTCCCTCTCTGGAGATATTCAAGACCTGCCTGGATGTGTTCCTGGGTGATCTGGTATAGGTGATCCTGTTCTTGCAGGGGGGTTGGACGAGATGATCTTTCAAGGTCACTTCCAGCCCTTGTGATTCTGCAAAGGCCCCTCAGTAGCAGCAGAGCTCAACTTCAAGCTAACACTTTTCTTGTAAATCCCTCTTTAGTAATTTTCCCTACACTTGTTCTAGGCATCTTGTTAGCTCAGTAAAAAACTGACTTGTTTGACTCTAAAGTGCTGGTACTTGTTTTGGCCCTTTGCCTTCCAGCTTGGGTATTGCAGAGGAGAAAAACTGAACATGTTATATTGCCAGACAAGGAAGAGACCTGATGTATCTGTCATTCAAGTGGAGTTAGTTCCTCATGAGATCATTAAGGTTAAAACCCACAGGCTGACCAAGAGGCTCTGACTCTGAAATTAAAGCAGCTTGTGGTGGTGAAATGTGTCAGAGAGCAGAAATGGTTCCAAAAAAAGTACTGTCTGAGCTGGGAAAGACTGCCTTAAACATGAAATGGTCCCTTGTTGCCAGAGGAAACATGCGACATAGCTGTTTACTTCTTTAGGATTTCCCATTGAAATTCAGTTTGAGAGAGTGCAAAAAAGGACTTCTACAAATATTGCTATTTCACATATCACTTGTTAAAAAGCTTACATACAAAGCAATGAGAATGATACATACACAGAGGGAAAATATTTCCAACAAAATCTAAAAATGCTTTGTTGCTTTATAAAGGAAAAGGGCCAAAACCAGGTATCTGGAACATCACTTCTGTTTTGAAAAGAATCAAGGAAGCAAAAAGCCACCACCTTTTCTATAAGTTAATTCTTAACTAATCCATACAATGCACAGGCAGCTTACATATAGTACTGTTTGCACTGCAAAACGCCTACATTGTTGTACTGCTTCCAGAGGAGTCAAGATATGTCATGCAAACATCCCCTTAGATATGTACTTCTGCATCTGCAGCAAGAAGGGCAAAAATTCCAAGACACATTCAGGGCTGGCTTTCCACAGGAAGTGGTTTAGAACACTTGAAATTATCCCAATCCTTCCTCAAGATTGCCATCTAGTGGCGTGCTCGCGAAGTGAACAGATCACACAGCTGGCACCACAGCTGGGTACTCTCTCTTCAGAGGACAGGCGTTAAAAACAGGCTTATTCTTTGATTTTTTTACCACTTGTCCTTTCTTCCCACTATCTACACTGCTCCTAGTTATTTGGAATAAATTCGGTCTGAAAATTGAGGAAGAGGTTGAATATGGCAATTTTAAAGAAAACTAAATAAATAATAAACAAATACATATTACATATCATTCCAGATGCAACTGTAAATGGAGATGAGGAGTACAAGAACACAAATTCCACTAGGAATCAGGAAGACATTCATGTCTCAAGACAGTATATGCTTTTGGAAATCTCTCTCCAGATGGACAGAGAGATGGATTACCACAGAACTGGAAGTCAGACATTGACAGCTTTTCCAGTCTGGTTATGTGTTTGTTGCCCTGCAATAGGGGATGTCTCAGGGCATGCATCTTTCCAGACCTTCTCATCCAGCACCCAGGCTGACAGAAATAGCCACCTTCCCTAAGGTAGATTCAAAGTTGGAGAACTTCTCTTTCTTAAAAGCAAAACTTTTCTGAGGAAGAGGAAGACGAACTTGATCCTCTGCTCACTACCTCATCCACACCCAGACTTCAGTAACCTTTCGTAAGCCTCTACCAAGAGCCATTTTTCCACTGCAGAAGTATGCCATATTCTCTCTGCTCCAGGAAACCACCCCAGAGCACAAGCTCACCTTTCCAGCAGGGGCTCTAGCCAGCCCTCATGGCACTCGCAGTGGCAGTCCAGGAATGTCAGGATGTCTCCTTTCGCCACAGACGCTCCCAAGAGCCGTGCTCGAACCAGCCCCTCACGCTTATTTGCACGGATGAGACGCACTTTGCGTAAGCCAGCCACGTAGTTTTCCAAAGGCTCCTTTAAATGTTCTGTAACAAACAAATAACAGAGAAAGAAAATATACAGTTTTGGAACAAGGAGTGTATATCATGTACTGTCTGAGTTAGGAAAGGAAAGGGAAAAGCACAGAATTTGGATGGGTGCAAACCTAGAAAATGAATGCTTGGTATTTACCTCAGTAATTCTTTTGCAAATTTTAAAGTGCTTCTCTAATGTTATACAAAACTTTTTCCCTGTAAAACTTTTATTCTTAACACAATTCACACAGGGTAAACAATGCCAGCATTCATTGTCTTTGTGCCACATAATTCAAATAAAAACACATTACCAGGTAGCTTTCACTACGCTATACACCAGGACAATCCAGCAACAATCAAGACTTGCTTAAATTAGGAAACATGAAATGCTCTGTAAGTTATCTATATATGCAAGCATGTTATGACACAGCAAACATGCTTCCTCTTTATAATTAAATGTGGTCCAGAAGTCAAAAATATCACTGGCATTCTACAAGAAAAATATTTTTCAATTGGATGACTACATTGTACAGCTTTATAGTACGTTACCTAAATAGCCTATCCTTTTGCTCCTGTGGACTACCTGACCCTAAAAAAAAATGTGTCAACATTATTTACAATTATTCTTCCTACCTTTGTCACTGTAATCATCTACAAGGATAATTTCTTCCAAAAGTATATCTGGAGATGTCTCAAGGACGCTGTGAACTGTTCGCAGAAGCGTGGACCAAGCCTCATTATAAAAAGCTATCACAACGGAGGTCTTTGGCAGGCTATAATAGTCATACTTCTTCTCTTTGCAGCTGTAAGGAAGGGAATTACATTTAGTACATTTTGCATTTTCTTGTTTTCAGAAAAATATTCTCAAATGAAGATTTTGGATGCTACTTGCTACCTGTAAGCAGAAACATATGAAGGACTGTAAAAGAACTCTAACTACATAGAAACAAGCCCCTTCAGGTATCTGGTCTTCTAGAAGTCTCATTTCCACAGCAATATTATGACAAATTCTGCAACCCCAAACAGTGTCTAGAAAGAGAAATAATAGAAGGCATTCCGGGCTGATGTCTGTGCTGTCTTTGCACAGTATTATCTCAAGCAAAAGAACAATCAATGGCCAAAACATGCCCAAGATTACTAGAAAAAAAAAGAAAATTAATTTTTAAAAAAATATATATAAAAAAATATATATTAAAAAACTAAACGTGTTGTTGTAGGCCTGATGGGCCCAAAATAGGCTTATACATGTCCTGCTTTGCCTAGGCATGTTCTTCTGCTCCACCAGAGAGGCAAGCACGGGAAACAGACACAAAAGAACCTGTAGCAGCTGAGTCTGGCCTGCCCAGTGTCCTGAGGTGTAAGGTACACACACTTAGCTTGTGGCTGCCTACTGCAAGGCCTGTGCTTTTCCCAAATTAGGGAAAAGTGAGCCTATGACTTTGCCTAATTGGCATGGTTTGCTAACTGCCATCCTGATTGGCTATTCTTGTGTCCAAAGGGCAATTAACCTTGGCCCACATTGATAAAAGGAGATGTGCAGGTGAACAACCTGCTTTTGCTTCCCTGCTCTTTGCTGTGCTCTCTCTGCTGTCCCCAGCCATGCTGCTATTGCACACTGCCTTATTGCTTGCCTGGTAAACTCCACTGCTGTGAGTTACTAGGAGCAGACCCTGGATGTGTGCACGCGATCGGCCTGTGTGGTGACTGTGACACCGTGCTGAGACTGCACAACATCTGCCTTCTGCACCTGATGGTGCTGCTTAGAATTCCTGGACGTATACACAGATTGTCCAGAAGAAGCCAGGAGACAAGGTCAGAGATTGTCTGCGTCCTTTCCCCAGGAGCCAGGGGAAAGTCCCCTGAAAGCGTTTGGGCACTGTCTGTACTGTGGATAGCCCCCACGAGTGGGTAATAATAATTTGTGAGTAAATGCCTAAATGCCTCTTTGTAATTCTCTACTGCCTTCTGCCATAGAGCAGAAAGAGCTTAAGCCCATCTAGTGGGCAAGTGGCATATTGACCTCAAGAAGCATTTGACTGTGGGAACCTTCTCCTTCAGTTAAATTATTGTTCAAATATTTTGCTGGTCATTACCAGATCTAGATATTATCCATAGAATGTTTTCATGACCATGTAAGAACCAAAATATTATTAAAATTAGTGGTTGGGGGCGGTGAGAGCTCTGAATAGCAAAATTAATAAACAATATTCATTTTGAAAAATATCATCTCACATCAATTACTTTCCCCTCCACAACAACATGGTAAAAAGAGTAGCATAAATTACTGATGACTTGGGCTTTGGAAAATAAAGCAATTGTTAGAGAGTGAAAATCTAACTGTGAAGGAACAGCAAAATATAAAAAGAAAAAAAAATTAGCAACAAAACTGAAAGGCCTGTGCAGCGAAGCAGAATTGGGGAAGACCACAGAACTGGCAAGATATAATAGAGAAACTCACAAAAACCCACAGACAGACAGAAATGCATGGCTTTGGCTCCACGGAGAGCCAAGAAGTTTGCAAATCTTTGCATTAAGCTCCAGAATGTATTTATGCATTTCATATATATATATATATGAACTTCCCTAAATGAACATAAGAATGCCAAGAATCTTACAGCTGAGCCAAATGTATAAATTGTTAAAGAATTCTCCTGGTCTGAAATAATTTCAAAATAATGATGGTACTTATTCCTACCATTTCTCCCTTTTTCATAGGTAATTCTGTATGAGCAGTTTTGTTAAAAAACAAGAGAAATGGTGTAGAAATGTCTGAATTTTGTTATTCCTCCAGCTTACTGCCTGGAGCCCCTGAGGCTTGTAAGGGGCTGAAAGACATACTTGAGCTCCTGTAGACTGCGAGGTTACAGTAGGTACCAAAAAGGTTTGCAAAGGCCTGCAGGGATAGAACAGGGGCAATGGCTTCAAACCAGAGCAGAGCAGATTTACATTAGATGTAAGGAACAAGTTCTGCACCATGAGGGTAGTGGAACACTGGCATAGGTTGCCTAGGGGGTTGTGGCCCCAGCCCTGGAGATATTCAAGGTGAGGCTGGACAGGGCTGTGGGCAACCTGATCTCATTGAGGATGTCCCTGCTGAGTGCAGAGGGGGTTGGACTGGATGACCTTTGGAGGTGCTTTCCAACTCAGAGCATTCTGTGCATCTATGATCATTCCTACCAAGAGAGGACACTGACGAGTCCTCCCAAACCTACACTATAGACAGATGAACAGAGAAACCAGAGCTGTTTAGTAGGAAACATGACCAACAAGATTCCTTACATCAAAGTTTCCCAAAACACCCAGAAAATTACATTAAATGCAAACTGCTTACCTACAGCACATTGAGAACATATTTACTATTTAATGATGCTGTCTTTGCAATTTTAAAAACAACCAAAACTTCTTACAGGTTTATTTAAAGATTGGGCAACACCTATTAACATCTGTGGCATAAAAAGAAGAAAAAATAGTCTGAATCTGAATATTCCTAAAATTAAGATTCTTATGAGGGAAGAAAAAAAAAAAAAAGGTGCATAAAGTACTTTTGTAATAAATACCAGAAATTGAGGAAGCACTGAGGAGAAATGACACTCGGGTGGACGAGGCCAGCAGCAAACTGCTTCTGACTGCTTCTCAACCATGAATGGAATGCTGTGTAACCACACTCGACACTGGAACGGGTTGCCCAGGGAGGTTGTGGATGCTTCCTCCCTGGAGGTGTTTAAGGCCAGGCTGGATGAGGCCTTGAGCAACCTGCCCTAGTGGGAGGTGTCCCTGCCTGTGGCAGGGGGTTGGAGCTGGATGATCCTTGAGGTCCCTTCCAATCTAAACCATTCTATGATTCTATATTGCAGTCATTTGTATCAGGTAATTTCAGTTCATTTCTTGTTGGAAGTAGGATCTTTATATACCCATTTTAGAAAACTGAAGGAAAAAAAAAAAACAACAAATAGTAAAACATCCAGGAAAGCTTTCTCTGGAAAATGTCAGAAAGAGTCACATAACAGAAATGCTGTATTCCATTACTTTTAAAAGGAAATCTGAAGGGTCTAAAGAAGCTTATAACCCTAATTATAGATTGAAGATTTCAGTGGATTTGCCTGAAAATTGCACGCTGGAGACAGGAAACATAATTTGGCACAGACCAAGGAAATCCCCAAACTGTTTGTGATTCACCACTTATTGCTGCCTCATTTACTGAGCACACCCTACATGCTGTGGAAAAAGGTCAGCCTCCTATAAAACATACCAAAATACATGTTTCTTAGGTTTCTGAAGTCAGAAAAAAGACCAAAACTAAAAAGAGTGGTTTATTTCCTAGCTCCATGGTGGTAGGCAGCACACAAGTGCAGAGGAGTGCCCTGACAGGTCAGGCTGCTGAACTCCAGACAGTGCCCAGACCCCTGAAGCGTGCTTCCTCATAAAGGGCTGGTATGACGAACTTGCTAACCCACCTCAGGAAGAGATCGTGTCTCTCCCCTTGCATACTGGTATACACAGAGTGTGACTGAAAGATTAGCTTTTTAGTGCATTATTTTGGGGGGAAAACTGATCATCCCATATAGCAACTTGTGAAAAAACAGAGGAAAAAAAAAAAAGCTTGATCAACTTCATCTCAGATTTGCATTGCTATCTCAAAAATTATTCTTAAGACATACATTTTGTACTAGGTTACTACAAGATCTCAACTGCTATCAGTCTCCAATACTGCTGCTAAAATGAAGCACAGTTTTCTTTACCTCTCTGTACTGACAAACACATTTCAAAGACTCCTCCTAAATATTCCCACAGGGGAGATGACAAACCTAAAGCATTTAAACCCTGGCAAAAGAGCAGTGCAAGAAAATCTTCATGCAATGAATGAATCCCTGTTGAATCGGTTGTCGAGCAACAAATAAGCAGCATGCACACAGACACTAAATGTTGCCACTTCACAAGACACACAAGCTTCACAAAGCCCACTACAAGTGTGAAACCTGACCTATAGCCTAGTGGTCATAACTCATCTTTTCCCTTTCCCATTTCCTATTTATAACAGAATCACATTAGCAATGTACCTTTTATCATCACCTTTGCAAACTTCAGGATGTATTTTTACTCTCTGCATCTGTCAAGTATCCAAGTTCCTACTTTCCAAGTGAATCATTTCACTCCTACTTTGGGTTATTCAGAAAACAAATGTGTATCAGTTACAATACATCATTAAAGTGAAGAAAGGATATAAACCAGTGACAGCAGTCGCAAAATAGGTACTTGCCTACACTGCAAGATGCTTTTGTTTCCTACCAAGGTGATCCTCAGCACCACCCTCAGATTCCTAACAGTGTCCTTTCCCCATATAGAGGATCATGTTAAGACAAGATTAACTACATCTCAGCCACCTAAAATAGCTAGGTGATGTCTTTGCACTAATGGTCTGGACTCTGAATGTCCATAAAACCAGATCCACAATGCAATTCACCTCATCTTCCTTAAGGCATTTGTCTAGCACAGACAAATAGATCTTTGTTATTGCCCAATTCCCTCTCTTTATATATAGAGCAGATGCTTAACTTTTCTACTGCTGAAGTTAAATGACAGGAAACCACTTACAGTCCCTACCATTGTCTGCCTGATGCACTGCCTTAAACCTAAATTACCATAACTACCAAACCATTCACAAAAACTTAATATGGACAAGAGGAAATGAGTTGCCTATAAACATATCTCCAAGCATGGACAATAAATGCAGCAGCACTGTCATCTGAAGTCCAACACATGTTCTCAATGCTCTCATTATCTTATTCAACCATAGAAACTTCCTGAAAGGAGGTTGTAGCCAGGCAGGGGTTGGTCTCTTCTCCCAGGTACCCAGGGACAGAATAGGAGGACACAGTCTCACACTGTGCTAAGGCAGGTTTAGGCTGGATGTTACTAAGAAGTTCAACATGGAAAGAGTGATTGGCATTGGAATGGGCTGCCCAGGGAGATGGTGGAGTCACTATCCCTGGAGGTGTTTTAAGAGGAGGCTGAGTGAGGCACTTAGTGCCATGGTTTAGTTAATTAGAAGAGTTAAGTGATAGGTTGGACTCAATAATCTTAGAGGTCTTTTCCAAATTAGTTAATTCAGTGATTTACATAGATATTAATTATATATTGAAAAAAAAAAAAAACCAAAAACCAAAAGCAAACAACAAAACAACCTAAGTTAACAATGCATGCATGTTGAGTAGGTTCTTTTTTTGTCAGGAAAGCAGAGCTAATTTTGTACTCTTCAAAGATCTACTTGCAGGAATCTCACAGGCTAAGACTCTGGAGGGTAAAGGAGCCCAAGAAAGTTGGTCACTTTTTAAATGCCACTTCCTCCAAGCCCAAGACAAGTGTGTTCCCTTGAGTAAAAAAAGCAGCTTGATATGCTAGGAGACCCACATGGATGAGCAAGGAGCTTCTGAAGGAAATCTCATGGAATAAAGAAATTCACAGTCCATGGAAGAGACTTGTCACTTGGGAGAACTATAGAAAAATTGTCAGGGCATATAAAAAGGCAACAAGCAAGGCCAAAGCCCTTTTACAATTAAAACTGGCAAAGGAAGTAAAAGTGAACAATAAGGCCTTCTTCAAATACATCAGTAGGAAAAGAAAGAATAGGGAAAGTGTGGGCTCACTGCTGAATGAGAAGGCAGTCCTGATAACCGAGGATGCAGAGAGGGAAGAGTTGCTAAATACTTTCTTTGCTTCAGTCTTTCCTCCTAAGACAAGCCCCTGTGAATTCCAGACTCTGGATGGAGAGAAAGCCTGGAAAAAGGAAAGCTCTCCACTAGTCAGTGAAGTCTGGGTTAAGGATCAGTTATACAAATTGAACATACACAAGTCCATGGGCCCTGATGAGATGCACACAAGAGTGTTGAGAGAACTGCCTGATGTCGCTTTAGCACTCTCCATCATTTTTGCAAAATCATGGCAAATAGGAGAGGTGCCTGAGGACTGAAGGAAACTCAATGCCACTCCAGTCATCAAAAAGGGCAGGAAAGAGGTTCCAAGAAACTAGAGACCAGCCAGCCTAACCTCCATCCCTGAAAAAACATAGGAGTGGCTCATTCAGGAGGTCATCTCTAGGCACTTGGAAGAGAAGGTTATCAGGAGTAGTCAGCATGGATTTACCATGGGGAAATCATGCTTGACTAACCTGATAGCATTCTATGATGCCATAACTGAATGGGTAGATGCAGGGAGACCAGTGGATGTAGTCTACCTTGACCTTAGCAAGGCTGTAGACACTGTCCTCCCTAACGTCCTTGTGAGCAAGCTCATGAAGTGTGGGATAGAAAAGCAGACAGTGAGGTGGATTAGGAACTGGTTACACAATACAGTGCAAAGAGCAGTGATCAATGGTGCCAGGTCCAGCTAGAGAGCTGTAGCCAGTGGAGTCCCCCAGGGATCAGTGCTGGATACAGTCCTATTCAATATCTTTATCAGTGACATTAATGAAGGGACAGAGAGTCTGCTTGGCAAGCTTGCTGACGATACCAAACTGAGAGGTTTGGCTGACATACCTGAAGGCCGTGTGGCCATTTGGCGAGACTCAGACAGCCTAGAGAGCTGTGCAAAGGGGAACCTAATGAGGTTCAACAAGGATAACTGAGGAGTCCTTCATCTGGGAAGGAATAATACATTGCACCAGTACAGGTTAGGTAGGAGATGATCTGTTGGAAAGCAGCTCTGTGGAGAAGGATCTGGGGGTCTGTGGACAAGAAGCTATCCATGGGACAGCAATGTACCCTTGTGGTCAAGAACACCAGGGGGATCCTGGGGTGCATTAAAAGTGTGTTCAGCAGATTGAGGTAGGTTCTTCTCTCCCTCTAGTCTGCCCTAGTGAGACCCCGCCTGGAATACCGCATTGCTCTGGGCTTCCCAGTTCAAGAGGGACAGGGATCTACTTGAAAGAGTGCAACAGAGGGCTATAAGGATGATTAAGGGACCAGAGCACTGCCTTACAAGTAAAGGGTGACAGATCTAGGACATTTTAGTCTGGAGAGAATAAGACTGAGAGGGGATCTAACAAATGTATATGAATACATAAAGGCTGCATGTCAGGAAGAAAGGGACAGCTTCTTCTCACTTGCACCCTTTAACCCTGTGATATGACAAGGGGCAATGGATGTAAACTACAGTGCAGGAAGTCCCATCTCAACATGATGAAGAATTTCTTTACTATAAGTGTCACAGAGCACTGAACAGGCTCCCCAGAGAGGTTGTGGAGTCTCCTTCTCTGGAGACTTCTAAGACCTGTCTGGACGCGTTCCTGAATGACCTACATTAGATTATATGGTTCTGCTCTGGTAGAGGGGTTGGATTTGAAGATCTCGAGAGGTCCCTTCCAAGCCCTAACATCCCATGATCTCGAGTCAGGTTAGTTTTGCAAAATGTTACCAGATACCAGGATATGTTAATGAGAAAAAAAACTATTGACAGCACATGCAAGCAGCTTCTTTAGGGCCAAAAGAAGAAAGTCTTAGCATGACTTGTAGGTCACTAAAGAACACTGTGTTATAACGGGTAACAACAATAATGTGATGCAAAGACACCTGCTGAGCCTCTCTCCTCCAGTGGCTCCTGTTCTCTGCAGCCTCACTAGGAAATGCACTTACATTTCCTTTCAGTGCATAGTGGAGTTGCACTTACATTTACTTACAATGTACAGTGAAGTTGCGCCCAGAGAAAACAAGGCTAGGACTTGCTCTAGGTGAACTTGCTCTAGATGAACCTGCTCTAGAGGAGGGTTGGACAAATGATTTCCAGAGGTCCATTCCAACTCCAACCATTCTGTAATTCTGTGACTAATTCTAACTATCTCCCAGGAGTAGGCTGGTGCACTGCACAGCTCCAGCAGCAGCCTGCTTCTGCATCATCCTCATTTCTCCCAGGCACTCTGTGTCACACTCACTGGAGGGATGCTCCAGGAACCCTCTCGCTTCATCACTGTGGCTTAAAAGACAAGCATGAAACAACAAATGTCGAAAGATAAAGCTGTTCTTTACCAGTTTATACTTCTAAAAAATCACATTTTAAAATTCTAACTCTATTCATCCACAACCCTTTAAATCTCTAGTCAGGAAAGGACAGTACATACCTGAAAACAAACTTAAAGGCATGTTCACTATGTACCATCTTTCCTGGCTCTTATACACAAACAAATCACCAAGGTTGGAAGAGACCTCACAGATCATCAAGTCCAACCCGTTACCACAGAGCTCAAGGCTAGACCATGGCACCAAGTGCCACGTCCAATCCTGCCTTGAACAGCTCCAGGAACAGCGACTCCACCACCTCCCTGGGCAGCCCATTGCAGTAGCCAATGACTCTCTCAGTGAAGAACTTTCTCCTCACCTCAAGCCTAAATTTCCCCTGGCGTAGCTTGAGGCTGTGTCCTCTTGTTCTGGTGCTGGCTGCCTGAGAGAAGAAAGCGACCTCCTCCTGGCTACAACCACCCTTCAGGTAGTTGTAGACAGCAATAAGGTCTCCTCTGAGCCTCCTCTTCTCCAAGCTAAACAATCCCAGCTCCCTCAGCCTCTCCTCATAGGGCTTGTGCTTGAGGCCTCTCACCAGCCTCGCTGCCCTTCTCTGGACACGTTCAAGCATCTCAATGTCCCTCTTAAACTGGGGGGCCCAGAACTGGACACAGTACTCAAGGTGCGGTCTAACCAGTGCAGAGTACAGGGGCAGAATGACCTCCCTGCTCCTGCTGGCCACACCATTCCTGATGCAGGCCAGGATGCCATTGGCTCTCTTGGCCACCTGGGCACATCAAACCAGACAAAATGCAAACTGAAGCAAAGCATGAACATCATGCATCCACATTACTATGGATTTTTGGGTTTACTTATTACATTTGCAAGTCATGGTCTAACCAAGACAATACTGCTGACAAGTTTAATAATTTAATCTTGACATCTACACTACACAGTCTTCCATTGGCAAGTTTTACAATAGGTTATTTATTAGAAACTAAGGAGACATCAGTCAGGAAATGCCTAAACAAAATTAAATGGGCTATTTTGGAGAACATTTGTGTCAATTAATGTAATTACTCCATTTATTTCATTGTAAGGAGCTGTTTCTCTTAGAGATGTGTATCAATACGCAGGGAAAGAGAGCATGAATGTGTGCACACTGGGCATGCTGCCATGAGTTAATTAGGAGTGGTTGCTAACGTACTTTTATGTAAGACTTTCCCTTGCTGTATTGCTGTTGCAGTCGTGGTGAAAGTACATTTTTATTCTCTAAATTTGAAGTTCTGTCCTGTGTGCTTTCAAAGACCTCTTAAGAATACAATCTGTTCAGACACTATTTAATGCTTTCTAAAATGTACACTACATAAGGTCTGGTTTTAAGGTTTCAATGCAAACGGCCAATAATACAGGCAGGTTCAAGACGGTGTAACTTCCCTCAAGCAGTTCCCAATGGCACATCACTGCTACATCTGATTTAACTTGATTTATGTGACTACAGTACATAACATTACCATAAATGTACTATCATAGTGTGACCTAACAAACACTGCTAAGAGTCCTGCTTCAAGCTGGGTTTTACATGGTGGGATAGGTACCAGGCTTGCTGGGTTCATTACAGTGGGCCATGGGAACGTCAACTCACAACACAGCATCCTTTTCTCTTGCTAATTTGAATAGAGTTGAGCCTTTTTAGTGAGATGGCTCAAAAATGGCACTTTGTGGGCTCTGTAGAGCTGATGTGGACAAACAGCATCAGCCATGTGCATCTCAATCTAGTTTTACCTTCTCCATATCCATCTCATAAACTGCAGAGGCAGCAATACAGACTCAGGGGTCTACCAGGTATCTTTACATACGAGAAAACATCTCATCCTCCTTCCACCCTTCCAAAGCTATGGCAGAGGACACAGCTGTGATGCAGTCTTCTTCCCCCTTTTTTCACTTCTCCCTTTCCTCCTACTCCCAGTAGCAGCTTAGGGTTCAGCAGGTCCATCCATGAGTATCCAGTGCTCAGCATCACAACATAGATCGTGTCACTCATCTCTGAGCCACCTTGCAGAGCTACCAAGGCCACGTTGCCTACTCCAGACTGATCACACAATTGAACATGCTCCTCACCTTTCCTTGTGGCAGAGCAACCTATGGATAAAATGCAGTGTCTGAGCCAAAGGCAATGCAGCCCTATGACATCAAACCCTGGAATACAGAAATGTGACACTTCCAGTGGAATTAAAGGTTATGATAAATCAGATTATTGCTATCTCCTCCAAAACACCACCCAATTTTCCATGTTAATCAATTTTCTCACACAAAACTACCCTGAATCATCAGTAATATTTTACAAATAAGTCTTATCAGGGCATGGGATGGCTGCACCTGTTCTGCACACCTACATACCACATGTGTGTTAGGATATTACAGGAAAAGGTACTGATGTTTATGGAAGGTGTGTCTTGGCCCAACTAGCAAAGCAGATAGCAGGAAGGGGCTGATAAGTCCTAGAATGGCCACATTACCCAGGCCAACGCTGGAACATATAAGCAGTGTGGGTTAAAGCAATGCTTGCCCACACTTTCCCACCACCTAGTCCCAGCCCAGGTAAACACTCCCAAAATTGTGTCTGCTGAAACAAATCACCTTAGGAGAGACCCTTCAGTACAGTCACCGGATAAAATCCAGCACAGTACACTGCCATAAGATCAAGTCTCCCAAAACAGAGAAGCGTGTGAAAACACAATGACAACAACAAAAACTCCCAAACAAAAATCAAGTATACAATGCTGCAGATTTATTATTCCCTCCTTTGACTTGTATGAGTAAACATTGAGATGTCCCACAGACACACTGCTTTGCAAGTTTAAAGCCTGCTGGATGCTGCTAACGAACAATTAAGTAATGACTAGGGGCATAGTTAATAGAGTTACTAGTTACCAACTTTCCATCCTAGAAAAGCTCAGTAAACAAAAAACCTCACCAATCAGCAACCATGATGTCACAAAACTACTAAACTAAATACGCCTCTAAGTGTTTTATCAAAGCATTCCCTACTGACTAGATGAGTGCTGTGTCTTGCAGACTCTGATCAAACACCTGTGCTGAGGCAAGCCTTGTGCACACAGCACACCATCAGCTGCTTGTTAGAAGGAAAGGATGCACTGACAAGGTCAAACTGCTGTAGACTTGCTCACCAAAGAGTTCATTTTTCCTACACATGCTCAGGAAAAGGTGCTGCAGTTAATTCACTTTTGGATAACAGATCAAGTGAAGTGATTCTGCCACTTTGCTCTGCTGAGTTCAGGTTTGGAGCCTTCAATATAGGAAGGACATTGATGAAAGAGGTCCAGAGGAGGGCCATAAAAATGATCAGGGGAGTGGAATACCTCTGCTTGGAAGACAGACTGAAAAAGAGAAGGCTCCATGGAGACCTAATAGAGGCCTTCCAGTACCTGAAGGGAGCCTACAAGAAGGATGGAGAAAGACTGTTTACAAAGGCCTGCAGCAATAGGATGAGGGGCAATGTCTTCAAACAGAAGAAGAGCAGATTGAGATTGGTTGCTAGGAACAAGTTCTTTACCATGAGGGTAGTGGAACACTGGAACAAGGTGTCTGGAGAGGTGGCTGGAGCCTATCCCTGGAGGCATTCAAAGTGAGGCTTGACAGGGCTCTGGGCAACCTGATCTAGTTGAGGGTGCCCCTGCTACTGCAGGCAGCATTGGACTAGACAACCTTCGGAGGTCCCTTCCAAACCAGATCTTTCTGTGATTCTAAGGGGAAGCTCCTGGGTAAAGTCAGGCAGTCATGGTGAGCTGAGGAGGAAACACCTGAGTGCTGTGCCATTTCCTGGAACAGGGTCAGGTTAAAACTCCTGGCAGAAGCAGCATGCCTAATCAAAATCAGATGTTGTTAATTCTTGGATTAGAAGACGAAAGAAAACCTAAATCTTGATTATTCTTGGAATTTGCCAGGGAGATTGGCATTTACAACCCAGTAAACAAAATCAACCACGGTACGAAGGGACATTGTAAGAGAATCACATTAAATCTTGGGAATAGATAGAAAAAGCATTTTTGAAAGTCAGAAAACTCACTCTTAGCACAAAGTTGTTACACAATACACCAAAAATGGCAATGACAGAGGAATTGAAGCATTTGTGTGTATCTATCTACATACAGATACTTATACATATAAAAACATACATGCAAAAACATGAATACATAAAACATATCTTCAAAACACACAAAAAAAATACCCAGAATTAAAGAACCAATCTCTACACTTTTGTTTATAGCTTCTAATTACTATGCAGATCGCATTCAATATTTTGCATGCTTTCTTGGCTACTCCAAATCATTTGCTAGGTAAAGAAAGACTTACAAATCCATTTGCTTCCAATCACATGTGAAACAAGGCTCAAGAGCTGATTTAGGCTTCTACCATGAAAGAGACAGCACAAAACACTGAGTCAGCACAAAATGCCTATCCCTGCCTTGTTCCTTTTGCAAGAAGTGTCAGCCAAAAGAAGGGTGATGTGATTTTACAGCAACCATCCCTGAAATAAACATGCAATGAACTCCTACTGTGAGAAAAACAGAAGGGAATAAAAGGGTTGGAGCACCTGTAGGTTGTCTAAAAGGGATGTCTAAAATCAGGAATAATGCTTGAGAACAGTTTTTAATCTAAAAGAATCCAAGCAGAAAGAACAGAAAGGCATTTCTTATACCCTAAGAAACTGTAAAAGGCTGTCTAAAAGACCATGTTGGTTGTCTGCCTAGTCCTGCAGGCCTGCCAAATGGGTACTTCAGGTGAAGTTCCAGAGGGATGTTGCCTTACCCTGCACAGAGGATGGCAGAGCAGTAGCAGCCAAAAAGCCCAGTCCAGAGCCCATTCCACTGCACTTACACGGCATCAGTCACAACATGGCCCTCAATTGCTCAATGTCTGATGGAGAAGAATTGCTTGTATCAATTTTTCTATAATGGTTGCCTTCCATATGTGTATAAACTCAAGAAATGGAGGACAGATATTGGGAAGACAACATGGGCCATCCAGGCGACATTATGAGGGCAGTGTGTGGGGAGGAATAAATTTCACTGTGGCAGCTACGTAAATTTGAAAGAAGTGCTCAGAGAGACTGTTGAATCCCTGCCCTTGGAGATGGTCAAAATTTGACAGGACAAGAAGGGCCTTTAGCAACACACTAATGCTGAGATTGTCCTGCTTCAAGCAGGAGGCTGTACTAGGCACCCCAGAGATTCCTTTCAACCTCTACCTTCTCTAATCCTATGACATATTTAACTTCTGGCCTTGTACAAACTGTACCACCATTTAGTAATTTCTTTACATTCTTATGCAGAAAATTTTACCAAAAGAACACTTGTAATAGTTTGTGTATGTAGATGTTTAATTTGTTTACATGTGTGTGCATGCACATATGTACATAGGTATATTTATGTATACACATGTACAGAACATACTTCTAGACACCAATAAAACTAAAAAGGTTTTGTGATGAAACATATTATTATCAGTTGCTGACCTCAAGCACAGACAGATAAAGGAAGCAGGAACCATCTACAGGAAATGACAGAAACGGTCAAGTTCTCCAGGTCTGTCTTTCAGTAGAAACAGGATCAGTTTTCAGAAGAACATGTTAAGAGTGGTCTGTGAGGACAAGAAGGAATAAAAGTCTTCTAAATACTGACATTGGCAGGAATGGAGAAACGCCTACAGCTGAAGAAACATTGTTTGTAAAGTAACATCTGAAAAGGAGTCATTATCAGCAAGCAATGTACTTTTTTGAGGGAGTAATCTCAAACTATTCTTCTACTGCTCCTCCTGCATAGTATTAACAGATGTAGGTATCATCAAATAACTACTGCTGCATTTCTGCTCTGATAGCAGGTCCTGGATGTACTGCACATAGCAGTGAGATAAGTTTTTGATTACCAATTTAAAGCAACACCCACTATACATAGTTTTGCAGGCCAGGTTTAAAACCTTACAGATGTTGATATTCTCAATCTTATCAGCAGAATTCTGGTTTTCAGTAGATTTGCACAATTCATGCCCATAGAATGGGTTCACTGATACATGTAGGAGAGCATTAAGGTTAAAAGGAGAGGTGGGGCATCCAGGTGCTGGGGATGTTGCACATCTTTACCTCTTTCTTTCCTCCCTCTCCCTATTTTCATGGGATCTAAAATGTCCAGACACAGGAGACGCTGAAATAGAATAAAAGCCCACAGCCCAAAATAACATCTCCAAGCATAGTACCTGATACTATTTCACAACTGATGTTCATTTCTAGTAGACGGAATTCCCTATACTTTCCAGTAAATGGATTTTTGGAACAAGGAGGTAGCAGAATTTGTGTTGTCCACTTCATGATCAACCCAGTATTGCAGCAGCTCAGCACAAGACATCCTCTCACTAGCATCTCTGTCTTTCAGGCTGAAGAGATGTAAATTTGTCACTTCTGTACAGAAGCTATGCCATAAACATCATGTCCAATGCAGATTTTCACCTTATTTCACGTATGTTTCACAATTTATCAAAACCCTCTGGAAATAACAGTACACCTGCTTATCGATATAATTATGACCATCAAAGAACTCCAAGAGGTTTGTGAGACATGTCACACTTGACAAGGTTCAATTTGATTCTTTCTGAACCGATCATTAAGGTGACAAAGCTGGTGAGAGGCCTGGAACACAAACCCTATGAGGAGAGGCTGAGGGAGCTGGGGTTGTTTAGCCTGGAGAAGAGGAGGCTCAGGGCAGACCTCATTGCTGTCTACAACTACCTGAAGGGAGGTTGCAGCCAGGTAGGAGTTGGTCTCTTCTCCCAGGCAACCAGCAACAGAACAAGGGGACACAGTCTCAAGTTGTGCCAGGGGAAGTATAGGCTGGATGTTAGGAGGAAGTTGTTGCCAGAGAGAGTGATTGGCATTGGAATGGGCTGCCCAGGGAGGTGGTGGAGTCACTGTCCCTGGAGGTGTTCAAGAAAAGACTGGATGAGGCACTTAGTGCCATAGTCTAGTTAATTGGATAGGGCTGGGTGCTAGGTTGGACTGGATGATCTTGGAACTCTCTTCCAATCTGGTTGATTCTATGATTCTATGAATCTATGATTGTGGGAGAATTTTCTCCCTAGCAGGGAATGAGCTGGTAAACATCACTGCTCGTGCTGAGAAGTGCCCTTGGGCTGTCTTGGGCTCAGGAAACCAATCTGTAAACAATCAGCACCCCACACACAGCTGCAGGAGGCTGAGCTTGCCATCCTGCAGAGGTGGACATCAGGGATTGTTTTGATACAGAGTGACCTATCGGTACCTTACACATAACTGAGCCAATCTGTACCTTCCACTCATACCAACCTCAACTAGCCATGCACGCCTCTTCCAAATAGCATATAAGCCGTTGTACTCCCTTAATAAAGCGTACTGTACTGCTAGCAGCTGAGTCGACTCGTCAGTACCCCGATCTCGCCTCCACCGGCTTCCTGCCACCCACATATGATCATGCCTATCTATCTGCTACTAATTCTATTCCCCACCACAGTCTGCAAATAACAGACTTGGAAGAGATCCAAGGCTTGCTTGCACATGGTTCTCTGGTTCTCATCTGGGACTCTACTAAAATATGGTGCATTTGTCATCTGTTTTATTGATATCTAAAAATTTAGCCTTTGCATCATTTTTGTGGGCAAATGAAGTCTGGTTGAAGTCTACCATTACTACTTATTACCTACTACTATAGACTTGCCCAAATGTTCCTGGAAGATCATGAGTAGTCAAGCATTACTAACCTTAGAATGAAGAAACTAAATCATATTTTTCCTAGACTTGACTTTCGAACCTATACCAACTAAACTTATGCTGATGTGTAATTAATTTTCTATCTCTACAGGCTCACTCATGGATACCTTTTTCAAGATTTTTGTTTTGTCTTCTTAGATCTTCTTCACATGGTCTTCCTTTTCAAGAGACACAGTTAACTTTATTGCAGTAATACAGATAGTTAACAACTTTATTGCAAAATTGTCTTTAGAGAAGGTGGAGGTTTTTAGTAATTGCTGTGCAACTGGGATAGCTGTTGTGTGATAGTCCTGCCATAATTTAGATTTAACTTTGTGAAAAAGTATGAGGAGTCTGCCAGAAAATGCTACTACAGTACGTTGCAGCCCCAGACTCAGCAGGTTGTTATCTCTCAGATTATGTCAGTGATGCCTTGCAAACCTTTTGGTTTGGATACATTTTGTCATTTCAACATCCAAATATTCAAATGAAAAAGGATGTGTCATTGTAGCAAAATCCATCTGCCAATTTACATAATTTTCAAGCATCTCCCCTCTCATCTATAATGTCCCCTGCACCTATAACTGTGCTCTTCCATTTCCTCCAACATTCTGCCTGAAAGAAGTGGTAAGAATTCTGGAATAATTGGAATTATTTAATTTTTTCCTGTAGAAATGCAACTAAAATATTCCACTTAATCTTACAATCTGTAGAGTGCTTCTAGGGGGAGAATAAAAGATAACCAAGAAAAACAAGTCCACCAACACCCTTAAATTTATGATAAAAAGATCTTGCACCTGCATTGCAATTTTTTAAAGAGACATTCTAGTATTCACATTTTAGATTCAGCATTTATAACTACACTTGGGCCAACTACTAAACAGGACACACTGATTTGAAGCTAATGCATGATAGAGGCAGAACTCTGAGTTTCTCACATCTCTTTGCTAGTGTACCACACACACTTGTTGCAATGAAATAAACTGGCTGAAGCCAAGCTCAGGTGAAGCAGAGACTCAGCCACGGCTCTGTCCTGACCCCTGGGGTTAAAGGCACATACCTGTAACCACTCAACCCATACCTCTCACCATCTGGACAGCACTCGCAGGACAGCATCATGCTGAGATGAACCACTCAGCCAAACTGAGTAACCTGCACTGGGTCTGACTGATTATACAGTGCAGCTGTGCAGCACTGACTTCACGACTCAGTGGTACGGTTCAGAGGTAGAGTTGGCACTGTTAGGTTAACATTTGGACTCGATGATCTTACAGGTCTTTTCCAACCTAAACAATTACGTGACTATATCACTGCACTGAACTGTTGCCCACAAACTAGAATCACTGCACCTAGCAGTAC
This sequence comes from Tricholaema leucomelas, assembly GCA_013400475.1. NCBI lineage: Eukaryota > Metazoa > Chordata > Aves > Piciformes > Lybiidae > Tricholaema lacrymosa > Tricholaema leucomelas. The sequence goes on along the minus strand of WAAF01019956.1, from coordinate 87,896 downwards.
CTAATCCGTATTTCAAAACTGATTACACCATCACACGGTAAACTTGTACTGACAACTAAGTATCCAAGAACATGAAAAGTCTCATTTTAGGAGAACATTACACATCTTTATAAGCATTTCTATATCGTGAAATAGCAGCATGCTCCTGGTATATCCGATAATGAAACAATCCACCTTATACTGTGTCACATAAGATGCAATGTAAAGTTGCAAAGATACCATGTAAAGTTGAAGTCTGGGAAGTGCAGTATTTGCCAAGCTGGGTGTGACTGGAAAAGCACGCTGATACCTGGGGTGACCTGCCCAAGGGACAGCAGCAGGAGAACCATGGCAGTAGGCTCAAGGGCTCAAACCAAGATGCCAGGGCTATGAGGAAAACCACTTCCCCCGAGCTGCACACGCACTACTCACACGCTACTTCCAGAGAACTGTCGCTGATTGTGCCTGGCTCCCACTCTTCCAGCTAACTTCGTAAGAAGCCCCTGCGCTTTGAAAGCGTTCGGGGAGAGGAAAGAAAGTTTTTAAAGCCTCCACCTTTCTGAGTAAGCTGCAGCTCAGACACGGTTATCCCGCTGACCCCAGCCGCTCCTTTGCCTAGAAAGGCTGGTCTACCGACCCACACCGCGGTTGGGCACGTCTCCTGCGCCCGCACCCCCGCCCTGCCTGCCCTGGGGTCACTCGGCGCCGGACGCGGCGGCAGGTGTCGAAGCGGATACTCACAGCGGGTTCCAGCGCTCGGGCAGGCGGCGGTGCAGGGAGATGCGGTCGCTCAGGTAGATGTTGATCTGGTGCAGCCGGATGCTCTCCTCCTGGCGGCGCTTCTCGGCCGGGCTCAGCTCTAGTCGCACCGCCCGGCCCAGCTCGCCCGGCGCACTCAGGTCCAGGGCCGGCTTCGCGTACACAGGCTTCCGCAGCAGCTCCGCGTCGGCGGGCGGCTGCGGGGCGCGGCGCGTGGCGTGGCGTGGCGGCGGGCCATGCCGCCAGGCGAGGAAGCCGACGGCAGCCAGCAGCCCCAGGGCCAGCAGCGCGCCCTCGCCCCGGCAGCTCCGGCCCCGCTTGCCCCAGCACATCCCGCGGCCGAGGCGGCCGGCCATGCCGAACAGGCGGCGCGGCCGCGGGTGGCCCCACGCGGACTCGAAGGCGGCGAAGGGCGCGCCTCTGTCCCAGAAGGACTCGGCGAAGTTCTCACGGACCTGCCCACGCCGCGCCAACCGCCCGCTGCCAGCGCTGCCCCGCCAGGAAACCCGCTCGGCTCCTCCGCCCGCGGCTCCTCCCTCCTCCCCGCCCCGCCGCCGCCGGCCAGCCCGGAGGGGCCCGGTGCGGAAGAGCCGCTCACGGTCGGTGCCGTGGGGTGGGGAGCACCTCCCGCCTGCGGCCCCGGGCGACGAAGCCGCCCCGCGTGTCCGTGGCGAGGGCTGCGCGCGCCCGTTCCCCGACCGGCTCCCCTGGAGCGATACCATGGTGGTCGGTAGGCTGCGTGGTCCAGAGGGCTATGGCACCACAGGGAATCATAGAGTCATAGAATGGCTTGAGTTGGAAGAGATCTTAAAGATCATTTAGTTCCAACCCTCCTGCCATGAGCAGGGAGACCTCCCAGTAGACCCGGTTGCTCAAAGCCTCAGCCAGCCTGGTCTTAAACACCTCCAGGGATAAGGCATATGCAACTTCTCTGGGCAACTCATTCCAGCGTCTCACCACGTAAAGAACTTCTGCCTAAGCTTTAATATAAATGTACGTACTTTAGTTTAAAACCCTTGTCCTGACACCACAAGCCCTTATAAATAGTCCCTCCTCAGCTCTCGTGTGGGCCCCCTTCAGGTACTCGTAGGCCACTCTAAGGTCTCTCTGGAGCTTTCTACAGGCTGAAGAGACCCTATTCCCTCAACCTGTTCTCATAGAAGAGGCGTTTTAGCCCTCTTGGAAGGAAGTTGGCACATTCCTCCGTTTTGCTCTGAGCCTTCACTGGGAGTGCAGCCAGTGGAGCCAGTAACAGTCCTGACCCAGCCACAGGTGGTCTCAGGGCAGGACCAGTGCTGTTGGGTCATGCACTTTAGGGATTAGGAGAAGAAGGAGAGAAGAAGGGATGTTGCCCTCGCCCTTCAAGGAAAAGGTAACCCTGTCACCTTCATCTGCACTGGTAGCAGTATGGCAAATGCACAGGTGTACCCCCAGAAAAGGAAAGTTTGGCACAGCAAGCTGTTTTCACCATTGCAGATCATCTGGATGGTCCCAAGGCTTCCTGTTTCATGACAGATATCCAGGCTCCAGGCAGATGATGAGGGAGGTTATTTGCCACGAAAAATAGAATAGAATAGAATAGAATAGAATAGAATAGAATAGAATAGAATAGAATAGAATAGAATAGAATAGAATAAAATCAACCAGGTTGAAAGAGACCTCCAAGATCATCCAGTCCAACTTATCATCCAGCCCTATCCAGTCAACTAGACCATGGCACTAAGTGCCTCATCCAGACTCAGAACAGCTTTGGGCTGAGGGAAACAAGTCAGTAAGAAACCAGACTTCATTCTGCTGCCTCTGCACAACCAGTGCTTTAGAAGTAAACAGAACTGGGCCAAGGATGCATGAGAGCTAAAAACAAGCTCACTGGAGAAAGCAGTGTTCTTGGTTATAAAAAAAAAAAAAAAAAAAAACAAAACCAAAAAACAACAAAAGTCGGTGTGGTCTCATAAACAAAAATGCAGAAGACAGGTGAAAAGCCAAAATTTATTATCCAAATAACAGGTAGTCCATCTCATGGTTTGGCCATACTATGGAATAAAAGCAGCTGTGACATTCAGCATTTTTCCTCCACCCCCTAACAGGGTGCAGCTCCATCCATCTAAACCCGTGATCCTGGGACTGTGAGATGACATGAGAATTTGTGACTTTACATTTGAAAAACCTTAACCTAAGTGTAACATAACTGATACAGTTTAGCTCTCACTTTCAGCAGGGAGAAGAAACTCTATTTTTCAGGTGTCACTTGTTCTACGCATTTTACAAAAAGACTGTTTACTGCACTATCCTCTGCTGTTGGACGCCTGTCAAGATCAACCTAGCAGAGAACACCAGTCATCCCAGGAGAGCAGCTTCAGCCTGGTTAGCAGTACTGGGTGGTGCTCACCAGCACTGCTAAGCAGTGGATGAAAACATGTCTGACGCTAAGAAAGGGGAAAAACCTTGTCAGTACCAGACAGGGACACAGCACACAGCTATGAGCTGTTTCTGATTTTACGTCATAATAAATATTCTATGTGACAACAAACACAGAGGTTGTCAACTATTGCTCTGGACAGAAGAGTGTTGAATAATAATGAATCATCCTGACACTCGCAAACTAGCATAAATCAAGTAGTTTAGGTGGATCTGCATGTTGGAAGCACAAATATTGTAAACAGGGTAGTATAACTTGCTGACAAGCATCCAGGTATGATTCCTGAATTTGAAACCAATCTGGAGTGCATAGATGGGACTGCAGCCATGGGACGGAAGTGATGGAAGCACAAATAGTGGAAAAAGGAAAGCTCATAACTGCTGATAAACATCCAGTTCTAAAACAGACACTTTGGGTAGGTGAAGGCCCAGCTGTCCTCATTTGTGATGGGATAAAAAAGGAATGTTGGCTGGGGCCAGGTGTGGCCCTGGCATTCCTTTTATCACAACAGTCAAGTATTCCTGGCTGCAATCAACTTTTACTAGCAGAATATGATTTTTTTTACGAGTTGAAGACATCAGGTCTGAAAGGCCCATGAAGAAATGCTTGTGCATCACTTAGTGATATGACTACAGCCCCACCCCCACACTTTACACAACAGAAAAGAGAGGTATACATATTAGCCCTTATTGGAACCCGATTTGTGAATGAGAAATCAACAACAAAGCTCTTGGGACACCTAGACAGGCATTGTCCTTCTCGCTCTCCCTAGAATGGATGCCCTTTTGGTAAGCTGCAACCTCTGTTATGCTAGTGATCGTATTTTGTCCTCATTAATTACACATGTAATTACAATTGTGTGTCCTTAAAGCTGTGTAGTGATTTCTGCAGTTAAGTTCCTATCATCAGCAATCATCTGCCTGCTTAAATGCGACTGGACCTACTAACTGGGCTGATCGTGCATCTGGTGTTGGACCTATAATCATGGGAAATTGTGTTGTTTTTCATGCATCCAGCTGTTCCTTTTGAAGGGAACTGGGCCTACAGGAAAACTGGGCTGTTAATGTGTCTGGTACCAGACTTGCAGCAACCTATTCTGATTGTCATCACTATTAAGAGATAAGTGCAGTCACACATAGCCTCTAGTCTCTGAGGACTCAGACAGAATGCAAGGGGATTCATCTCTCACTAACCCTAAACCCCACTTTATGCAACACTGCAGATGAATGTGTGTGTATGTAATTTCATTACTTCTTATTCAGCTATATGGTTACCTATCACAGATAATGTATGAAATCTAGTTTCATACAGGCTGGAATAACTTAAGAATAATAATGTGAAGTGTGCTTGTGTAAATACTGTAGAACAAATACTAATATGCTGGACATGAGCATATATAAAAGAAGCTGGTTTTTGTTCTGAAGAATTCAGTGGCACTAGTAATTCCATGGCCATGGATTGTGTTGTCCCCTTGCTCACCATCCTTCCTAAATGAAGAAAGCCCAACTGATGGTGTTGGTATTCAGTACACAGGAGGAGAGGTAAACCCTAAAGATACAGCCAACATTTCTGGAACATGTTGCTGGTTTAGATCTGGTTGTATGGAACATACATGCTTGGGCTTTTCCATTTCTGTAAGATTACTTAGAATAGGGTAACAAAAATGGTAAGAATAGGGAGTGCAACAAGGGCTTCCTGGAGGTTTGTCAAAGGAGAAGGAGATCCTCCTGGACTCCCACAGGAAGTTATTGGAGGAGGTTGGGAAGATGCTAAGAGCAAAATGTAGGACCGAATATTTGTATTGGGTTTGGCTGAGATGGAGCTGGTTCTCCCCATAGCATGTTTTGTAGTGCTGTGTTTTGAACTGGGTGCTGATAACACACACACAAAGGCTGTGCTTTTCCAAAATTCCATCTCCAACAGTAGGCTGAAAGATGGGCAAGATCTTGGGAAGGGACACAGCTGAGTCAGATGACCCAAACTGACCAAAGAGGTGTTCCATACCATATGACATCAGCTCACATATAAAAGCTAAGTGAAATAGAAAAGTGTGAGGGCATTCATTGATGGCATCTGTCCTCTGAAGCAACCATTACATGTCTTGAAGCCCTGTTTTCTGTGAAGCAGATGGACATTGTATGCTGATGGGAAGCAGAGAGTAATATTTTTGTTTGGCCGTGCTTCTGTGTGTGGCCTTTGCTTTTGCCCCATTAAATTGGTTCTATCTTGACCCACAGGCCTCTCGTTATATTTTCCCTCTCCCCTGTCCATATAAGAAGACAACTGATAGAGCGGCTTTGATGGGCATCTGGCCCAAACCAGGGACAAAATACCAGAGTCATTTTTGGCTCCCTGACTGGGAAAAAAACACAAAACCCAACCAGCAGTTTTGCACTAAGCTTGCTGTAGTTAAGTTGCAAGATCCTCTGCAGGTCATGGAGCTTGCTGGCAGCATTGGTGATCTCTGCTTTGCTCTGTTGGGGAACATGTTCAAACCAAGAGTGGCTATGTGTCTTTTTCTGGTGTTGGTAGCCTTGCTGTACTGGGGTAGCTCTCTTGTGAGAGCTATCATCTCTCTCTGCCTGGGATTGATGTAGAAGATTTTATTATGCAGGCTCCCAAGGGCTTTGTCCACCCTTACATGAGCTCTTTAATACTGCTAATCAATATTACTGGCACATTATGGGCTTTGTGGAACCTGGTCTCATCACGGCATAAAAGGAGGCAGCTTCTGCATGAGGTGGTGCTGAAATGGACCCTGAGGTGGATGGTTCCTGAGTGGCATGGGGTGTGGAAGCATTTGGGCAGATTCCTAGGACTGTTATCACCTCCCATAGCCTAGGACTTTACCTCGGAACAGGTGAGTAACTCCAGTAAATTGAAACACCACCTGAGAGAAAGGTGCCCTGCCTGCTCCAGTGAAAAGCAACAGCTCTGCATCGGGGCCTGGCCTTTACCTATCGAGCCACTGAGTACTCTCAAAGGACTGTAGTTGGAGCAGGCACACAAACTTCATCTGCAGAAACCATGGTTGAGCTGGGGACCCAAACACCAACTGCGATCTTGTCCCAGTAATGAAGAAACAGTGGACAAGCAGGCAACAAATGATCTTGCAGGTGGAGAAGAACTGAGGTTACCTCTGTTGATTCTGGTGAGGGAACCTCTGATCTGGCACCACCAAGGTCAGACAGTGAATATTTTGGTGAGAACAAGGAATAAAAGGTCCCTGCCTTTGGCAAGGAGGAAGAAAGGGATGATACAGTGTACTGGACTGTGTGGATTTGATGGCCTAGCACAACAGACCCACAAAAATATAAAGCATTAGTAGACACTGGTGCACAATGTACATTGATGCCATCAGTATGTAGAGGCACAGAACCTGTCTGGATCTCTGCACTGACAGAGGGATGCCAAGATTTATCTGTATTAGAGGCTGGTTATTGTCTCTATTAATGTGCTTAACAGGGAACAAGTGGGAAAAGCACCCCATTGTGACCAGCCTAGAGGCCTCTTGTATTCTTGGCATAGATTATCTCAGGAGAGGGTACTTCAAGGACCCAAAGGATGGGCTTTTGATGTAGCCACAGTAAATACAGAGATGATCATAGAGCTGTCTACCCTGCCCATCCTCTCAGAAGATCTCTTTGTTGTGGGAAAGAATTGTGGCCTCAATAACTTGTTGTGCGAGACCCCATACAGCAACTTTCCACTTCCAATGGTTTCCTGGCTGCAATCAGGTTAGCCACCAGAGATGTCTCCCAGGAACAAAGAGTGGTGGCTAGGGCTTTGCCTGGAAAATCAACTATATTGGACCACTGCCATGGACATGCATGGTAGAAGCAACTACAGGCTGGTTGTAGGCATACCCTATAAAATATACCATTGCCCAGATCACCATCTTAGGCCTTGAAAAATAAACCAAATCCTGTGGCAACATGATACCCCTGAAAGAATTGAATCTGACAGTGAGACTTACTTCCAAAATATGGCATCAGTTGCTGGGCCAAGAAACATGGCATTGAGTGGGTGTATCACATTCCCTATCATCCACAAGCCTCTTGAGAGATTGTAAAATATAATGAACTGTTAAAGATCATATTGAGAGCATTGGGTAACAGGGTATGTAAGCACTGGAATGCAAATTTGGCAGAAACGACGTGGCTAATTAACTGTAGAGGATCTGATAATTTTGTGGTTCTGCCCAAGCAAAACTTGTACACACTGTGAGAAGAGATAAGGTCTCTGTAGTTCACTATGGGGAAATGACTGGGGAAGGCAGAGTGAGTTGCTCCTCACATGGGGAAAGGCATGCTGGGCTGCATCAAAAGAAGTGTGGCCAGCAGGGCAAGGGAGGGGATTCTCCCCCTTTACTCTGCTCTCGACAGACCCCACCTGGAGTACTGTTTGCAGTTCTGGAGCCCCCAACACAAGGACATGGAACTGCTGGAGCGAGTCCAGAGGAGAGCCACGAAGATGATCAGAGGGCTGGAGCACCTCTGCTATGAGGACAGGCTGAGAGAGTTGGGGCTCTTCAGCCTGGAGAAGAGAAGGCTTCGAGGAGACACTATAGTGGCTTTCCAGTATCTGAAGGGAGCCTACAGGAAGGCTGGGGAGGGACTATTGACAAGGTCTAGTAATGTCAGGACGAGGGGTAATGGGTTTAAACTGGAAGAGGGGAGATTTAGACTGGATGTTAAGAGGAAGTTCTTTACAGTGCGGGTGGTAAGACACTGGAACAGGTTGCCGAGGGAAGTTGTGGCTGCTTCCTCCCTGGAGGCGTTTAAGGCCAGGCTGGATGAGGCCTTGAGCAACCTGCTCTAGTGGGAGGTGTCCCTGCCTATGGCAGGGGGTTGGAGCTGGATGATCCTTGAGGTCCCTTCCAACCTAAACCATTCTATGATTCTATGATTCACCAGATTGTCTTTACTCAAGGTCCTGGGTGTACTTATTGGGTAATGAGGAAGGATGGGGAGACTCATTGTGTACTTCAAGCAGATTTAACCATAGGGGGAAAATAATCTAGGATGAGAGCTGGAAGCTGCAGGAGTGACAGAGTAGGATGACCTGAACCGTTGAAGAGTGAGTTTTGCAAGAATAGGAATGCAACAGCAACTGAAACCAAGCTGGTATTGGTGCCCAACAGTAAAATATATTGCTTCTCCAATCCTGAACACCACATATAGGGCCCAAGTAACTTCTGGTGGGAAAAGCTCATGGAATGGAAGAGTAACATATCTCTATTAAATAACTGGGGATAGCAGTTGATTAAAAGGTATAAATCTGTATGTTGAGTATTAAGATGGTTTAAATACTAGTTTAGGTTGTAAGTGTAAACAAGAATGGATTTCAGTATAAGAATCAAAACCAGTGAGAGGATTACATATATTGAAATATGTGGAACCTGAGCATGATGTGAATGGTATGGAATGGTGGAGATTGTATTTGGTCTGGCTGAGATGGAGTTAGTTCTCCCCATAGCATCTTCTGTATTTTGCAGTAGTAGCTGGGTGTAGGTAACATGCCAGTGTTGCGGATAGTCCTGAGTGAAGCACCAAGGCTGAGTTTTTCCAGAATTCCCCCCCCAGCAGTAGGCTGAGGGATGGGCAAGATCTTGGGAGTGCACACAGCTGGGCAAGCTGACCCAAGTATTTTATACTATGTGAAATCAGCTCAGATAAAAAAGCTAAGTGAAAGAAGGAAGCATGGGGGCATTTATTGATGGTATTTGTCCTGAGCAACCACTGAGTGGATTGAAGCCCTGGTTCCTGGGAGGTGTCTGGGCATAGTCTGCTTTCACTTCTGCCCCATGAAATTACTTCTGTCTTGACACATTGCCCTCTTATTATATTTACCCTCTCCCCTGTCCATCTAAGAAGGGGAGTAATAGAGTAGCTTTGGTGAACATCTGGCCCTCAGACAGGGTCAAAGCACCACAGTGTTAAGAACAGTGAGAAAGAGAATAAGAGAGTTCTGTTGCAGAGGTTCTTAAGTAATAGAGGAACAAGCATCTTATTTAAGTATCAGTGCAATATGGAACACAAAGATATGATCACATGACTAAAACAAGTTTTGAGATAAAACATGGGAAACTGGGAACAGAATCTGACAGGACAGGACATTGCAACTGTGCAACCAGCAGCAGACAAAGTAAAATCACACAAGGCTGTTAAAGAAGATAACCAGCATAGATACTTTTCCATCAGTTTTTTCAAAGTAAGAAGGGGCTTGAAGAAAAGCTAGGAGAGCATTACCCTGTTTCCACAAAGAGAAAAAGAATAAGTTTACAGCTGCTGGGAAAGTAAGGGATGCAGCTCTTAGTAACAATAATGCCATTAAAGCAAGTAGCTGGGAAGGCTTTCTGTGATTATCATTGCAGTGAGGATTGAAATTGAGACCAGTAAATGTTAGCTCCCTGGGGACAATGTCTAAGCACATAAATCTGAGGAAGCTGAGTAAGGGAAAGTTCAATAATGGTGTTAATGAAAAAGGAATTAAGAATAAATTGGTTCCATTCACAAATAAGTTTGGATAAGATGTAAAAAAATGTGAAGTCAAAGGCACTTTCACTTAAATTTCTCTAAAAGTTTGTGGGGCTTAATGAAGATGAGAAGATTGAAATTTCTGAGCTGAAATGCTTAAAGACTTCTACTTTGAATGTAAAAATAAGCCCTAGACAATAAAAAACAATCTCCAACTACTAAGTTTCCTGCTATCCCTAACAGTGATTTAATGGGGAAGTTTAATGGATTGTTTTTGGGGGGTGTTCTGCCCTTTTTTGGGGGGGGAAGGGGAGGAAAGGGGTGCTGGTAGAGATGGATTAATAACAATAGAAACAATTGGTTTGGAAGGCTTTATTTATTTATTTAAAAACATTAACAAGGGTGTTTAGTGAGCTATAAATTCAGTAGCTTCAACAGTTTCAATAAGAAATAAGTAGCGTAACCAGAAGAGTCATATAAAACCTATTTGGGAAGATCTGTTGTGCTCTCAGTTGTCACAATTAAAACAGAAGATCAGGGGTAGTTTATACTTTTGAAGAGTTTATTTAAAAATGTGAAATTGTATTTTTCCCTCAAACAAACAAACAAAAAAACTACATCTTTCAAAACATGCTCAGAGAAGAAGGCTAAACACAACAACACATAATCATCCATAAAAACTTCTACTGGATGTGATATCTGAGATTAAGTGTGTACTTGCTGCTCACTGAAATATCCACCTGAACTGCAGCAATGTTTACCTAAAATATATGTGCTTTTTGAAGGAATTGGATTACAGACAATGAAAGCTTGAAGAGGTAAGTTAAAGTAAACCATTTTACACATCTATTATTATTAAAAGTTATTCATATTTTGTAGTGATGAAATATACATTTCAGAATAAAACTGCAGAGGTACTAAACTTTGCAAAAGCTTTAAAATTTACCTTTTTCAGTGTTTCAAGGTTTAGAGGTTTTGATGGTGGTGTTTTGCAATTTTTTTTTCCTGTTGTTGTCATTAGAATCACAGAATCAGTGGAGCAGGAGATTTGGGGCTGGGGGAATGGCTCAACTGTGAATCCTGAATCTCAGTGAAGAAAGTGGTTTTGAGCTAAAGGCAAAAGAGGGTACGAAGGCGCAAGTACAGGCTTAAGTATAGCATAAGCTGACAGACAGGGACACGCTTGGGTGAAGAATAGGTTGTTGTGTTGGGTGAGAGGGAACAAACCGCTCAGGGAGGAGGGCTGCGATGACACCAGACAGAAAAAAAGATGTACTGCAGGGACATTCGTTTGCATGGGAGTCAGTAAAGGCGGTACGAACACGGCATGGAAAACTGCTGCACACCAGACGCAAGCTGATGACAGAAAACATCGGTGGAAGCGTGCCGGAGCCGCAGCGACCCAGTCTCTGGCGGAGCGAGGAGGGGTGACGCTACCGGGACAGGACAGGGTGGCTCGGCGGAGAAAGGCGCGGAGGCCCCCAGGTCAAGCTGGCAAGCCTCCTAGCGGCTCCGAGAAGGGCGGCGTAAGCCATCGCGGCTGCCCCTCCCCGCCTTCCGAGAGCGACCGGCCTCCTGCCGCCGCGCAGTCCGCTCCTCCCCGCTGCCTTCCCGGCGGCCGCTAAGCCGCCTGCGGCAAGAGCGGGCGCGGGCGGCCAAGCTGTTCGGGACTCGCCGGCGCTGTCCATGGGGGAGTGCGGAGTGCCCCCTCAGGTTCAACTCTTCCTCCGCGCCTGCGACCAGGGTGACTGCGAGACCGCCCGGCGCCTCTTGGGGCTGCCCGGCGGTGGCACCGCCGACCCAGCAGCCCCTTCCTCCTGCGGTAGCGAGGGGGTGGTGGCGGAGCCCTGCGGGGAACCGTCCGCCTCGCCCGCCCCCGCCGTGCCTGTGGACTGCACCGACGAGGCTGGCAATACGGGGCTGCAGTTCGCCGCGGCGGGAGGCCACGAGCAGCTGGTGCGGTTTCTGCTGCGGAAGGGGGCCTCGGTACAGAGCAGGAACCACTACGGATGGAGCCCACTCATGCAGGCGGCCAGGTAGGGGACAGATGAAGCACGGGAGAATCTCCGGCCGCCCTCCCGCTTCGCCGCGGGGCACTGGCCTAGTCAGCTGCAGAGCGGTAATCGCGCCGACAGCACCCCGGGGCGGGGAAGGGAGGGCCGCCGAGGTGGCTTGGTGGCCCTCCCTTGTCCCGCCCCGGGGCTGCTGCCGGCGTTCGCCTTCTTCGCCAGCAAGATCTTGCTCCTCAGGCTGGGGGAGAGCGACCGGGAGCGTCGCCGGGGCTCCAGGCGGGTCAGTGGGCGGGGAGGCGCCATGTTGCAGGCCGCGGTCGGTCGTTGTCGGTGTAAGGGGCTTTTCCCGGGGGTAGCAGAATAGTCACCTGTTATCTTCTCCGGGGGCGGGGGAGGAGGAGCTGTCGAGTTTAAATTTGGGTAGGTAGTTTGATGGTGGAGTTAGATTTCGTTTTTCGGTATCAGGGATGCGGTGATTGAAGCTGTGCATGCCATTTCTTGATTCTTGAGTTAAGGCAGTGAAGAGTCACAAAAAGAGACCTGAATGTGAAAATTACTAATTCCTTCCTTAGAAATAAGATGCACATGCTTAGTTAATTTGTCACGTATTTCATCTACCTGATGAAAAGGCACTTGTGACATAAAACATACTGAAGTAAACAAATAATCTGCTTCATTTGGCTTTTCTGTGTTTTCCTAAGTGGCTTGCTGGAGAACGTGGAAAATCATTGCTGAGAGTTTTAATGACAAATCCGGGTTGTTTTCTGCATCAGTGATGATGTGCTTTATGTAGCCCTCTGCCGGGTTGTGAGAGGTTCCCAGTGCTAATGCTCGTGTTTGTGCTTATCTTTACAGGCACATAGAAGTATTCCTTGGGTGTACAGGCACTTTTTGCAAGCTTGGAGGGCAGTGCTTTTCTATAATAATTGAATGCTTAATTGAGAGGAGAAACGTGGTTTTGTTTTCTGTTTGTTTGATAACAGATGAAGATACGTGAAAGAAAAGAACCTGTTTCAACGTCAACATTTCTCTTTTCAGTTAAAGCCCATAGAAAGTTCTCAAAGAATGAGTCACACAGCTGTTTCCCACTAAGAACAAGGAAGACAGGGTTCAACAATTCTGTTATTCTGTAAAGGTTTAAAAAAAAAGAGAAAAAAAGTTGCAGAAACATTGTTATTTTCCCCCCTTAATTAAAACCATATGCTTATTCTCTAAAAACAGTACACTTAAGTCACTAGAATCCTCTCACTGTCTTAAAGAAATGATGCACTGCCATTTGAAAAGTACTGTAGACATCACTTAAAACCATACAGTGGGAGAACGCGTTTCTTTTTAATGGATAACCAGAAAAGAAACCTAAGTGTTTGTACAAAGGTAGGCTTTGAACTGTGTACATGTTTAATATTCTGGCAGTGATCAGTGCTGTTGAAATTGGACAGGAGATAGCATATATGCACAAAATTAATCGTGTGCAGGAGCTGCAGGCACCACTGAGGTGACCCAGTGAAGTCTTCAGGACTAGTGGCTAGACTAGCCCTGGAGGCTTAATTCTGCAGCTGTGTACTTTCTGAAAGCAGACTACAGAGTTTTCATCTTCTGTCTGCTGTTAGTGTTCAGTAGGGTTCTTCGGAATTTCCTGAACTAACATCTGCTTAGTTGCAGTGTACGAAGGCTGCTATATGCACAAGAATGTAGGAATCATAGAATCGTTTCTGTTGGAAAAGACCTTTAAGATCATCAAGTCCAGCCTCTGATCTTACATCCCCGTGGCTATTAAACCATGTCCTGAAGTGCAGTGTCTGTGCATTTTTTAAATTCCTCCATGGATGGTGACTCCACCACCTCCCTGGCCAGCCTGTTTCAGTGTGTGACCACCTTTTCAGTAAATAAATTTTTCCCTGTGTCCAGTCTAAACCTCTCCTGGCACAATTTGGGGCCATTTCCTTTCATCCTGTCACTAGTTACTTGGGAGATGAGACCAACACTCACCTCACTACAACCTTTTTTCAGGTAGTTGTAGAGAGCAATGAGGTCTCATCTTCTCCATGCTTAGCAGTCTGAGTTTCCTAAGCCACTTCTTATAAGACTTGTTCTCCAGGCCCTTCACCAGCTTCACTGCCCTTCCCTGGACCCACTCCATCTTTTTGTGATGAGGGGCCCAAAACTGAACTCAGTTTCCGAGGTGCACCAATGCTGAGTACAGGGAGACAGTGTCCTCCCTAACTGAAGCTGGCCACACTATTCCTGATACAGACTAGGATGCCGTTGGCCTTCCTGGCCACCGGGGCACACTCCTGGTTCATTTTCAGCTCGCTGTCAACCAGCCACCCCCAGGTGCTTTTCTGCTGGGCAGCATTTCAGCTGCACTTCCCCAAGCTTGTAGTGTTGCAAGGAGTTGTTGTGACCCAAGTGCAGGATGTGGCCCTTGGCTTTGTTAAACCTCTCTCCTTGGCCCATCAATCCAGCCTGTGTAGATACCTCTGCAAAGCAGTCCCCTCATCCAGATCATTGATAAAGATATTAAACAAGATTGGCCACAAAATTGAACCCTGGGGATCACCACTAGTGACTGGATTTAATTCTGTTAGTCACAACTCTGTTGGGCCTGGCCATCCAGCCAGCTTTTTACACAGCAAAGCATCCACCTGTCCAAGCTGTGCATAGCCAATTTCTTTAGGAAGAGGCTGTGGCAGACAGTGTCAAAGGCTTTACTAAAGTTCAGATAAACAATACCCGCATCATTTCCCTCATTCACTAAGTGATTGTGTCATAGAGGGGGGTCAGGTTCATGAAGCAGGACCTGTCCTTCATGAACTTAGGCTGTCTGAGCCTGGTCATCTGGTTGCTATGCACATGCTCCATAGTCACATTAAAGATGATCTGCTCTATAATCTTCCCTAGCACCAGATGGGTCTTGGGAGTCTCCAGAGAAGGAGACTCCACAACCTCTCTGGGGAGCCTATTCCAGTACTCTGTGACCCTTACAGTAGTCCCCATCCTTGTCTTCCAGCTCTGTGAGCTGGGTATCCAGTGAAAAACTGATAGTACTACTAAAGACTGAGAAGGTATTGAGTACCTCAGCTTTTTCCTCATCTTCAAGCACTATATTCCCCCCTGCATCCAACAAGGGATAGAGGATTCTTCTTAGGCCTCCTTTTGTTGCTAATATCTTTGTGGAAGGAATTCCTGTTCTCTTTAACAGCTGATACTTGGCGATAGGAGCACAAAATACACATCTTGTCCATGTATTATGTTTATTAAAAGAAGAGATTCTTCTGTTGAAGAACAGTAAATTGTTTCATTGTCCTATGGTTACCTAGCTGTTTGGGTGTCTGTCGTATATGATTAACTTTTGCTTGCTTACAAACTACTGAAACCTCTGTTAAAGTGGTATCAAAGCTGGGTTACAGGTGAAACTGGTGTCGGGGTTCAAAAAGTTCTTTTATATATTTCACACAAGGGAGGGTTAATGTTTTAATACCTAGTTTCCTTATTGAGAGGTACTTGATATTAACATGAGATTTTAATTTAGCCTACTAACAAAGCAGTCTCTTGAAGTCATAAGACAAGCCTAGCATACCAGCTGCAGCACACAGCTGAATCACCAGACCATCAGCATGTCCATTATGCTGGGTGTCCCCGGTTTCCAGGAAGGACTATGTCCCTGCAAACCAGCTCAAGCCCTTGCTGTCATCAAAATTAATTTTTTGGTTTCTAAGTTTTGGTGCTTTATGTTGGGCTGATCTGCCAAACACTTCTCCTATGCTGGTCTGGCTGACTCAAGAGGATAATATTTTCTATTAATTGTTTTGTGGAAGCCATTCACATTCCTACTTTGCTGTAGAGCTCTTTCTCTAAAACAAGGGCTGCTGTCTGGTCCCTGTAGTGTTGAGAGAAATACAGCTTACCTTAGAGCATCTGTGGCCACTGGCTATGTTCTCTTGAGCCTTCATCCATTGTAGGGATTCCTTGATGGTTCAGGTCTTCTGTTTTTGTTGTTCTGTTTTGTTTTTTTCTTTATAGTTGCTTTGAAGTTTTGACTCAAGTATACTTGTTCAGTAGTAATGAGGGTACTTAATTAGCATATCTGCAAACAGACTGACTTTGACTCTTCAATGTGATACAGGCCTGGAAATAGAAGGGTGAAAGTCACTCTCTGATTTATGAAGTAATGTGTTGATGACATGCAATTAAAAATTAACCTAGCACATAGTTGCTTTGTTTGGAGCATCCTCTTACATAGGTGCCTCTTTTATAAGCATGGTCACTAGTACATGTGGAATGATATAATCTACAGTCTGCAGCTGCTGATTGCTCCCCTCCATTGAGGTGACCACTGTTTCGTTCAGTGATGCATGCATGATCCCACAGTGTATTAGTCAGTAGGCTGATTTGGTAACAAAGATTTCTCCTCTCCAGAGTATGCTGATTTTCTTTAAGAAGCCTTTGTGTGATCCGATGTGGTAATTCTCCTCTTTCGCTTTCTCTCGAGGTTTGGACATATAAGCGTGGCTCACATTTTGCTAGAGAATGGTGCTGATCTCAATGCACAGAATAAGTTAGGAGCCAGTGTCCTCACGATGGCCTGCAGAGGTGGCCATGTCAGCATGGTAAAATTGTTGCTGGAGTCTGGAGCTTTCGTAGATAACTATGACCATTTTAGTACAAGTGTACTCAACAGCAGCAGAGATGACCTTCCTGATATCACTCCACTAATGGCAGCTGCTCAGCATGGACATGAGGCAGTGGTTCATCTGTTATTAGACTGGGGAGCTGATTGTAATTACACTGTGAAGACTATGGGCTGGAGTCCTTTAATGCTGGCAGCTGTTAGCGGAAAGGTGAGCTTAGCGCAGCAGCTCATGGAGAAAGGTGCTAATCCTGATCACCTGAATGTACTACATAAAACGCCTTTTGAAATCTCTGTTGGCTTCAAACACAAAGACATGAAGGACTACCTGGAATCTCTCACAACAATCAGACCTCAGGCAGGTATGGAGTGTTAGTTCTTTGGTTTTCTTTCTTGAAATTTTGGTTGTATATTTAGAAATTGAAATGATTATTTTCTATGTGTATGTCGATTCTTATAATTTTTAACAAGTCTTTTTTGGGAATGTTTGAGTAGGTACCTTGAGTGAGGCAGGGATGCCCAGCTTCTGCAGATTCCTTCCTGTTAGCTTGATGAGATTGCTGTCATTGACAGAAAAAATGTGTGAAATATTTTAAAGTGTTTTCATATTTTGCTTTGAAAACACACGATCCAGGTGCTCATTTAGGAGGAGAATTAAAAAGATCTGCTTAAAATAACACCAAGGAAGGGACATATAAAAACAGAATAGGCTGTAAAAGACAGGATACTGCAGACTCAAAGAAAACTTAAAATATGTGAAATCTAGAAAACCTGTCTTGGAAGGAGCAGCTGAAGAAGTTCAATCTGCCTCACTTCATGAGGAGGAGGTTAAGAGGTTTGATTAATGAAGTTTTCACATTAAGGACAGGAGTTCCAGTACCAGAGGGCCTTTTTTATATGGCATTAGGCTGTGAGTTTAAAGTTAAAAGAATTTGAATGGGAAATAGAGACACTATGTTTTGCAGTGAAGTTTAGACCTGGAGTGACTCAGCAGAGATGTGCAGTATCTGACAGCTGCAATCAAGGTTAAATGCCTTTCTAAAACTCATCATCAGAGTGTCTTCACTGGGTGTTGCATACAAGACTTGTGGCATGCAGAAAATCAGATGAGGTTAACCTGATGTTTTTTTCTGCCATTCTCGGAATACATGAAACCTTGTCTAAAGGCTTTGATAGTGGACTGTGTATTCAAAGAAAGCCAAGTGTTACTATGAATGAATAAGAAGCCAACGTGTCCCCTGCTTTTCTGTTCCTTGCAGGAGTGGGGCCTAATTAACTTCAGGATTTTATAAAATTTATATGGAGCCTCCTCTCTGTTTTTTTCTATCTCATGTAGTGTCAGCAGTTGAAGAGTACTTTGAAGGCATATCAGAGGAGCACTCTTTCACTCAGAATATTAAAATTTGTAATAATTGCAGTTCTTACTGTGGGGATGGTGATCTGGGAGCTGAAGGATGTCTATTAATGCACAAATAGCAAGCTGCGCAGTTAAATTATCACTCTTGGTTTTGTGACCTTTACAAATTAACCTGTCAGTACTCAAGAGGAAATAAAAATGAGGGAGCCTGTAAAACTTCAAGTCACCTTTCAAAATCATCTTGTACTGTTTAAGTGTTTGCTGTTGTAAAGAGGATTGCATTAAACCGCAAAACCATGCTGTGGTTTTTTAATTGATATTTTAGCCTTCCAGGCAGGAAACATAAGAGAATTTCCATACACAATTTCCTGATAGAGAATGGAAGTTAAAAGGCAAAAGGCTATACTGGTGCCTTTATTATAGTTTGTAGCTTTAGGTCTGCACAGAGAACCATACAAGTGATTCATCTTCCCTGAAGGGAATAAAAAGGTTACTAGTGTCTTCTATGTTCTTCTTAAATGTATGTCTAAACAGATGATTTACAGTACTTTTATGCAATCACTTTTTAAAATGATTGCTAATAGAAGTATTTGTTTCTTCCAGATTCAGAAAAAAGGCAACCTGATGTCTTTCATGCTTTGAAACTGGGTAAGTACCGACAGGATTCTGCCTTGGTAGGTTGTGGATTTGTATCAGTAAAGAATTTCAGACTCAGTGGACCACTCTTAAAGAGGAATTTAAAAGTCAGTGTGCCATAGGGTGTTGTTCTGCCTGCTCAAGGGAAGGGATGATCACCACCTTTCAGAGTGCCTTTGTACCCACTGTCCCCGATTCTAAAATCTTTGCTTTCTGCGATTTCAGCCTGTGGCAATGGAATAGAGAACTTTGTCCTCTTGAAGGACAAATTGTGGTGTTCCTCAGCATCAGTTTTCCTTGTATGACATCATCTTATGACAGTTTAACAGAAGTATTCCATGCTTGTTTCTTCACATGTGGGGTGCACTGCAGTTTGTACAGTCTTTATATCTTGGTGGTTAAATTTCAGAAAATGATCTTGTCATAGATTGTACTGTAAGTGTATAGGTAGGGAGAACAGTATCTTGTGTTTATGCCAGTTTTATGTGCTGAACTATTAAATAAAAACCCTAAGATCAGTACAGATATTTGATTTTAGCTTTGCAGTTGCTCTAGCACTCTGATTTTTTCTGTTTTAATTCCACTAAATGTAGACCAGTGTCAGCAAATGAAAATACATATTAATTCAGTGACTAAGCAGTTCTTTGTGCTTTTGTGGGTTGTGTTTTATGTTTTGTGTTTCAGGAAACTTTCAACTGGTTAAAGCTATAGTTGATGAAGACCTAAGTCAGGTCAATATTACTAATGTTGATGGTGCATCTCCATTAATGATTGCGGCTGTAACTGGACAGCTGCCCCTTGTTCAGCTTCTGGTTGAGAAAAATGCTGATATTGACAAACAGGATAATGTTCATGGCTGGACAGCACTGATGCAGGCCACGTACCACGGGTAAGATACATGCTGTCTTTGGGTCTAGCAGTAATGAAGTTTTGTTTTATTTATATTCAAGTGAAAAAAATCTTTTCAGTACTGACTCTGGAAGCCCAAAGGCTGGTGCAGGAAATTGGGAGTCTTACAACCTTGGTTTTCTGTAACTCTTGCACTACCTTCAGCTTACTAGAGCAGATCTGAACGCTGTTTGGATGTCAGAACAAGTGTCACAGCTGGGAACTTGATTCTTGCTCTGTAAGTGCTGAGAACATGCCAGTGCACCAGGCAGGCAAATTTCAACTTCCATCCTTTGATGATTTTTGTATTTTGTTAGGGTAGTATCACCCTCTGCCAGGGTTATTGGCCTACATGAAGTTCTGAAACTTCAAGGCAATCACCCTTCTATGTGCCATATTTTCTGGTCTTAAAATCATTCTTACATTCCCCTCATATTCCTCTATTCACCCTTTATTTTTGAGAGGGTTTTCTGAAGTGCACCCACTGGAAAACTAATTGTCATCTTCTCTAAAGTTACTATATAAATGCAGGAAGGCACTAGAGTCAAATATCAGAAATTGGTCTGGTACTTCACATGTGATCTCTGTCATTCACCTGGCATTGTTTGTGTACAGGATATTTAGGATGGTGAACTTTTCTCCATTGTTGTAGATAAGACCCTCAGCAAGGTGAAGATTCGTTACTGTCTGGTAAGGCTGACACTAATGGTGCGAGTGCAGATCACAGAATCACAGAACGTAGGGGTTGGAAGGGACCTTGAAAGATCATCTAGTCCAATCCCTTGCCAGAATAAGTCACACGGGAACGTGTCCAGGTGGGTTTTGAATGTCTCCATAGAAGGAGATTCCACAGTCTCTCTGGGCAGCCTGTTCCTGTGTTACGTCACCCTCACAGTGAAAAAGTTTTTCCTTAGCTTCGTGTGGAACCTCCTGTGTTCCAGCTTGCACCCAGTACCCCACTGGACATCACTGAGAAGAACCTGGCTCTATTCTCTTGATATTTGCCCTTCACATATTTAATAAACATTAATGAGGTCACCCCTCAGTCTTCCTTTCCAAGCTAAAGAGACCTTGCTCTCTCAGCCTGTCCTCATAAAGATTTTCCACTCCTATAGTAGGCTTTGTGGCTCTGTGCTGGACTCTTCCAAGCTGCTGCAGGTTTTATCTTCAGTCAGCAGATCTCAATTGGCTATGAAAGTGCAAGAAAGGTGAAAAACAGGAGGTTGGATTGTCATTGCTTTGTGAAAATTTTCAGAAGTAGTTCCAAGGACCTTGGAGTCTAGCTGGACAGGAAGTTACCCATGGGGCAGCAGTGTGCCCTTGTGGTCAAGATGGCCAGTGGCATCCTGGGATGCATGCAGAAAAGTGTGTCCATCAGGTCTAGGTAGGTTCTCTTCCACCTCTATGCTGCCCTCGTGAAACCACATCCAGTGCCCAGTTCTGGGCTCCCTAATTCAATAGAGACAGGGGTCTGATGGAGAGAGTCCAGTGGAGAGCTACAAGGATGATGATGAGACTTAGGACATCTACTATGGAGAAAGACTGAGAGATCTGGGGCTGTTTAATTGTAAGAAGGCTGAGACAGGATCTGATCAATGTCTATAAATACTTGAGGGATGGATGTCAAGATGAAGGTGATAGTCTGCTTTTGGTGATGCCAAGTGTTAGGATAAGGAACAATGGCAACAAGCTAGGACACAGGAGGTTCCACCTCAATGCATAGAGACACTTCTTTAAATGAGCATGACAGAGTACTGGAACAGGGTGCCCAGAGAGTTTGTAGAGTCTCCTTCTCTGGAGACTTTCAAAACCCTGATGAAGGCGTTCCTGTGTGGCCCTAGGTGATCTTGCTTTGGTGGGGGGGTTGGACTTGATGATCTCTGGAAGTCCCTTCCAGCCCTTAACATTCTGTTATTCTGTGAGTTTCTGTGATTCAGTGAGTTTTGACTTTCCTGGAGGACTGTGTTATGAAAGTTCCCTTTCCGATTATATGAATCAGTCCTTCTGACATAAGCAGTTGTTAATAAAATTGCAGTATTTGAGGTAGTGGAAGCTTTGGTGGTGTTCATGCTTAAGTAAAACCAACTAAGACAGTGGCTCAGTGGAAGGACATCCCATTCCTGGAGATAAGGATTTGACTGACCTTTGTATTAAATTTATTTTCTCTAGCTTTGTTTTTTGTTCACTTATTCGTAGGTTGAATTACAGCATTGCTTTTAGCTGACATGGCAAGTCTTGCTTATTTATTCAGGTGCATGAGTGGGGGAAGGGGGAGAGGGGCTAAAGGGAATGGGACAGTGCTTTCCTTTTGTAGCTAGCTTTTAGGAGCTTTTGTTGGAAAGTGTTTGTGTTGGTTATTATTTCATGCTGATTGTTTCTGCATTTTAAACACCTCAAGGATGGGATAATGTTCCTTCTCAATTATATAATTTATATCTCTAATTAAGTGAAGTACTGTTTGGAGTTTATCAGTTGTCATCAATTTGTCTTTTCTGTATGCGGTTTCTTACCTGTTCTGCATATGAAGTTGTGGTATGGAATTACTGATAGCAAGTGATGACTACTCTACTTCCTTTGTCTTTCAATCTGCTTTTTTTGCCCTGGGCACTTACAGCCTTTCATTGGGAAAGTATTTGACAACAAATTCTAGAGTTAGTTCCATAGAGTCAGCCTCAGCAACTGGCCAAGTTACATTTTTTTTCAGGCTGATATTCTGTGTGTTGATTAGTGTAATTAATAGTGAGTAAGGAGTGACAAAGGAATCATGGGAGCTTCTGAATGCCTTGTGAACAAATCTTAGGTTTGGTTAACTACAGTAAAAGGAAAACTGATCTCTAATTGAGGACCACTGGTATAAAAGGATGAAAATGGAATATAGTGGTTTTCTTTTACTTGTAACGTGAGCAATGCCTGTTTTCTTCTTCCCATAAAGAAATAAAGATGTTGTGAAGTATTTGTTAAATCAAGGAGCTGATGTCAATCTTCGTGCAAAAAATGGATATACAGCTTTTGACCTGATAATGCTGCTGAATGATCCAGGTATGTTATTTCAAAGAGCACTGAGGAAATATACAATATAAACAGATAAACATCCTTTCCCATCTAGAAAATACATTAAAGTTGATAGGAAGTATCCTCTGTGGTCTGGACTGGATCAAGAGAGGGTACTGCCTGAAAATGGTGAGTTTCAAGTTTGTTAGACGAGTGTTTGCATGTATGGGATAACAGATTTTATGTATTTTGCTTGCCTTCATTTGTGAAAGTGTTAACAACATTTTCAGTGTCACCAGAGCTAGTTCAGTGGCATTCGACTGGTGGCCCAGCTATTCTGTAGTGTAAGTAGCACAGAGCTGTGAACTGGAGCTTTCAATTTCTGCTCAGTAAACAACAATAAAGACACAGGACAAAGACAGTGCAGTCGGAGCAAAACTAGTGTAATCCTGGCTGAACCTCCCACAACATCTGTAAAGGCTGAGAATAAAGCAAACTTTAGGTTTCAGATTGCTTCTATAGGACTGCTTTAGAACAAATTTGGGTTTTGTTTTAGTTTGTTTAGCTTGTATAATTTGTTACTGTTAACCTTTCATGGTACCTGACTTGCTTTATCTGAATCCAAAAAACACTATTCTTGATGGAATTAATGTTTATTTTTTCTGTATTTACTCTTTATGGTCGCTACTAAATACCTTTCCTTTGTCAAAAGTAGATCACTAATAATATGAAATCTTAGAAATAGTGAATGATTTTATAACTAACATCTTGTATTACAGTGTGTCTTGTTACCTCTCTCTCTATATATATGTCAGTTTTGTCTACCCTTCTGAAAGTTTGCTGACTTCTTTATAAAACAGAGATTTACAGAAGGTTGTTTTTTTTTGCTCTCCTGTCCTGATCACATGCTTGTTCTTTTTTTCTTCCTCGCCTTTTTTTCCTTACTTTTTTCTCCACCATTTTTCTTACCATGTCTTTTCAGTCCCTTCATTGTCCAGGCTGAACATCTCCTTTTTCTTTGGGATTTAATTTCAAGCTTCTTTTCTGCAACCTACACTTGAAGAAAGAATATTATTTTTTCTCTACTCTCTTCTGTGTCAGGTGAGAAAAGGGAGTGTCACAATACAGTTTTTAACCCCTACAAAGTGGAGGAAGCAGTTCACTTGGTCACATGCATGATTATTTATATTGATAAATACCTTTAGAGAGGTGATAGCCTGCAGCATGCTGTGTGGGGAGAAGGTGTGGGAAACTTAGGTCAAGAAAGAAGGTCTGGGGAATTAATCTGCTTTGTATTTGAGAGTTAGATCAAGTACTGCTTATATGAGATTTATAGATAAAGTGTGAGCATAGCAGTCATCCTTTTGGAAAACAAGACAGACTAAACATTATCTTGTTGTCTTTCAGACACGGAGCTTGTACGGTTACTGGCATCAGCATGCATGCAAGTAGACAAAGACAAGAATAAACTGAACAAATCATCTTTGCCTTGTTCCAGAAGTAGACAATCCTTAAATGTCCCAGTGTTGCCAGATGATAAAGGGGGTCTAAAGGTAACTATGTGAATTCTCAATAAATAACCAGTGCGTTGTTTCCTGTAATGTATGAAGCAGAGAAAGTGATTTCTAAGAACTATGGATCTAGTAGGTAACTGGGTTTTTTTGGGAGATTGTCTGTTCTGAATTCCTTCCTGACGTCCTAGTGAAATGTAGAATATGTTCAACTTTATTTTTGTCAGATGGTAGGGCAAAGGAGGAGGAGTTTGCATCAAAGCATTTCAGTGCCTAGAAATAGGTCTCCTAAGTAGCAGAAGGTACCATGTTTATAAGCTTGGAACTGTATTTCCATTATGATCCTAGTTTGAAATCTGCCTTTAAAATCCAAATGTACTTCAGTTTTGACAGACTGGTTTTATACTCATTGCTAATTTTTGTTATTTTTGTAAAAGTTTGTTTTTTTAAAAATTGGAGCAGATGTCTTATGAGGCTATGGTTAGCATGACCTATCAGTCAGAAACTGCTTATTTATATATTTGTTTTATGTAGGAATTGCTGCAGTAGTTCCTTTATTTTGCTTTTATGGTATTAGACCCTGGAAGAAGCAAGGATGTAGGAAGGAAACTGGAGTTCTAGTTGAAAATACTCCTGGATCTGTGTGGCACAGCCCAGGAGACTGAGAGGCTACCTCTTGTGTACTTCTAGCACAGAGGGTAGACTTCTTTTCAACCATATATGGAAACAGACTATTGACATTGAAAATTAAGATCATGGCAGAAATGTTAATATTTAATATGAATAGTGGAAGAGTGTGCATTTCAGGCTTGCATGTCATTTGATGTGCTGTATCTTTACCTTAAAATTGGCAATAGTCCAGTGGGAAACCAGAATAAGAACAAGTTGTGTGCCCTTTAAACAGAGATACTACAAGTTACATTGTCCATTTGTGAAAGAAAAGGAAAAAACTATTAGTTTATTTTGTTGTTGTTTGCTTGGGTGGATAGTTTAGTTTTTGATTATGGTGTATGTCATAATTTGTTTGAGTCCATGATTTCACTTTTTCAGTGTCTTGGAAAAACATGGCAATTTTCAGCCTATTGTTTCTTTTGAATTTTAAAGATCATTTAAAGTTCTACTTTAGCTCAAATCTGTTTTGCAGTTTTAACTATGAAGCACCAAATGGTTATTTTTAATGATTATTATGTTAATTGAAATTATACGGCGTCAGTATTGGTTTAGATGGACCTGTTTAAGAAGGCAGTTACTTAGATGGGAAATTGTCAGAACAGCTTTTGCTTTATGGAGCACAAAGCAACAAGTAGGATTGCAACTCTTGCAGTGCAAAGGCTTGAATTAGGGTCATAAAAGATGATGAAGTGAGATTTAAGAGCTAAATATGTATATAACTACTGACAAAAATTTAATATTTTGATGTGTGGAATGTTTTAAAAAGCATTTGGTCTCTAAACCAGAGAATATTACACTGTTTATAAGTTGGGTCTTAAACACTTTTTCAGCAGAAATTGCATTCTGTATAGGTACCTGATTGTGACATATATAAAGCAAATACATCACCTTCTTTCATCATTGCTTAATATTTTATTAACTACTCTGTCTGACCACAAGTATCTTACGTATCTTACTCTGCACGCAAATGTTGAGAGAGGGTAAAAATGACATGTTTTGATATGTGGAGAGCCATCAAACTCTGGTCTCTCTGTATCAGCATGGGAAGAGGATGCAGAAGTGAGGGACCTCTCCTGTGTTTTGTAGCAGAAATGCTTCCATGTGGACAGCAGCTTCATGCTGAGCCAGGACTGTAAACCAAAGATAGCTATGGTGGCTCAGCCAGTACATAAATTTTCTACCTCGATCATTGCAAATGACAGAATGTGGGGTATATAGAATCATGGAAGTATAAAAATGGGAGGGAATTTGAGAGGCTTACTTGCCTTTATGTAAAGAGACAGAATGAACATGCCAAGAACATCCTTGAAGGAAGTTTGTGTTTTTTCTTCACTGTGGTAAAGATGAGCCCTGAGTCCCATCTTCTCTGTCAGCCCCCTGTTCCACTGCCTGTTGCTTCTTGTGGCAAACCTTTTTTTCCTGATCTAATCTATATCTCTTTTCGCTGCATATGAAGTTGATTGATTCTTTTCAGTGGCCACCTTCATTTTTATAAGAACTATAAAAATATTTAAGAACTATCATATTCTCTTCATTTTAGTTTCTTTTCTAACCGAAAATAATGCATTACAGTTTCTCTGTTGTGCAGGTTACGTTTCCTAACCATTGTACTACTTTTAATTTTCTCTCTGCCAAGTTGAGATATGCAAAATGCATCTTGGAGTCTCAGAATCACATAGTGGCATCCCAAAGCTACTTGCACAGTTATGTGTTTCATGCTGTTATCAGTGAAATTCACTTTTTTTGCTGCAGTGAGATACTCTGCCTCTACTCTTATTTGCAAGGAAGGTGAAGCATAACAGAAAGGGCTACTTCAAATACATTTCAGGAAAAGCTAATGTTAGAGCAGCACCTCTGCTGAATGAGGTGGGTGCCTGCGTGACAGAGGACACAAAGAAGGCAGAGTTACTAAATGCCTTCTTTGTCTATACTGCCGGAGACTGTCCTCAGGAGTCCCTAACACCTGAGGCATCAGAGGAAAGCATGACAAAGGAGTCTTCCATGGTTGATAAGGACTGGGTTAAGGAACAGCTGAGTAATCTGGACATTGTAAGTCCATGGGTCCTGAAGGCACGCACCTGTGAGTGCTGAGGGAGCTGGCACAGGTTATTGCGAGACCACTTTCCACCATCTTCAGTAAGTCATGGCAGACAGGAGAGGTACTTAGCGACTGGAGGAGGACAAATGTCACCCCAATCTTCTAAAAGAGTAAGAAGGAGGAGCCAGGTAATTCTAGACTGGTTGGCCTCACCTCCATCCCTGGAAAGGTAATGGAGCAACTTATCCTTGGCACTGTGCTTAGGCGTATCAAGGACATTAGAGGTCATTAGGAGCAGTCAACATGGTTTTACCAAGGGGAAGTCATGTTTGACCAACCTGATAGCCTGATAACCAGGTGGATATACTATGGTAGAGCAGTAGATACGGTTTATCTTAATTTCAGTAAAGCATTTGGCACTGTCTCCCACAGAATCCTTCTGACTAAACTGAGGCAGTGTGGTCTGGGTGATCAGGTAGTGAGGTGGATGGGAACTGGTTGAAGGAAAGAAGCCAGAGAGTTTTGGTCAATGGGATGGAATCTAGTAGGAGGTCTGTAACTAGTGGAGTCCCACAGGGGTCAGTACTGGGACCAGTTCTGTTCAATATATTCGTCGATGACCTGGGTGAGGACACAGAGGCACTGTCAGCAAGTTTGATGATGACATCAAACTGGGTGGGGTGGCTGCCACACCAGAAGGCTGTGCTGCCATTCAGCCAGACTTGGACAGGCTGGAGAGTTAGAATGAAATTCAGCAAGGGCAAGTGTAGAGTCTTGCATGTGGGAAAGAACAACCCCAGGTATCAGGATAGGTTGGGGACTGATCTGTTGGAAGGCAGTGAAGGGGAAGAGGATCTGGGGATCTTAGTGGATCATGTGCTGTCATGGCCAGGAGGGCCAGTGCCATTCTGTATTAGAAGGAGTGTGGCTAGTAGGTTGAGAGAGATTCTTCTGCTTCTCTACTCTGCCCTGGTGAGGCTGCATCTGGAGTACTGTGCCCAGTTCTGGGCCCTCAGTTCTAGAGAAACATAGAATTGCTTGAGAGAGTCCAGCACAGAGCCACAAAGATGATTAAAGGAATGGAACATCTCTGTTACAAGGAGGGATTGAGGGAGCTGGGACCGTCCTGCTTGGAGGGAGACTCAGAGGTGACCTCATCAGTGTTTATAAATATGTAAAGGATAAGTGCCAGGAGGATGGAGCCAGGCTCTTCTTGGTGATGACCAATGACAGGACAAGGGGCAATGGGTGGAAGCTGAGGCATAGAAAGTTTCATGTCAACATGAGGAGGACTTTTTTTCCTGTGAGGGTGACATAACCCTGGAACAGGTTGCCCAGAGTGGTTGTGGAGTCTTCCTCTCTGGAGATATTCAAAACCTGCCTGGATGCATTCCTGTATGATCTGGTATAGGTGATCCTGCTCTGGCAGGGAGGTTGGACTGGAGGAGCTGCTGAGGCCCCTTCCAGCCCCTGACGTTCTGTGATTCTGTAGTTTTGTTTTATGTTATGGCTCAGATTTTTTTTTTTCTTTAATGTAGCTTCTCTGCTACTTAATTCCTCTTGTTGTACATTTGATTTCTTCTTTCATGCCAGCATGACCCCTACTGAATAATGTCAGTTTTTTAGTGTTTAGAGTATCTAAGGTGCTCACAGAACTGTTTGGATAGATGTCTTCCACCAACTGTACAAAATACATTCCATTTCATTGGTGCTGTTGTTAATGAACTTCTGTCTCATTCCACAGAGTATGTCTTCCCAATTTGAGATCCAATTGTTGGTAATCTGTTTCTTAGTATAATTTTTGGCCATGATGCTGCCTCTTTATCAGTTTTACTTGAACCATATTTTCCTCAGTCATTCAATTTGAGTTACATGGAGTAGTAATAAAGCATTAGTAAAGTCAAGCTATTACACTTTTTTTCTCCCTCCTGCACACTTGGATAGTTATTTTGTCAGACAGAGATACTCATTTATGTGGGATTTATTCCCAACAAACCCATATCAGCCATCTCTTATGAGCTGTAGTGATATGATGGTTTGGGTGTTACCTGCCTCCACACACCTGGGAAAATCACCAAGACTAGACTCAGTGGATCTAGAAATTGAATGAGTCCAGAAACCTGAGTCTCCAGGAGGGCTTCCACCTTCCTCCTTACCCCTCTACCATACCCAAGACTTTGCCTTATGTTTAAAGGTAGTTTTGAGGATCAGCCAGGGGGGTTAGGAAGCAGATGAATTAGTCACACAGACAGCAGGTTAGGTTGGTGAGAGAGAGAGAAGTGCAGACAGCGACTGTTATCTGTATTTATATTCTTGTTCTTGTACATCTCAGCAAGCCTATGAGTGAAGTAGACATCAGCATTGATTGCTTTTCACAGCCTGTAATCTAGTTCTTCTCACCAAAACATTCTAGCTAGCTTCAAGCTAGCAGAGGTGACATGCAGTTTTTTTTGCTGACAGCCTTTCAAGTGCAGTGTTTCAGTTGGTGAATTTTCAGGTTTTCCTCTTTGGAGTAAGAGCAAGTATATATTTACCTTTTGCCTGATTTCTGAAACTTCTGTCATTCTCTTACCTTGATTTGTTCAGAGCTCATCTTGTCTAATAATAATTAGGGTAATTTTAGTCAGTTTTGTTCGGTTTTAATTTGTGTCAAATATTCTTACTCTGATAAATAAATGCACATATTTTCTTACCTTCCTCCTATTAATTATATTAATAGGCTGGTTTTGAAGTTTAAAAAAACAACCAACCAGACAAATGCTTTTCAGTGTTTCCAGTTTGAAAAACTGTTGTCATTAACTAATACACTTCTTACTTTGTTGTGTTTCTTGTATTTGCAACAGGCTCTGCTGGTAATGTAGTACATGACTATGGTCTCATTCTTTACCCCTTTGAAACAGGAACTGTTAACTGCTTTGTTTCTTGACTTTTGTGGACTTGGAATTAAAGTTATGTCTTTTCTATATGGAAAAAAATACTTCCTCTCTTTTCTTGCTTGTGCTTCTTCCACAAGTTAATGTTGATTTTAGATCAATGAGAATTATCATATTTAGCTCCTTTTTTTAGATTAAAGTTGTCTGAGGGCAGACATCTTTTGTTCTTTCTCTTTCATGCCCAATACTGTTACAAATGTCTGAAATACTTTTCAAATGGCAGCAGCATTTTCTGTTATTTGATACTGTTGTCTTTTCTAACACCGCTACTAGATTTCAGCCTTTTGACAGACTCTTTTTAACCACAAATATATTTTTATTACTTGCCTGCTTCGGTCCAGTTTAAAGCCCTTTATTGCAAGTTCATGTATGCTGTGGTAGGGTAGACGGAGAGGTGATCACCTCCTGCAACAGTGGGCTGTGAACTCCAGAGCTCAGACAGCCATACTCTGAACAGCAGAGGGTAAGATGAACCTTTCCACTATCATTCCTTTATGGACAGAGAGTAGTAGGGTGTATGGTACCATAGTGTCTGTACTTAGTTTGTTTCAGATTAGTTTGTAACATGATCTTATGCTAATAAAGCAGAAGCACTGTGGAAGAGTAACAAAGGTGTAATCTTTGTTACAGAGGCAAGCTAGCTAGCTTGTGAACAAAAACCTAACCATTCTGTGTAGGTAGTCTGTTTTGTGAGATCATTTTACTGTATTAAAACTAGATTTTTTTTTTTTCCTTTTATTTCCTTTTGAAAGGTGAAAAAATAGTGAACTCTGTGGGTTTTATTGCTTTCTTGGAACTGTTTGTCTCTCTTGCCTTTTTTGATCAGGTCTTTATTGCTGAAAGTAATGTAAATCTTTATTAGTTATGGCTCCAAAGAGATATGAAGGTCTGAGAAGTCTATCCATTACTAATGCTCTGTGCAGATTTAGAATATTTTTAATGATCATGTGTCAGAAGGATTGATTTACAGGCAATAAGTTGGCAGTTTATATTACTTCTACTGTATGACAGTGGGGAAGACATATATCAGTAAGCAGTTGAAAAATGTGAAATGCCAAGGATAGAGGGGAATATGTAGCGTGAGAAAGAATGGCTAGGAATAAAAAGTAAACTAGGAAAATGTATTACCTGGATAGATATCACATAAAGCTGTCTTGATGAAGTATCATTACTTTTACATGGCGTTATTATTTTTTTAAGTGTTCCTGAAAGGGAAGAAGCATTTTCAATAAGAAATCATCAGATGATATTTATAATCTGACTTAGTTACCTACAAGCCACATAATCTTTGATACAGATTGCATAAATCTTCTTAATATAGCCTATAGGTCTTGTATAGTCTAGAGAAATATCCTGCTAAATACTTGAAACATTTTGTGCTGTCTGCCTTTGAAAATGTGAGACTGTAAATACTTGGATAAATTTTGTTTTGAGCAAAGGTGGTCCTTTTGTGTAACAATTTCCATGTATGTGATACCTGTATGGTGTCAATCATAGAAGTAGTAGTCCTGAGGTTTGTGGTTCCTTGCTTTGTTCTTTTTTCAGTTTGTAGTCTTTCCAGTCTGGTAGAGTTTAGTTATCTGTCTAGTAGCACTGCATGGATTGTTAGTCTTTAGTTTTACAAGAATACTATCAGAACACTTCTTGTTTGCCACTGATTTTGAAGGTCTTAAGGAGAAACTTTAATGTAAGTTGGATGAACTTCTATTCACTCCTCTAAATAGCAGGAAGTATACATGCCAGCTCATTGCTACCAGAGTGTAAGAATGGTTGGTGAGATTGGAAGTTACTGGGAAGATTAAATATTTGCCATGTAGCTGTAAAAACTTCCAAATTGCCCTAGTACTTTTACTTGCCTTTTCAGAGAGCATGAAAAGATATTGTAGGGCATTTACCAGATGAAAAGTAAGGAAAGAGGTTGATCTTATGCCTAGAAATTATGCTCATGGATTCTATTCATAATTGCAAACCACTTTAAGATTGATTTTGTAGTTTATCTCAAAAACTCCTTATCAGTGCTGTAAGGATTACTTAATTGTGCATTTCTTCTCTTTTTTTTTTCTTTTAGTTGGAACTAAATTGTTGTGTCTTCTTATCAATCTAGTCCTGGTGGAGCAGGATGTCCAATCGTTTCCGTAAGCTGAAGTTGACTCAGACATTGCGCCATGGATTTCCTTCCAGTCAGTTTGTGCCTTTTCCTGATGAGCCTGAACCACTACTAAATTCCACCATAAAAGCAGTTTCACAGAGTGATACGGACGCCTCTGGAAATCTTGATGCTACTACAGCTTGGATTACAAATAACAAAGCTAGTGGTAAAGCCAGAGTTGTCTTACGGGAAATGAGCTCTTGTGGGATAGTCAAGATGATGCTATTTCTAATTTAATGATTCAATTTATTGATTATATTTAGCTTAATGTAGCTGAAAAGATCTGGAGTGTGTTTGTAGCACAGAGAGAAGTGTTCATGAATGTTGATCATACTGAACTTGAGTGCAGCATCATTTAAGCAGGAGAATGGTAAGATAAATGATGTTACTGTTCTGTAGCAAACGCCATTAAGTTGGACAGTAGAGGCAGGTCGCTCAAATGTTAGTATCTTCAATTAATTTGGATATTGAAAAGAAGTAATTCTGAGAAGAGAGGTCAGAAAATACCAAATTGTCAGGTACATCTAGTGAAAATGTAGAGTTCTCTGTGCAAGACCTACACAGTTTGTGATTTGAAATAAGATTGTTGGCTTAACTTTAATTTAGGTACATGACAGTGTCATTGGAAATCTAGGTTGTGTGTGCTTACTGAGGGCAAAGCTGTTGACTGAAATTAATAAGCTATCTTTAAGAACAAAAATAGGAGCTTGTAAGCAACCCAACATAATTTATGGTTTTTATTTATATTATTTTTTATATAAAATATTTATATTTTATTTATATTTTTCAGGTGTGAACACTGCAAAAGGAGGGAAGGATGATGAATTATTGACAACCATGGTATGTTGCAGTGCTCTTGGTGTGTTCAGCCCAATTCAGAAGGTTGTGTAACCCACATAATTCTTTACTTTTTTACTTGCTGTCCAAGTCAGTGTTAAGAAGAGAGCTGTCATTTGGTTTTGGTTACTAGGCATGAACTTACAGGCTGCAATACATCAGTAGTTCTTAGAGTAGGGAGTATTACAAGTAGTGATGGAAGACGTTCACAAGTATTGACTTCTTTTCAAGAGTTACTCCTACCTCTGTGTATGTACCTCAGCAGCGAATTAGTAAAATAGATGAAACAGACAGAATGAATTGCTGACAAACATTATGCTGTGAGGAAAACAGGAGTGGAACATAACACAGTGTGAAGGTGAGAAGTTAGTAGTAGAAGCAACCATGAAATATTTAATTTTGAATATTTATTTGTATTATTCTCATTCTTTTGTTATGCTGTAGCTTTAAATTCCCATATGTCTTGCTCTCTGGAGAAGTCATTAGATTTTACTGGTTATCCTTTATGTTCTTTTTAAAGAAGATTCAGTGATTTATTATGTGACTGACAGGGCTCCAGAGAACCAAATTAGTTGTGCTGCTGATTTTTTTTCTCTTTCTGGAGAACAGATGTAGCAGGAACAGGCAGTTGTTTACTGTTTCCATGTGTCCTGCCTGGGAATACAGAAAAGACTACCTCATTTGTTTGGAAATTAGTTACTCATACTACTATTAAATTGCACTTGAAGTAAGATTCATCCTAGTAAAGGAAGAGGCAGTTTCTGGCACTTCATGAACTGTATTAATTGTATTAAAGGAATGGGCAGCCTGATAGGTGCCAGAACATCCATTGGATTGTCTGTTACTATGCATTGTACAGTGTCAGAAGTACTGTTTTTGTGACCTGTTTCCATTTTACTTTGTTTAAAAATGCATTTGTCTAGGTCTTTTTATTGAACTGAAAATTTTGAGGCTGTCAGTTCCCAGTAGTGTTTCTTGACAGGCTGCTCTTTTCCCCTTTTGTTGTTTCCCTCTCTAAGCTGAGAAGCAGTGCTCCATTCACCAGGCTGCCCAGTGACAAGCTGAAGGCAGTGATCCCGCCTTTCTTGCCACCCTCGAGTTTTGAGCTTTGGAATTCTGACCGACCGCGACTCAGCAAAGATGGCAAAGCTGAACAGATGAGAACGGCCTGGCCACAGAAGGCAATCAAGCACGATTTTAACAGCAGTGGGAACTCTGATATAGTAAGCAAACAAAATGTATACAAAATGACTGTTATGTTGAGGCTATGCTTGCTGGAGAGCTACACTGTGCTTCTGATTAGAGATGACTTTAAAGGCAGTGTCTCAGTAGTGCCTGGTCCTTTTAAGCTCTGCTGTTCAGGTGGAATATGCATCTCTACAGAAAGAACATAATTGGAACAAATGTTTTGTATGAAATACAAATGTTGAGTACAGGGGAGGTTATTCTTCCCCTGTACTCAACACTGGTCAGGCCAACCTTCAGTACTGTGTCCAGTTCTGGGCTCCTCAACTCGAGAGAGATGTTGAGGTGCTGAACGTGTCCAGAGAAGGGCAACAAAGCTGGTGAGGAGCCTGGAACACAAACCCTATGAGGAGAGGCTGAGGGAGCTGGGGTTTTTTAGCCTGGAGAAGAGGAGGCTCAGGGCAGACCTCATTGCTGTCTACAACTACCTGAAGGGTGGTTGTAGCCAGGTGGGGGTCGGTCTCTTCTCCCAGGCAACCAGCGACAGGACAAGGGGACACAGCCTCAAGTTGTGCCGGGGGAAGTCTAGGCTGGATGTTAGGAGGAAGTTCTTGCCAGAGAGAGTGATTTGCCATTGGAATGGGCTGCCCAGGGAGGTGGTGGAGTCACTGTCCCTGGGGGTGTTCAGGAAAAGACTGGATGAGATACTTAGTGCCATGGTCTAGTTGACTGGATAGGGCTAGGTGATAGGTTGGACTGGATGATCTTTGAGGTCTCTTCCAACCTGATTGATTCTCTTCTATTCTATTCTATTCTAAATGGAATGACCTGTTTTGTGTTATCCAGAACAAAGCCTTAACAAATTGACTGCAAACTACTAAAGTGGGCACTGGTTCTACTTGTATATGTTAGTTGCCAAGGTAGGTATGGTGAAGTGTGGCTCCCATTTGGAAGAAAAGAGGCAGAGAAGAATGAAAATTTCTCAATTTTCAGGAGCTGAAGGAGAGGGAAGAAATATCAGAGGCAGAAATATACAAACAGAGTATTCTGAAATGTTAGTAACAAAATTGTAGCAATTAGTCTTCAAGGCACATAGCCTAGTGCAAATACTTTAATTAGGGGGGAAGTCTGAAAAAATTCTAATTTCTATAGAAGAAGCTTGCCTGATTCTAAAATCATTTTAGTAAAAGCACAAAACAAAAGAAGAAGAGCTTGTTTATCTTGAAACAGGAAGCAAAACAATCTTCACAACCTTTACTTTTGTAGATAGTAGGAGAAAAAGAAGTATTTACTCCCCTGACTTTTATGCTCTAATGGCCAAGTGTAGAGAAGATTTTATTTTCCTACTCCAGACCTGTAATTCATGTCAGTTGTAGAAATGAGATAATGAAGACATTTCAGGAGGGGCTTCTTTCTGTCTTACTTTTAAAGTGAAAGTTAGCTTAATTTTAGTTAAGGTGATTTACATGGAATAATGTGGAGTATTAGAAGGGAAATGATGGATCACAGGAAGGTAAATGTTCATTATCATAAAAAAAGATTATTGTAATAATGTAAGTGGATAATTTGCACCCATATATAAAGAGCAGAGAAAGTATTGCCATCGATCCCTCTGTGAGGGAAGAAGAGTTTTGCTAAGGGAATAGGAAGAAGGAGAGAAGCCTAGTAAGTCAGAGTTGGAAGAAGGAGAGAAGCCTAGTAAGTCAGAGTTGGAAGAAGTGTTTTGAGCAACAGGATATGAAACATGAAAAAGCTGAGCTGCAAGAGCCATATGTCAGATGTTTGGCAGTGTCCAATGGTGTAAAAGTAGAGGAATTGAAGTAGGACATGGACAGTTAACAATAGTCTATGAAATTATGCAGGTGGATGTTTAAGTTGAAGAGGACACGAAATGCAACTAGAGGACACAAAATGTAACTAGAGGAGGGAATGTTTGTGTCACTTGTTGCAGCTGAGGAAGAAACAAGGGTATGGTGGATGTGAAGTAGATAGTAGCTGTTTTATAAGGTGGGAAAGAAAGGATTCTGCAGGAAAAAAGATTTCAAGTGATAGTTATCCCTCTCTTCAGAATAGTGTGTATATTGTATTTCAAGTGCATTGTGTGTTTATATAAATATATCTTCAATATATTTGTATATCTAAAATAACATTATTTCAGATACCCTATGTGTTCTTCAGTGGAAGTTTCAGAACTGGCACGAGATGAAATAGCAGTTGAAGTTTGATCTTTGTTTTGCTCTAAGAAGAAAGATGAAAATTATTGTTCTTTTTGTTTTCCAGACATCTATTAGCAAAGGTAATAGACCAGTCAAGTTACCAACATTTGCAAGAAGACCTGCATCTCCTTCAAATTCTAATAACTTCAACCATTCTCCCCATTCTTCTGGTGGATCTAATAACATTGCAGGAATTAACAGACATGGAGGAGAACTGCATAACAGATCAGGTCCTGCCCTGCTTTTATTTTTAATAAGAAAGTAATTTTTTTTTCTGATTCAGCTGAAAAAATAGTGTTTGTGGTGATGGCTCCTACAGCTGTATAAACAAAACTTCTGTAAATGTTGTTGAAACAGGACTGGACTTTGGAGACTTACATAAGGGAACAAAAGCCTCACATGTTACAGAAGTCTCATAATTTAGCCCCTGACTCAGAAAAAGCATGTTGATCTTATCAAGTACAGCCCTGATGAGGCAAATGGATACTTGCTCATTGTAACATACATTTTCTTAGAGCTGGTCTTAACCCATGTTGCTTACTTTTTGTTTAAAATAACAACTGATTTTCAGTTGAAAATAAAGCTGTAAATGTTGTACGCGGCATAACAACAATATGATGAAGCAGCTCATAAACCCTATATCCAAGAGTCTTGTTTCATCCAGTCAGTTTTCAAAAGAGTGGAGAGATGTGAATGGAGAATTAAGAAATACTATGATGTGATGGTTTCCTTGACTCTGTTTTCATTTTATTCTTTTCTTAGGTGGCAGTGCAGATAATGTTTTGTCTCAGATTGCAGCCCAAAGAAGAAAAGCAGCAGGCTTATCTGAACAAAAACCCAGCCAACAGCATAGTCCAGTTCAGTCAACTCCTTCATCCACTCTGTCTGATTTGCAGAGTGCTCAAGTTGTTGGCAATGGACATGTTGTAAAGGTAATTTTTTCATTTCTAAATTGACTGATCTTAGTAGTTCATATCTCAATTGTGGATGGTTGATCAATGTAAGTGCATGACAATGCACAGCCAAGAAGGTCTACAAACCTTTATAAGTCTAGAAAAGATCAGACCTAGTAATAAAACAGACTTTTCCTTTATTATCAATTTCCCACTACTTTAAAACCAGCAAATGCAGTACTTGATCTTAGGGTAAACCTGAACTGTTATTTTGGTTTCTCATACTTCTTTCTATGGCCCTCATTGACTCCAATGTTTTAAGTTAGTTCTTTCTGGACTTTACTTTGCAGTAGTGCAGCTAGTTTTCCTCCAAAGGCACAACCTGAGTGCATGACTTGAGACAAGTCCTGCTAGAATCTGCTGACCACAACAATATGCATATATCCAGTCTGCTCCACAAAGTGTTATTTTTAAACAGTATGACTATTAAGTTATCACCAAAGTCAGGTTTTGCTTGTGAGTCCAGACTGTATTATCTGCTCTGACTTAACTATCAGATTCCTGGTATAGCTTTGTTCTTGTGACCCGCCCATTTCCATGCATATACTTTGAAGTTAAGAACTCCTTTGTATAACATTTTTAAGGTTAAGATTGTAAATCATCAGAATCTATGGAATCAGGCTAGAAAGCAACACTGTAACAGAAGAGTCACTATTGGGAAATGTATGGGTTTATTCCCACAGGGAAACATTATATTTCAGAGACCAAGAAGAAGAAAATTTGGGGGTTTAGTTCTGATGTCTGATATTCTGAAATAAAATTGAAATCACCAGACTAGCTCAGAAGATCTGGAAGTAAGATAAAGCTGTATTTTCAGCAGTCTAATTTTACAAGCATATGTACAAAATGTATATACAATTGTGTACCATTTTGAAATAATACAAAAATCCAATCCAGCACACCCCACCCCCACCCCAGACAAAGAAAGCCTGGAAGGGACCAACACCATCTTGTTCATAGAATCATAAAATCAGTCAGGGTTGGAAGAGACCACAAGGATCATCTAGTTCCAACCCCTCCGCCATAGGCAGGGACATCCTACCCTAGATCAGGCTGGCCAGAGCCTCATCCAGCCTGGGCTTAAACACCTCCAGTGATAGGGCCTCAACCTCCTCCCTGGGTAACTCATTCAAGGTCTCACCACTCTCATGCAGAACAACTTCCTCCTCATGTCCACTTTGAATCTCCCCACCGCCAGCTTTGCTCCACCTCCAGCTTTGCTCCGTTCCCCCTACTCCTGGTGTAGGATAGAATATTGGAAGAATGTTACTATCTAGTTACTATCTAGTACTAGTGTTATCTTTCTAATCTGTGTTTTCTAAACTTAATGACTATGTAAGTCTATAAAAGACATTTCAGATTGTTGAGTCCAACTGTGACCCAAGCAGCATAACCACTAAACTATACCCTGAAGTGCCACATTTACGCACTTCTGTTCCAATGTCAAGGATAAACTTGCCCTGGCACAGCTTAAATCCATTTCCTGTAATCCTCTCACTCTGCCATCACCAGCATTGTTGCTCTTCTCTGGACACACTCAAATGTCTTCCCTACACTGTGGTGCCCAGAACTGAATACAGTACTCAAGATGTGGCCTCACCAGGGCTGAGTACAGGAGCATGATCACTCCCATGCTCCTGCTGGACACAGTTATCGTTCATTAACTAGAAAAGCTTCATTTATGCCATAACAGTGAAGAAAAATTATCAGAGAGACAAGCCACTGCCATTATCTCTTCTTCCCTTGTTACCCAGCTCAGCTTGACTGACCAAAGATATTTTAAATTAACCAGGAAAAAATCACCTGAGATGTTTTTTTAGGTCATGTAAACAAGAAAATGCATGGAAGTCATGTGTAGATTGAGGAATTTAGGAGATGATGTGCCTTAACTTGCTTTGGAAAGCACTAATATACATTCTTATTCTTCATTTTAATTAATTTATTTTCCTTTTTTTTTTCATGCCTCCAAATTGATTAAATGTTTATAAAATACTTAATAAAATTGAAAATTTGAGTAATTTTAGATGATAAATTCTAAGAGTTGACTGGAAACTTTCCTTCCTGTGGAGCAAGGGGTTTAAATATACCCGAAACTTAGTTTGTGCTTGCTGTGTTGTTCTGGTTGATCCAGCATAAAGTGCTACTTCAAATCAGTATCTGATATACTTTTAAAAGCTTTAATTAAGGCTTTATTTGTTTGATTAAATATCTGAATTAAAAAGAAGTGTTTTAAGAGTCAAAGTAATTTCAGCTTTTGCAGAAAGAATAATTGTAGTGCTCATATATATAGTATTGCTTTGTAAGAAATCACTTCCTTATTCCAGAATTACAGGCTTAATAAATGTATTTTTCTTGATGAGTTTGAGGGGACAGACTCTAACCTGGGATAAGTCAGTATGGCTCAATATGAATCAAGAAGCTTTTAGTTTTGCCTACATGCTCTGCAGAAATTATATGCAACTTAAGTAATATTGAAGTGTCATATGTATGTAAGCTTTTTTGTTTTTTAAACTGAAATGGTTGTATTATTAACTACAGCAAAAACTGGAGATGAACAAAAGGCCTCCATCTGGGACTTCATCTACATCTAAAAGTACATCACCAACTCTCACACCTTCCCCATCACCCTCCCCATCTCCTAAGGTTCACAATGCAGAGTCCTCCCTCTCTTCATCTCACAGACAGGGCAAGAGCAATGGTTCCAGCAGTGGTACTATTACAGAGGATGGTAAGTCACTTAAACAAGATGAATTAATGAAGAGCACCAAGCGTTTAAAGCCAGAACTGTATTAGGTTAGTGTGTAACCCCATAAGACTGAGAACTTCTTTCTTTCTGGAGAAGTTATTTTGGTGTTTCTTACTGTGAGATTGGCATTCCTGCAGTAACTGACAGTTTATCTCCTAAAAGGTGTGACCCATTCTGTTTGAAGAGAGATCAGTACTATCTCAGAGTTAGCATAGGGCATGCAGGTAGGCTACTCTCACCTGGTCTTCCTTCCCACTTTTATTGCTTAAATCCTGTTCTTCACCTTTTGCTGAGGGTAAAAAATGCTTTCTTTGCATTTGATTTTTTTTAACTGTAAATACTGTGAAGCATGGCACTACAAAAATACAGTTTTGATTCACAGCCAGTCGTAGCTACGTGCAGGTGATTTTTAAAAGTGGCGTTGCATTCATTTTTTTTTAATTGAAAAAATTACCTTATTTGAACCTTACTTTTAAATTTAGATCATAAGAAAGAATATTACTGTTTTCCCAATAAGATTGCAGTCTTTCAAGTTGTACTTTTAAAAGTCTTAATTACAACACTTTATTTTTTAAAAGCCACATTTACTGGATTGGAAACAGGATATCAATTACTTTCTTCTGTAAACATCTAAAAAAAAAAGTGGAGAAAAACCTTCAAAAACAAACCCCATGATGCAGAATCTTCTAAATAAGAGATTATAAAATACCAAGGTGGAAGGAACATCAAGGATCATCTGGTCCAGCCTTTCTTGCAAAAGCCAAAAGTGGAAGTCCCTGCAAGAGGCATTTTATACTATTTTGGGATTTTTGAAAGTGTCTGTCTTGGTTTTGTTTTCATTTATGCTTTGTCCATTGTCATTGTACCTCCATTTGATGCCAACAAAGGTGATATTTGAGCCATCTTCTGTTCTCTTCATGGCTTAGCTGTAACGTAATCCTTACATATTTCAGTTAGTGCCATTTTATAATGATTGCTTCGTAACATGAGAGTTGTTGGTTTAGGAATATGTAAGAAAGAGAAGGTAGCTTGATGGTGGGTGACATGGGGATTCTCTAAGCTATCAGCCATTCTGATTTCACCTGTTGCAGCCAAATATTGTGACTGCTTCATGAGCACCATGATAGTGAGTTTCCTCTGTAGGAGAGGTAGTTTATGAGAAACCAGTACTTCTGGGTTCATCATACTTATCTTTTAATTCAAAGACTTCTTTTACTGTCATGTGATTCAGCAGCAGCTGTACAAATGTTCATAGGCCTAGCAGAAGAGTAAGTACAGAAGACCTGCAGTGTTAACTTTTGTTTTACTCTCAAGTAAACTTAAATTAATAAAAAAAATTATTTTCTATGCATATTACTGTGAAGGAACAGAAGGCAGCAGGACTCAGGTGTGTGCATGGTTTCTTTTTAGGAAACCACTTGGTGGACCATCAACAGCTTGTCTCTATTCTGAGAACCAGTGATGTAGAGAATCATGAAAGACAAAACCATGTGAGAGTAAAAGGAGGCTCTGAAAATTTGGAGAAAGGTAATCTTACCCTAATACTACAGATTAATACAAAAGAGGTGATGAATAGGAGCAATGCAGCAGAATTAGTAAGAGCTCTGAGAACCTTTTCTTTCTTCAGAGATACAGGTAAGGAGGCAGAGGTATGAGTAGAAGGAGGTGGAAGTAGGAGTAGAAGAAAAATGTAATACAGAAGCAAAGAGAAACGTGTTCAAGAATTGTGAAAGAAGTTTCAAGTTTTGTTCAGGCTTAATGTATAATACAGGAGCTGGAAGAGGGAAAGAGGAAAAGAAAATATGAAAGGCTTTTAGCTGAAAACATTGTCTCTATGTGAAAGGTGTTAGGTGTTGCAGTTTATGACAACAAGGCTCTGGGCTCAGAGACCCTGGAAGAACCTATAATTAAAGCGCACTGTGAGAAGGCTATCAAAAAATGTTTAAAAAAAATCTTTAATAATATATCTAAGAGCTTCTAATGAAACTTTTATTTTCTTCCTGTAGATGGTATTTTTAGTCAAACTGCATGGAGAAGTTCTTCTGCTATGTTTTTAAAGCTGCTTACCTTTTCCCATGGATGAACCTCTCTTGTCAGGGGACTAAAGCTTTTTGCTTTTCAGCTTTGCCAAACCATTCTAAGCGTACCAAAGTAATTGGACCTGGGGTAAAAAAAAACCAAAACCTTGGCAGAAAATGAGAGTCAACTAGAATTTTTCACTTCATTTTTCAGTGGGCTCATCTATATAAAGAAGGAGGCTTCTAGAGTGGTGCACAGAAAAGTGTGTCCATCTCAAGACACTTGAAGTCTTCAGAGAACCTTGACTGAAATTCTCTTTGACATTTCTACTAATTATGAAGGAAGAGGGACAATCAAAAGACAAAGAAGTTAAATAAATAAAAGCAAAGTATATTTGGGAATGGAACAGTGATGTTTTTACAATGAAAATGAGCTTATGTGGGAAACATTAAATATAGATGGGTTGTGTAATGTAGTCATTCATATTTTTCATTTTGATTTGGATTTCTGAGTTTAACTGACCACTTTGGTACTTCTGAGGGGAAAAAAAAAGAAGTAGTCACTTGTGACAGCAAAGCAATAAAAAGAAACAGAATCCTTAGTCAAGAGAGGTAGTGTGTAGTTGAGAGAGGTAGTGTGTAGTTAAGAGAGGTAATGACAGGTTATTCTAAAACTACACTTAACACTTTTTAACTGGCTAAATATGTGGGATGAGTCACTATCAGGACTTCCCACTTTAGTTTCCCTAAACTTTGAGACAAAATCCAGTGCTGTTGGCCTTGAAAGGTAAGCTTATGAGACTTAAATTCTGCCCAGGTTTCATATTAGCTGTATTTCAGCTATCTGTGTTCATGCCTGGATGTCAGGCACTGAATGAGAAGAGGTTCAGATATTTAGGAGGGCTCTGCAGAGGGACCTAGACAGGCTGGATTTTGACCGCAGCAACCCCATGC
This sequence comes from Tricholaema leucomelas, assembly GCA_013400475.1. NCBI lineage: Eukaryota > Metazoa > Chordata > Aves > Piciformes > Lybiidae > Tricholaema lacrymosa > Tricholaema leucomelas. The sequence continues at coordinate 45,534 of WAAF01019956.1, read as the reverse complement.
AGTGCCACAGGCTGGGGACAGAATGTCTGGAGAACAGCCAGGAAGAGAGGGATGTGGGAATACTGGTTGACAGCCAACTGAACATGAGCCAGCAGTGTGCCCAGGTGCCCAAGAAGGCCAGTGGTATCCTGGCCTGTCTCAGGAATAGTGTGTCTACCAGGACCAGGGAAGTCCTTGTGCCCCTGTGCTCGCCACTGGTTAGGCCACATCTTGAGTACTGTGTCCAGTTCTGAGCCCCTCAATTTAAGAAGGATGTTGAGGTGCTTGAATGTGCCTGGAGAAGAGCACCAAGGCTGGTGAGGAGGCTGGAAGTATCTTTTGCCAGGGGAAGTATAGGCTGGATGTTAGGAGGAAGTTCTTCACAGAGAGAGTGATGTGCCATTGGAATGGGCTGCCCAGGGAGGTGGTGGAGTCACTGTCCCTGGAGGCGTTCAAGAAAAGACTGGATGAGGCACTTAGTGCCATGGTCCAGTTGACTGGATAGGGCTGGGTGATAGGTTGGACTGGATGATCTTGGAGGTCTCTTCCAACCTGGTTGATTCTATGATTCTGTGGAGCACAGCCTTATGAAGAGAGACCGAGGGAGCTNCCTACATGTGATCTTTCTGGGTCATGTCGCGGAAGGGGAAAATTAATGGATGCGAGATGATATTCTATAAAAATATATAATTTATTAGTTTTAATATTCTGAACTCTCACCACCCCCAACCACTGAATTTTAATATTTGTTCTTACATGGTTATGGAAGACATTCTAGGAATAACATCAAACAGTAACTTGTTAATAACGAGCAAACATTCAAACTATAAACAGAGAGAGGAATTTCCCCACGGCCAAATGCCGCTTAGTGTCAATATGCTGCTTGCCCACTAGGTTAGCTGAAGCTCTTTCTGCTCTGTGGCAGGAGGCAATAGAAATTACAAAGTTATTAAAGCATTTACTCACAAATTCTTGTTAATTATCAATCACCCTCCAGGGCTACGTCACAGCCCATACAAGTGTCCAATCCTCAGGGAGCTTTGCCCGCAGATGTCGAGGCTGGAATCCTCCCGGCTTCAGGACAAAGGATGCAGACATGCAGACAATCTCTGACCTTGTTCTCCTGGCTTCTTCTGGACGGTCTGTGTATATGTCCAGGAATTCTTAGGCAGGACCTTCAGGTGCAGGAGTCAGGATGCTGTACGGTCTCAGCACAGTGTCACGCTGACCACACAGGCCGATCACGTGCAGACAACCCAGGGTCTGCTCCTGGTAACTCGCAGCGGTGGAACTTACCCGGCAGTGATAGATCAGCGGGCATGCAATAGGGTGCACAGCTGCACGGGAGGCTGAGCTCCGTAGAGGCAGACAATACAGGCAAATAGCAGCAAGCAGTGAAGCAAAAGCAAGCAAGCAGGCAAGCAGGCCTTAGAGTGAGCAATGCGGGTGAGCACGTTGTTTATCTGTGTACCCCTATTTGTCAGATATGGGCCGAGATGAATGGCCCCTTGAATGACCAATGAGCTTGGCAGTTAACCAAAGCATACCATATTAGGCAGCATGCACAGACCTGGCCCCTCCAAATGTGGGGAGAGCATGGGCCTTGTACCCGGTAAGCCGTAAGCTAGACGCATGGGCTTATACAACTGCATTACACAACCTGGGCCCTGGGCAGGCCAGACTTTATGGTGCCAGGTCTATTGTGTTTCTTTGATAGGTAAACAGGTATAAGCCTGTTTTGGGCCTATGAGCCCTCCACGACAATCGTGAGTTGGAAATACGCTGTTCAGTTCATTGCCTGCTGGGGGAGTTCTGCTGCCTTACCAGCATGATCTGGGCCAAACACCCAGTAGTGTAGATGCTAACTGAAGTACTTACGTTGTCCTTAGTGGTTTGTTTTGTTAATATCTTTTCAATGAGGAAGAAAGGGCAGTACAAAAGAAGGATTTTATCCTAGCAAGGTAGCACTAGATGGAATGAAGAGTATACAGAAGTGAGAAAACAGTAAGCCTATATTTTAATTTCTCATGCAGAATCAATGTGATTGGGATTTTGTTATCATATATTCCTGTAAGGAATAGATATATTTAAATATATGTCTTCAGCAGTTAACAATGCAGAGGTCACTGACATCTTTCCTAATCCATGGGATTTTTTTGTTTGTTTTGTTTGTTTGTTTCTCTGTTATTTCAGATGAGCTGACTGGCATCCTTAAAAAATTGTCACTTGAGAAATACCAGCCTATTTTTGAGGAACAAGAGGTGTGTATTTTTTATTGTTTTGTTTTGGTTGAACTCTTTTAGAAGAGCTAGGGTGCAGCACACATTGCATAAGAGTTGTGATTGGCAATCTCAAATTAAAAATTCTACAACCATTTCTGGTTGCAGAGAGTACCTTGAAAGATGTACTCAGTAAGATTCATGGCATTCTTCAGGATGCTGCAAATGTTGATACTTTTTACACTGAAGCTGCAATTTTGATATAGGTAGGTGCTTCAGTGTGGGTTTTTTCCCCTCTGTATTTACATTCTGTGCTTTCTGTATATGTCTATATCCAATGTGGCTAAACAGTTTATAGGGCATACTGTGTTATCCCTGGAATCACAGCTGACACATTTACAGAGGAGAGCAAGAGAGGTAGAGTCATTGAGAGGGCTCCTTGCTCTTACTTATCTGTTGTGAGTAAACAAGAATAGGATTAGTTTGGAGAACCAAAGCATCATTGTAGGTGAGGCCTGTGACAGTGATTTACCTGAAGGATGCAGTAAAAGTAAATATTGATGAAAAGATGTAAAGCTAATTCATTACAATGTTTAAGACAGCATGAGATGTAAAGAATAACTGCATGTGTGTTTGGCCTAAGGCAGAGGTAGTGAAGGGACACACAAAATAAATTAACATGGCTGCAGAGTTCAGGATACAGCACCACAAACACAGATTATTTAGCTTTATCACAATACAATGGGCTTATTATTGTTCCCATGCATGATAGGGAAAGAAACGTTTTGTAGGAATGAATATGCTCTATATGTGAAGGTTATATCAGTATGAAAAAATTCAGATACTTGTTCTTATCACAACACATCTTATACATGAAGGGAGCCTACAAGAAACTGGGGAGGCACTTTTTACAGGGGTTTGATTAATGATAGGACAAGGGGGAATGACTTAAGCTGGAAGAGAGAAGATTTAGACTAGATAATAAGAAGAAATTCTTTACAGTGAGGGTGGTGAAACACCAGAACAGATAGCCCAGGGAAGTTGTGGATGCTTCCTTTCTGGAAGTGTTCAAAGACAAGCTGGGTGGGGCCTTGAGCAGTGTGGTGTAGTAGAAAGTGTCCCTTCCCATAGCATGGGGATTTGAACTAGGTGGTAATTAAGGTCCCTTCCAACCCAACTCATTCTATGATGTGTTGATGTGATTAAAAATAATAAATGAACAAACCTCAGGTCATCCTCAGGAGCCACTGGAAAAATACACAATATTCTGAAATCCCAAAAACACTTTGAGGGGAGGCAAAGGAAAGAGAAATCTTCGGGTAGCTTGTACTGTAAGGAGAGGAACTTTCATAGAGTATGTTTTATATTGATAGAGCTTACCTAAAATACTCTCAATATTTGATATATACTGTGATAATTAATTATTAGCAACAGATTTAAAACCTGACAACAGACTGGTATAGTGGGTAACATCTGGTACTGATAATTCATTGACAAAATTTTCTGTGCATGAAATTTGCAGTAAGCTGGAAAAAGCCCAGACACTTTTGACCTTTGATAGTCAATCTTTGCCTAGGTAAATTTGTCTTTTTTTCCTTTTCATGTATAGGTGGACATGGAAGCTTTCCTTACACTTACTGATGGTGATCTGAAAGAGCTGGGTATTAAAACTGATGGATCAAGGCAGCAAATTCTGGCAGCTATTTCTGAACTAAATGCAGGAAAGGTACATTTTGAAGTACTGTACTCAGTAAACTAATTCAGGGTTTGCTTACATTGTTAACTCAAGATACGTTTCAAGATTTGGTTGAAGCTGTTAGTTAGAAGAGCCAAATTATTGTTTTCCAAGCAAAATAACTAATGTATTTGTTTAGTGAAAAATATCTTTTCTTGTGATACCCCATCTTTCATTATCTGTTTCCTAGTTCAGTGACTGTACAGTTCTTCTACAGAACACTGGAAATTGTATCAGAGGCTATTAATAACAAACATTGGTAATACTGCATTTGCATATTGAATATTGATTTCAGCAATGCCACAAAAAGTAGTCTGGCCAGTGTATGCCAGCTATAGAACATAATGTGAAAGGAAAGGTCTCTGTTTTGTTTAACAGGTTTTAATTTCTCTGTGATTAGGTAGATAGCACCTACAATTCCTTACAGGTTTTTATTGCCTTTTAATACAGATGTAAACAAATTTGCTAACAGTGGCATACAGTAAGCAATGTTTGTGTCAGATGGATTGTGAACTGGAGCCTTTCTTTATTCAGGCCTGATGAGACTTCTCAGCTGCTTTTTTCAGTTTTGAGGTGGTAGGGTTAAAATTACCCCTCCAATTAAAATCACCAGACTAGCTGAGAGGATTTGGAAGCAAAATGAAGCTATATATTTACAGTAAAACTGAAATCTAAAAGCAGCTTATGTACAAAATATATTTACATATATTTACAAGTATTTACAATTGACAACACAAAGATCCTCCCCACCCTGGACAAACCCAGAGGGGGCTAACAGCCACCTTCTTCTCCCCCCAGGGAGAAAACCAGGCCCCACTGTTATCTACTCAGCCAAGGTTAGTGTAGCCACACAAGATCAGCCAGCGCAGGCAAAGGAAGAGGAGGAGGCAGGAAGCATCACAGCCAAGGACAGTTTGTGCAACAAATTATATACTAGTCCAGCAAACAAAGGAAATGCTATAGACTTATCTGTTGTTTTTCTTTTATAGGTATTGCACCATGCTGTAAAGCTAGGAAGGAGATGCTGAAAATGTTTCTATTAATATCTGGTAGTTTCAGGAAAACATTACTACAAGGTTTTCTAGGGAGGTTTCTGATAGGATTTTTTCCTGTTCCTAATAGTACACTGTGACTCTGTGGCCATAGACATGCATTTTGGTACTTCTTTCTTGGCTGAACTCTTGATAAATTATTTTAAAACATAAATTCACAAATGCTTTATTTTAATTTATTGTACTTTTGCAGGGACGAGAGAGACAGATTTTACAAGAAACTATACACAACTTTCACTCTTCCTTTGAGAGCAGTGTTAGTAACACACGGCCTCCAAGTCATTCCCAGTGTAAGTAGCACCTGAAATTAATACTGGCTATAAGACAGAACGTGACAAACAAGCCAGTTAACTGCTTTTTGGGTTAATGATTGATGTGTGTCTTTCTTTTACTGAGACTGTGGAGGTGACTGCAAGATGAAAGGGTAGATTATTTGTAAGATTTTTATACACATCTCAGTATTAGCTGAAATAAGCATAAGATTTTGTTAGGTAATATTAAACACAAAACATGGATATAAGTATAGAGAACTGTAGTATACACTATACTGTATATAGTGTGAATATGTCAGCAGTGGGAGGTGCATTTTTGTGTAATTCATAGTTTACTTTTGCATGCTATTCATAGGAGACAATTTTTTCAGTGGGATCAGGTAGATGAAATGTATTTAGGGTTTACAATTCAGCATAATGGGCTAGATAGCTGTGTTAATTACGTATTTAGGTATGTATGTGTTTAGTTATTTTGTATAAGTCATATTTTTATATGATTGTTTCTTTGGAATACCTCTATTCCAATACCAGTGCTAAGTGCTGGAAAAACTGCCTTTTAAAATGTACTGTCTATTATCAGAATGCACAGAAAGGTGTTGTTGACCTGTAACAAATAAATACATGTACTACAGTCATCGTTAGATATAAAAGCTGCAAATCTCTGTCCTGCCAGCCAAATGAGCTAAAGGCAGATATGCATCTGATATTCAAGGTTAAGAAATGGGGCAAAACCTATTCATGTGTGTATTTCATATGTGGGTCCATGTTTTAGGAGGAATATGAAAGCCACTGAATGGCCTTGAAAAATCAGTCGTGGTAAAGTGTGACTTATTGTCCTGCAGTTGCTTATTTTGGTGCTTGCATCCAATTGTAAAATAATGTCATCTGTTCACTGGTTTATATTAAATAACATTTCAGGTGTTGTATTCTTTGGGAGGCCTTAATAATGAGCAGGTCCCAGTTGTTCCAGTCTCAGTCAGCTGATTATCCTTAGGTGTGTGAAAGTAGGTACTAACTGCAAGTCTTCGGTTGTCTTGTGGAAAACCGGGCAGTGCTGGGGTGGTCAGTGTCTGCTGCTTTTTGTATTCCAAATAGTCTGCCTGCCTGAAAGCCACTGTCAAATGTCACTATGCATTGTGCAGCATTTTCATAGTCAGCATGTGTGAGAACTTCTGGATATCTCTTGGTAACATCCCAAACTTGAAGAGCCTCTGCTGTAGGTACTAGTAGGTGAGCAGAAGCTGCTACCTGGGATGTGATAACATGTTATGATGTACTGGAATGCCTCAAGAACTGAAAAAAGCATACAGATGTTGCATGTCTCCAAGCAACTTGCTGAGCCTAACCACTGAGCTTAATCGTGTCTTGAAGATAGCCAAAGACAGTAATGGTGGCAGTGTTGGGTAGAATATGCTTTTGTAAGAATGGAGGCAACAGTTCTTCCTGTTGACAAGATGCTGCAAGGAGGCTGCCATCAGAGATCTAGCTTTGGGGGTTTTGTGTGTGAGAGCTCCATGAAACAGAGCTGTGAAAGAGCAACAGAAGCAATGGAGAAGAGATCGTGTAGATGAAAAGATTTTTCTGCAGCAGATAAGCTGCTTTTTATTGGAAAAAAAAGTAGCAGCAGGACCCTTGTGTAGGCTCTGGAACTTGAAATAATTTCCAGGAATGTCTAATAGTTTAGAGCATAGGAGCGGCTGTACTGAGTCAAATCCAAGTTTCATACTCTATTCTGCTTTATCATCTGATCTCATCTGACACTGGTCTGAAGAGCTGCTTGCTTTCATTTGCCATGCCCTGACTTCTGCTTCTTCTGCTTCTTCCTACTTGATCTGAAGATACAGTGGATAATTTTTGCCTCTCCATTGCTGCTGTGCCACTGATGATTTTGCAGATACCTGTGGTAGTCAGTCATATTTTCTCTAGACAGAAGTCTTAAAAGCTGCTCAGTCATTCCCTATACCATATGTTTTTTCTGACCTGTTTTTTGTTATATCAGACTTTCAGACTTAGAGGTACCAGCCTAGCATACTGTATGCAAGATGCTGGAGTATCATGATAGTGATGTTTGTTTTTCAGTCGTGTTCTGTTTTCAGTTCTCTTGTCCTTCCCTAATTACTTCTAGTACTCTGATTTTTTGACTCTGAAGACTGAATTGGTATTAACTGGAACTGTCTCTTACAACCTATCTTATCTACTGAGTGAGCTCAAAGCTTGTCTATCATTTTGTATAACTACACATACACCTTCTTTATCATGTGCTTTAACGTCCTATTTGTCTTCATCAAGTTTTGTCTGTCTTACTTTTTGGGCACTGGTGTCTTATGAAATCCTTCTGCCAGTCTTTGGCTTGCCTTTATTTTTATTTACATGGAAACTTGGGAAAGTTTGTCGCTTTACTCTGTATGCCTTTTCAAAATCATTAAGTACCCTGAGTTAAATATCCAGATCCCTGTGAAATGCTAGTAGTGGAAAAAAATTACTCTTTACTCTCACCTTCTCTCACCCCAAGCCTTGGACCTTGTGAAATGCCTTGTAAAAATCCAGGCATCAAGCTGAATCTGTTTTATCTGCAAGACTGTTGGCACCTTCAAAGAATTCCAGTAGTTTGGTGAGACAAGACTTTTCAGATCTCTTTTTGATCCCTTTTTTTTTCGTTTTCCACAACATTTCAGATTCTTTGTTACAGTTGATGCTGATCTGCCTCTTACTACTAGACATCTTATTGGTCTGTTCCTTGGAGCTTCTCTTAAAGCATTAAAAAAATTAGCATTTGTATCATTGCTTCTCAGTTCTATGGCAATTTAAACATGAACTGGTTCTCTGTACTCAGCAGTTCATCTGTTTAATCCTTATGTTCCTCTAGAACATCTGGCTGAGCAATTTATTTTCTTCATGTATTTGTTTCACAACCCTTGTTACCAGTACTTCAGGTTAAGATATGTTGGGCTCCCACAAAACAAAGGTTTCTGAAATGGAAACCTTCCCAAGCTTTTTCTGGTGCAGACAGAATTCTCTAGCTCATTACAGTGTAATCATTGATTGGCATCATGGCATCTGTAGGTGGCTGCATCCAGTGATGTGTTTGAAAAGTAATATGTGAACATTTTATGCTTTTTTCATGGTCCACAGCCACAGTTTTCTCTACAGCTCATCCTATGAGCCTGTCTGGACACCATTAGCAAGAATGACATTTCATGATTTGTCCTTTTAGGAAGCTAGATATGGCTCACAAGATAATAAAAACATCCTGCTCTTCCAGCTGTGCCAGTAGCACTGTTTCACACTTGTCACTGTGATTTCTGTAATATTTTGAGTAATTTTAAAAGCTCTCTGTCTAAAACAGTGGCTGCCAGTATAGCTCTGCTTCTGTGAAGTTTCCAGTCTGTAGGGGTGCAAAGAAGATAATGAAATACAATCCAAATGTATCTATAGGACCCAGAAACGAAAAAGTGGGGAAAACTTCTAAAATTTGACTTTCTGGAAATAGAGGTTATAATTGGGGAAGATCTGTAGGCTGACTGCCATCACCAAGCCTGCCAGTGTCTACAGATCCTACACTATTCCCTGTCCATGACTTTGAAACTGCATTAGCTTCAGTTCCTTCCAAAATGCCTCAGTTCACACTACTCCTCAAACCTGGTATGAGATGGCACCAACAGATGTACTAAAGCATCCAGGTGAATGTTTCTAGATTGGAAAAGATAACTGGAGTGATTATGTATGTTTACACTTGTAAGAAATGTGGTAGCAGGAAAACTAGGAGAGGTAGAAACAGTAAGAGCAAAACCATCAGAAGTCGAGGTAAAACTAATTTCACATAACAGGCTTGTGTAGGGAAGATACTACTGTTCTTTTTGGTTTGTTTTGCTTGTTGGGGTTTTCTTGGCAGTTCAGAAGCATTTGCTGGTTTGTTTTAGGCTCAGATAGCTTCTGGTTGAGTACCTCCTGCTCAGGTCATTGCTTCTGAACTTGCTGTAATGCTACAAGAACTCCTGGAATAGTTGTTGACAAGTTGTTGGATTTTGGCAGATGAGTTATTTCAACTATAATAAAACCCACTACTGGGAGGAAGATTCCTTTGTACATTGGTTGCTCCCTGAGGGAGCAAGTGAGATGATTCTGCTGTTTCTGTCAGAATGGTAGAGAGTTCTTGCTCCCTATGCCAGTGTATGCTAGGTTGCAATTACCCCCAAAATAAAATCATCAGACTAGCTCAGAAGGTTTGGAAGCAACATGAAGATGTATTTACAAGCAAGCTAAAGTCTAAAAGCATAAAAACACAATGTATATGTACAAGGTCTATTTACATGTATTTATAATTATTTACCATTCAGAAATAACACAAAGACCTCCTTAGACAAGGAGAAAAAAAGTCAAATAGCTCCCCTCCGGCCCTGCCAATTAGGGGGAAAGAGAGAAATCAGGCTTCACTGCTGCTATCTACTTAGCCATAACAGGAGTCTCAGCCAAGGTCAGTGAAGCCATGCATAGGGACTAGGTAGCAGCCAGAGTGAAGAAGGGAAAATGAAGAGAGGATAGGTTGTGCAGCAAATGATATACCAAACCAGCAAGTGAATGGAACAATGGAGACTTACCTATTATTTTTCTTTTGCATCCAATCTCATATTTTATTTACTTTTTATTACTTTTTTCTGTTCAACATCTCTTGACTTTTCCTATTCTATGTTTATAATTCAGAATCAGGCTAGAAGGTTAGCTCTAAACCACCACATGGAAGTAACCAGAATAGGCTGTGGTAGCCACATAGTGCAGGCCTTGCCTGAACTGCAGAAGGCAGGTGACTGCCCTAACTGTATGTGGTGGTTTGGCCCTGGCTGGGGGGCCAAATGCCCACCAAAGCTGCTGTATCAGTCCCCTTCTTAAATGGACAGGGGAGAGGGGAAAATACAACAAAAGCCAGTCCTAAGATAGAAGTAATTTAATAGTAACAACAATAAACAGAGCAATAGACAGCGCAGAAAGCAAAAGCAGAGAGAAATGTTAGTCTCTGCTTCCTACCAGCAGATGGTGTTTGGTCTTGGAAAGCAGGGTTCTCTACACTTGGTGGTTACTTTCAGAGGACAGACAACATGGACAAATCTCCCCAAACTTCCCTCTTTCACTTTGTTCTTCTATCTGAGCTGATGCCATATGGCATGGAATATCCCTTTGGCCAGTTTGGGTCAGCTGGCTCAGCTGTGTTCTCTCGGCCTACTCTTGGGGAGGGGAGATGTTGGAAAAACCCAGCCTGGGTGCTCAGCTCCGCTGCAGCTAAAACACTGCTGTGTTATCAGCACTCAGCTGCAGCACTGCAAAGCACAGTACTAGAAAGATGCTTTGAGCAGAATTAACCTCAGCTCGGCCCAAACCTGCTACGCTGTGATATAAATCCTTCAGTGGATTCACTGGATCCATAAGCCATTTAGATTTCAGAGAGGCCACCATAGTTACTATCCCTATTGTGAGTAGATATGAAGAGTGTTGCCACTGTCTCTTATTTTGATTGGGAATTAATTTGTGACCTTCAGAATAGTCTGCCAAAATTAATGAATTCCAAGAGTGTATGTTAAGGGCTTTTTTTGACACTTTGGTAATTTTCAAAGGAAAAAAAATGACTTGGAAAATTGGCAGGGCATGCAAATCACCCTGTTCTTGATAAGAGAAACTACTAAGAAGATACTAGTATTTTCTAACTCAGTGAACTGTGTTAAACACAGATTTAGCTTGCCACTTCGCTGTTTAAATTTAGAGCAGATGACCAACCCATGGAGGCATGAGGCAAGATGACTGCTCTGAGGAACAAAATGCTCCTCCTTTGTCTGGACTCCAACGAAACAGCAAGTGGCAGCATGAAGTTGAGATTTCTGATGAAATTACATCACCCCAGGAAATTCTTACGTTTGTAGTTTTAGTGACCTTTTTGGTTAAGCAATTCTGGTGAAAAAGAAAATTGGATTTCCTGAGTGTCTAATGGGCAGAACAAATTGTTTAGGGTTGAGGTTTCTTGGGGGAAGAATAAGGGAAGGTTGATATTCATGGAGTCATGCAGTGGGGCTGAAGAGATCTGGTAGTGCTCTGCAGTTTAGTTGAAAGAAATTCCACCAAAGGAGAGAGGGCTGCATCTCAACACAGAAGTGCCAAATCAGAAATGAAAAGCTGATAAAAGTTCATGTGGAATCTATAAAGCTAAAAAGCAGCAAACCAAGTGAAATTATTTCTCCCAGAAGAGCAGAAATAAAATCCCATATGCTAGTTATATGTATGTAAGGAAGTGTTCTGGTTTAGATCTGTGATAAAAAATGGAAACAGTTTGTGAAGTTGACTTGCCCATATCTGTAGAAATTTCCCCTTTCTCCAAGAATTACATGGAGAAAGCCAAGAGTGCATCCAGAGTTTATACTCTGAAGGACACAATTTACCTGTTAGAGTATTAAGAAACCCCAAAGATTTGTTGGAGGTAAAGCTAACTTCCAGTTAACAGATTTCACACATTGCGTTGTGTTGGAAGGGACCTCCAAAGGCCATCTTATCCAACCGCCCTGCTGTGAGCAGGGACACATCCAACTAGGTCAGGCTACCCAGGGCCACATCAAATTTGACCTTCAGTGTCCCCAGAGATGGGGCCTCGACCACATCCCTGGGCAGACTGTTCCAATATTTTACCGCTCTCATTGTAAAGAACTTCCTCCATATGTGCAACCTAAATCTACCCTGCTTCAGTTTCAGACCCCTTCAGATGCTGAAAAGCAGCTATAAGGTCTCTCCACAGCCGCCTTCTTTGCAGGTCGAACAGCCAATTTTTTCAGTCCATCTTCACAGAGAGGTTCTCCAGCCTCTGATCATCTTTATGACCCTCCTCTGGTCCCACTTCAGCAGGTCTATATCCCATTTGTGTTGGAGGTCCCATAGCTGGACACAGCTCTCACCCAGAGCTCTTGAACTGCTGGTCATGCTTCTTTTGATGCAGTCCAGGATACAATTTGTCTTCTGGGCTGCAAGCATGCACTGCTGGCTCATGTCCAACTTCTCATCTACCAGCACCCCTAAATCCTTTCATGCAGGGCTTCTCTCAACTTCATTATCCCCAAGCCCGATGTTGAGGATTGGCATGACCCATAGGTTCAGGACCTTGCAATTTTCCTTATTTAGCCTCATGAGGTTCTTCACTGGCCACCTCTCCAGCCTGTCCAGGTCCCTCTGGATGGCATCCTGTCCTTCAGCCTTAGCAATTGCACCACTCTGGAGTATCATCTGCAGATTTGCTGAGGTTTCACTCAATCTCTTTATGTCACTGATGAAGATATTGAACAACACTGGTGACCGTTGAAGGACACCACTTGTCACTTATCTCCATCTAGATGTTGAGCTGTTAATCATTACCTTTTGGATGTAGTCATACAAGCAATTCCTTATCCACTGAACAGTCCACCTATCAAATCCCTATCTCTCCAGTTTAGAGAGAAGGGTCTTGTGGGGGACTGTGTCAAAGAATATGGAAAAGTCCAGATGGATGACAGCTGTTGGTCTTCCCTTGTCCACTAATGTAGTTACACCATCATGGAAAGCCACAAGGTTAGTCAGGGAGGACCTGCCCTTGGTGAAGCCATGCTGGCTGTCTCAAATCACCTCTCTGTCCTCCATGTGTTGCAGTATAGCTTCCCGGAGGATCTGTTCCATGATCCCAGGCACAGAGGTGATGCTGACAGGTCAGTAATTTTCAGGGTTGTCTGTTTTACCTTTTTTCTAGATGAGTATAATGTTTCCTTTCTTGTAATCACCAGGGACTTTTCAAATACAGAGAGTGGCTTTGCAACTACATCAGCCAATTCCTTCAAAACTCTGGGATACATCTCATTAGGTCACGTAGGTTTATGTATGTTAGCTTAGTTTACCTTCAAATATCAAATTTATTGAAATGCGTGAAAGAAAGGTGATCCTTGTCATTCAGCATAGAAATCCAGCTGCTCTCCTCCACCTAAACATGACACTCAATTTACAACAGGTGGGAAGAAAACCCCTACCTCCAGCAGGGGCACTGAACCAAAGGGAGGATTTAGATATCAAAAGGAACAACTGAATGTTTAGAATAGAATAGAATAGAATCAACCAGGTTGGAAGAGAC